>SKCR01024892.1:0-405734 GCA_019454045.1 Zanthoxylum bungeanum | reverse complement strand
TAACTCTGCCTGAGATCCAGATACTCTGCCCGCTGCATACTCTGCCATATCATCAAAAGTGGGGGTATCATCCCCCAATCTGTTCGGAGGTTCCTCTGGTCTTGCATCCCCAGAACTACCTCCAGCACGAGACCCGGCTATACCAGCCACAGCAGTAGTCAAAGCCTGCAACTGTTCAGTGACTTTGGCGAGACTGTTCTCTAATGATCCATACGGGACACCTCATTATCGGATTCACTCATCTTGTTCTTTTAGTGAGCCTTGTCCCTTCTCTAACCCAAACGGTATCTATGTTGTCTTTTGGAGAGATAGATGGTGTTAACATGATATATGGACGCATGAGGTGCATGAGATGCATGTAACATATAACATACTAAATAAATAAAATCTCAAACAAATCGGCCTCTTATCATTTTAGAAGCTTTGGGACAACTGTCATAAGTGAACCCGTCCCAGTTTAAATGGCCCAACGAGTTCATGTCTTACGGCAGGAGCCCAACTCAATCCAATGATAATATTACGAACACAAGCACAAGGTGGCCCACCAACACTTAGACGCCTTTGGCCCAAAAGTCATGGAATACATCCTTACCCAGTTTTAAATGGCCCACAGCCCATATCCCATGACAAATGGTCCAAATGGATCCAAACGATGGTTCCCAAACACAATCATACACGACATAATAATTTTTACATAATGGCCCATCCACATTCAGAAGCCTTGGGCCTAATCATATAGTACGAACTTGCCCAGTTTAAATGGCCCAGCAAGCCCGCATTTCTGACAATAGTCCAACTGCATCCAAATGAGGATGGTCCATAAGCACATTCTCAAAAATAATTGTTACTTTAACCATATAAACCGGTCTAGGGGTGGATTTGCAAGAGTATGGACAAAGGCTCTCACCGGCGAAGGATAGCCCACAACTAGGTCCCCACTCAAGGGTTCAAGCGACCAAGTGAGCGTATCCCTTTTTATACACTAGGTACGTGCCAATGAGCTATGGTGTGACGACTGTCAAATGGATTTCCCGTTGTAGATTCCCCAGAGGGAAGGTGGAGCGAGGCTCACTTAAATACCCAAGCCTCTTAGGCTCTTATCGCTTGGTGTCAGGAAAAACACGAGTCCTCCAAATTAGTCCATCACAAAGGCTACGAGTAGATGGCCATGTAGATATCCTCACAGTTTTTCTTCTAGAAAGGTAGTGAGTGAAGGAAGACACCAAACCATTACCTAGCCTCAAAGTGCCCTTGATTAAACCCTCACTTATCCACTATAGACATGGCCAATTAAAACATAAATCCACTCATTACAAGACAATATTTCGGGGCAATTCTCTATCCCCAGTGGAGTCACCAGACTTGGACAACAGGACCTGGGCGACGCCGTTCCTAGGCTCGCGGCACTAGTTGGGAAGTATGAAATAACATGGAGTCGCCCCCGGTGTGAACCGGGACAAAGATTTAAGGCCGCACTCACCCCTTGCAAGGGAAGACCTCACCGTTGGTCGGAATGGTCCCTTACTCATGTCACTTGTAATGAAAGGATTTATGTAATAATTCAATTAGACTCAAGTAACACTTATTTCCCAAGAGCATCATGCTTCTAAATTTACATGCACGAATTGAAACTTACACGTATATCTCACATGCTTGGAAGTACATAACAATGAACATACAATTTTATCATCATATTATTCAAGGAAATACAAGCATACATACTAACCACACAAGCACACATGTGAGCACCTTCTCAAGTGGTACGTGGAATTGTATCCCAAGTACAGACTGCACTACCGTCCATTCGGATCGGCTACGGAATTACGTCTGGGTTTCCATCCGATATACCACAAGAATAATACTCGAATGTTCATGGCATAAGTACATGAATTATAACGTATTAAGTCAATACAAAAGTGAATGATACAACCTATGGGATAACATGTGTGATGGGGTCGAAGGAGGACAACCAATATGGATACAAACACACATGTGATGACTCAATACAGTGCACTCGCGTTCGTGTAGCGTTCGTAAATGCGTTCGAACTGAACCAGATCTGATGCATAATAAGACTAAGAAAGTGTGTGTGCGTTCGCGTAGCGTTGATAACGCGTTCGAACGGTAAACAGAAGGTTCGCGTCGTATGGGTCGTCTGATAACGCTTCGAACGGTAAAGAAGGTTCGCTTCGTATGGCGTTTGATAACGCGTTCGAACGGAAGTGAAACAGAATGCTCTCGTTCGTATGGGCGTTTGTTAACGCGTTCGAACGTAAGTGAAACAGAATGCTCACGTTCGTATGGCGTTCGTGAACGCGTTCGAACATAAGTGAAACAGAATGCTCTCGTTCGTATGGCGTTTGTTAACGCGTTCGAACGGAAGTGAAACAGAATGCTTCACGTTCGTATGGCGTCCGTGAACGCGTTCGAACATAAGCAAAACACCTTGATGCATGACAAGGCAAAATACATGCGCATTCGAGTTGCGTTCGTAAACGCGTTCGAACGGGAACAGACCTGATGCATGAAATGGGACGCAATACACAACGACAAACTAAAGGGGCGCGGCGAAGTACTACCGTAAAGGTGGCCTTTTGGGGCTCTGATCTCTCAAAGAGAGGACCTTTAGACCAACATACTAAGCCCATGTGCTCGACTGAATCATACATACATAGAATGAAAAGCAATAATATTAAACATAGTGTGCCCGATTGAACGTATTTCGCATTCAACCGAACACACATCAATCGGTGCGGCAGAGCATCGTGGTGAAGGATCTTAACCCTCCAATTAGGGAACCTTTCATCGCACTTACTAAGCCCATGCACTCGATCGTATCATATGGGAATGAACAACATGCAGAATTTAAATGACGGGAATTAAATAAACCCAAGAAACACAAAACAAGAGAAGGTGCCGTTTACTCAAGTGGTACGTGGAGTTGTGTCCCAAGTACAGACCGCACTACCGTCCATTCGGATTCGGCTACGGAATTTACGTCTGGGTTTCCATCCTATATACCACAAGAGACAACACTCTTCCATTCATCCAATACCCACAACACACATCATACACACGACAAATGCCACAAATACAGAAAATATGATCAAAAATAAATGACCAGAAATTAAATAAGAATAAGTGTGAAAGATACCCTCAGGTCTAACCTTTTAAGCTGTCTCTCGGACTCGCGTTCCACGAAGATCGAAAGGGGGTAAAGCTCCGCAACTTTCCCGGTTCACTGGTTTGCCTCTTCCTTCGCTGTTCGGCCACTCGAGCTACTTTTCTGACTCCGTTTTGCTGCTGTTCCTTATGGTTTTGCTGCCGTTCCCTATGTGTTTTCTGCTTATTGTTGGTGGACTGTTTTGATGTTCTTTTTGGTGTGGTTTTCGTGTGGTTATTTCAAGGATTGTAAGTGTCTTTTATGTTACTGTTTTAAGGGATTAAGGACCGTTTTGGGAGTGGTTTAGGCTGCTGTGTTTTGTGTGATT
The DNA here is from genome assembly GCA_019454045.1 of Zanthoxylum bungeanum. NCBI lineage: Eukaryota > Viridiplantae > Streptophyta > Magnoliopsida > Sapindales > Rutaceae > Zanthoxylum > Zanthoxylum bungeanum. The sequence goes on along the minus strand of SKCR01024892.1, from coordinate 402,243 downwards.
TTCGGTGGTGGTTAGGGGTTGTTTTGGTGTGATTTTCGGTGGTGTGGGGGTAAGGATCAAGGGAGTGATATGTTTGTGATGTCTAGTATTTCTTGCTATAATTCTTGTGTGAATTGTGTGTATGAGCTAGAGAGATTGGAGAGGAGGGATGGCTAGGTTAGGGGTTGTTTATATAGAGAAGGGCTAGGGCTTCACCTTGTCTCACAAGGAAGAGATTTGCTTCCAATTTAGGAGAGATGAGAAAGGTATACACAAGATTGAGGGGGACAAAATATTTTAAGTTAGGAGTTGTAATATTTAATTTGTGTTGGTTTAGGAATGCAAATATTTTTTTAATTGGTAGATGTCTTATTAGATTAGGAAGTCAAATATATGATTGGCTTTAATTGGTTAGGATTGATTTTAATTAGGTGTATCTTCTTTTTTTTTAGTATATAATATATTTAATTTGTCTAAGTTAGGCATGATTTTAGTTTAAGTTTGGTAAATGTGTTATTTAATTATTTAATTAATTTAATTATTATCTATTTAGTTAATGTTTTAATTAATATTTATTTATTTAATTTGGGATGTGTTTTATGGGCTTTGGGGGGCTAAATGGGCTGGGGTGCGAGGCTAGCAGCAAAACCAGAATTACCGGCACCATTCGAAAGCCAATTAGAACGTGGCACGAACGTCCGCAATCTGCACGAGGTTCGAACGAAGTAACGAACGCAGCACCAACGAAGACAGTGAACTTGTGGAATGAACTTGATGACATACTTTTCCGAATTTCCCCTTCCGACCTCCGTTTCCCGCAATATCCTTAGCTAAAAAGGTAGTGCCTCCAATTGAGACTCATCATCGGGTTTCACATGCGAAAATGCAATGCCTACACCGGCCAAGCCTGAACGAAACATATACAAGCACCACAAATGGTCAAAAATATAAAATCATCAAGCACCGTGACAGAAATATATTTTCTAGCTTCTCGACATAAACAAGTTTGATAGTTTAAAAATATCAAAACCATTTTCGAGCGCTGAGATGAAAACATATTATCAAGAACCTCGACGTAAACACATCGATAAATCTCAATATAAAAACATAAATTAAGCGTAGAGGCGGAAATATTTTCTTTATTCTTTATAATCAAAATCGAAATATCTAAATACTTTTTTCTTTTTTCCTTTATTTTCCTTTTGCTTTCATTTTTCTTTTCAAAACACTTTTATGCCAAAAATCAAATATCAAGTTTTCAAAACGTGGTTCAAAATATCAGTTCATAATTCAGACTATCAACATCATAGAATTACTTGTACCTCAGAAAACATTGAATTCACATTAGTACTTATATCATATATTCTTAGTACACAAACATATACAAATAATACAAATCACCTATATCAATCAAAATCGTAGCATATCATACCATATACCAAAAATCAATTCAAGTCAAGTTACAAACATGATACCTATATGATCTATACGTAATAGAAAACTTACTCAGATGATGAAATATCATGTAGCTGTAATCACCGACACCGTAACCTATGTTCTGAAACCACAACTGTAACACCCTGTCAGAGGCAGAATGGCACTACGACATGAGACAACAGGGACCCATGACAAGCAATCCATAAAAGGACCCTAAGAGATCTACAAAAATACGGCATGATGAATCCTAAAGGACACCTGGATCTCAGTCCAGCATCAAAAGGACCTGAAATATCATCATATATCAAAATGGACCTCGGGTCCACACCAACATATCAAATCATATCCTAAAGGCCCCGTTCCCACATCATCTATCAACACTCAAGGGCTATGCCCACAACATCTAAGAAATCAAAATATTTACTTAATACAAACGGCGTGCTCAGCACGACAAACAAAATAATAAATCAAATATCCTAAATTTCTAAAACTTCTCCCAGGACACTTGCGAGGGTGACTGCCGCTTGGGTTATCCACATCTCAAGCATGACATCCAAAGCTGTAGTGGTTGACCTGTTAGGAGCTAACCTGCAAAACTACTAACTGGTTTGGTGTGAGTTATAAAACTCAGTAAGTAACCATGCCCATGCAACAAACAAAACATAAAGTCAAGCATACTAGGAATTTTTTAACATTACCAAGTTACAAATTCAGTTTTATCAACTTTTAACAACCCTTTATCTATTTCATATGCAATCCTTATATCTATTTACATATATATGTGACAATCTAAAAGCTAAAACATTCAAAGTACGCAAGACAATATTTCAAATATCACAGAGCACATCGCTAACACCAAATCCATTTTAATCACGTTAAAGATACAGTCATATATTTATACTTTTATCACGAATAAACATCCTTGAAACATCAAACAAACTTTCTTCTATTCGATTACTAACTATCTTTTAATCCCGACAGCTTTACAATAACTTAACATTTATGAGTTATACGCATAAAATCATAAATTACTTCTCTTAAATTCATGCCAATACCATTTTCAGAGTTCTTACACATATACCTATATATCAATACAACTTAGCAATCACACTTTAAAACATCTAATATCCACATCGATTTTCAAATCATTCATCCATTTCACATAAGCATAGACTATCCATACATATTACAAGTTTTGTCATACATATACAAACACACAGATATACATACAGTCATTGTACAACCGATAACAAAACACATATAACAATCAGTACATCACAGAACACCGTCAAACACAACAAACACATGGCTGGCTTACAGGTACAGTGCTCGTACAAGACTTATTACCTATTTTAGAATAGGTATGAGATGAATTCTGTCCGAACGGATTCCTAACCAGCTCGACTTCTATATCACGAGAACATCAACCAATCAAACAAACATACATGCATATATATCACGTGACATAAAATCATCACATGATCTCACATACACGAACACATAAATGTCAAACATTTCTTATCATCCGAATCATTGTACAAATACGTATATACATCAAACATAGTAATATACCTATTATTTCGGATTTCCGATACCATTCTCTTTTACTGTCATAATATCCGTTACGTATTGATCAAACATACACCGTTTTCAAAACTATTTCAGAAACATTGATACAGTGTATTACCCAATATATATTTTCATTCATATTCATATCTTATCAATCATATACTTTTATCAATCAGGAAAGACTTAGTTTATGCCAACTCAACCTTTATAACACTAAATCGTATGCACTAGTTATTAACTAACTTATTCCAATAACACACATCTACACGTACAAATATAAATTTAAAAATCATGACTTACTTCATTTACCAATCTTACATACTCAATTTATCCATAACTTATCATCACATGCAAATATAAAAATATGTACCAATACTTATACATATACTTGTTCATTTACATATATATATATATATAATTACCATACACATTTCCATTACACATTCGTACAATTATATACATAAACACATGGATATAGACATTGATCTCGTCAATTACTTCACTTATAGCATAGAAATACCCAAAAATCCATAAATGTGGTGGTCGATTACTTAACTATACATAGTACGAACTTCTTTCTCAATACCACCCCTTATCTATTCTCGTCTTAACCTAAACACTTCAATCATCTATAAAATATATATATATATTATATATATATATTTAAACATAAATCAACATTCAAGTACTCATCACATGGGTTAATTACCTGGCTTTGTGAGCACTCCAGGTCCTTGTCAATTATGTCAAAACAAATGGCGAAACGTCGTCAGAAACACGACTTATGGAGTTCTCGATTAAACTATGATAAAATCCTAGATCTTTCTGGAACAACCAAATCAAGTCAGTTTTCAACACTTTCAGTTTCAGTCATCTTAAAATATCATTATAAACTAACCCAATTGATCAGTTAAATTAAATTCTCGGTTTACGTATTTTTAGAAAATCTTTCGAAATAGTTTCTACAAATGCTACGGAAGGGGTCCCGAACCCTCCGAACCTACATGGATTTATCCAAACATGTTCGTAATATCATATATAACTCATAACTATCGTTAAAATCAAAACACATCATTATACACAAAAACTCTTTTTTTTTTGGAAACTTGCATATTCTATCAGATCAATCAAACTCATTATGTTTTCACTCAGATTCTTCCAATTGCACATATTCAATATACTAATTCTCAAACAATTCATTTTATATCATTACGCTACTATACGAAACTACCGGATAAATCTTAATATTTAGCGAAAAACTTAAAATTAATTACTTTTTACCGGCTAGTCTTACCGAGATTCCGAGGGCATATACAGACTTCAAACGATCCCACCAATGCCCTGGAACTGATGAAATTCCCATCGGAGCTACTGTTCATCGTAGACCACTATTTATTCGAATATTTCTATCTCGATTCGTGCAAAACCAAGTGCCATTCCGCAAAACTGACACCGCAACCTTATAGTACTCTTTAAGAACTTTGATTTGGCAGGTGGCTCAGATCGTGAGATGAAGCGACGAGCCGGTATAAAAAAATTCACTACGCGTGTTTTCCTCATCTCCCTCGTCGTTCACCGGCATACCTGACTCGCTGTCGGCCACTGTTGGCAAGTATGAGTCTCGATGCACTGACCGATACTATCTCACCACCTGCTAATGGTCGTAGTGGTGGCCGGCGAGCCCACTTCTCAACGTGCGTGAATGTACATGGGGAGTTGGATGAGATAAACGTGTGAAGTTATGCCCATTTCGTTAATTCTGAAACTTTGGGGTATATATAGAAAAGTTTCGAAAAATTACGTTTGGACCCTCGAAAATTACAGTTAGGTCACTATCATGGGACTTCCTCGATAATTCATATTTTTGAAGCCTTTCTGATACAAATTTCGAAAAAGCGTTCGACACTAAAGTTGTTCATCTCGAAAAAATCTCAATCAGAGTTTGTTTGTTATTTTTATAGCCGAGTCAAGAAACCTTTACGTGTATAACGATATAATAAGAAATCGCGTAACTGGTTCTCAAAACCACACATTTTCCAACGTGACAAAACTTCACTTTAAAATATTCGAATATATTTTTCAACCCATAAACTCGTATTTTTGAATAACTTATGAGCGAAAAATATATAAATATTTACCGTCCATTTAACCTAATATTTTGTTTAATTTCTTGGGTTTGATGAACGTTTTGATGTATTTTTATGTATTTTACAGATAAATAAAGTTTTGGGACTCAGTGGAATCAACTCGGGGCTAAAAAAGATGAAAACATAGAAAAAGGTAATATTGGGAAATTTATTGTTTACGTGTCGTGACGCGCACCCTTCTTTGAGTCACGACGCAGACTCAATTATTCAGCTGCCGACAACCGACGTTCACTGTACCCTGCGTCGCGACGCGCCTGACCTTTTGCGTCACAACACATCGATAAACATGTGCCACATGTCAACATCTCAGCAAGCCGTGTACACATGTCAGCAATCCAAGCGCATCGCGACGCGCAAGCATTCCCGTGTCGCGACACACAGATTGAAAATTTACCTATAAATTGAAGCTGATTTCATTTTCCATTTTCATACTTTCCTTATCTTTCTTAATAAGGAATTGATAATAGTATCTTGTTTGTATATATATATATTAATGTATTTTTATTTTTAGTAGTAATAATAGTTTATTTATTTTATCTTTCTTTTATGTTTTATAGTTAATTTCCGCTGGGGGAAGAGTGAAACTTTTATTATGATAATTTAGAATAATCTCCCTTAAATTATAATATATAAATTATCTTAAAACCTGACTTAATTAGATACCGCCTTTATGGTCGGTTGGACTTAATTAAAATATTCTTAATCCTGACTTAATTGGGTACTACCTTTATGGTCAGTTGGATTAAATTAAATTTGACTTAATTGGATACCACTTATATGGTCGGTTGGTAATTCATGCAAATTTATATATTATAATAATGGAGATTTCTAGATTTGAAATAGTAAAGGTGGATCCCCTAAACCCATCATTTTATTTTTATTCTAGGATAGTGATGAAGCACAATATTCACGAAAAACAATAATTGATTTAATTATATAATGTATGATGTATTGGCTTGTTTATTGAATGTTATGCTTAATGCTTCTTGTTGCCTGATCACCAATAAGATTGATGTGGTAAATTTAAAATGAACTTGACGAATGGAATTTAGATTTCAGCCTTAGAGTCAATAGCTAACGATCTCATCTTAGATATTTCCTTCAAGGATAGACATATACCTGTCGGGCGTGGGTAACCACAATTGTACCTTGATCTTAATGAATTCAAAGTTTCTTGGTTAACATAGACATATAGTTAATTGGGTTACTTTGGACGTTTGCATCTGACCATCTGACCATCAACCTATGACCTTCATCAAGAACCTGAACCATCATAGATAAGACAATTGATGGACATGCTCAATAAACGGGAAGGTAAACTTGATGCAACGCTTCTGAGTCAAATAGAAACCTTACAGAGGCAGGCAGATTAATTGAGACGATTAATCAACAACCAGAACTATATACCTCACAGAGTAAATTTAAATGACACTGATGAAGCCTTCGAGTACCAAAGATTTCACGGTCACACCTTAACAAGGGAAGAAGCTGAACAGTATCAAAAGTCAGAGGTATCAGTTCAGGAACCCGAACATGAAGAATCTCAATTTGATCTGGATAATTCTTTGGTCATTGATTGCATTTGTGAGGAGAAACAAGTAGAAAAGCTACACGAACCGTTCATACCAACCACAGAGGATGAAGGCCTATAGATGATATATCTTTACTGTTGGGATGTATGCCATAGAGCTACATGTAATGTAAATGGCTTTATATGTTTTGAAATAAAATGATGTATTATTCATTTATCAAAGTGTTTGTTTGATTTTCGCATATTATAAATTATCTAGAATACCCTAGATTACTTATGTGCCTTCAGACTTAGTGTATGAATGTCATACATAAGAGGATTTAAGTCTGAAATTAGTAATCTTAAATAGTCCATAGAGAACAAACAAAGCTAGTACTTTGTTTGTGGTTTATCTATAGCTGCGGTCCATTCTATATTTGTATGGCGACCTTAATCCGGGATCGTTCATGTAGAGACATGAGAATGAAGGAACCTTGTATGATGTGATCATATAGGACTGGACCCAGTTGGAAATGACATTCTTATAACATCCGTTAAACAAAGAAAGCCATTTCAATCTACTACATAGTCATATATGGATTGATCTTAATCCTGAGTGTACTACGAACTCTTGCATGGCAGGCTATATCCTTTGATTTATAAAGGTGAGGTTGGTGTAGCAGTCCCGACCAATAGCTACGTATTTTGGGAGCATGGTCTGTTGTGTAACTGTTAATGTTTTACATAGATAAGAAGTTCACTCTTTCTTGCGAGAAGTAGAGGAGTATCTTTTTTAAGGGTTGATTCGGTACTTCGGTTTGAGCGCTCAAGTCTTTCTATTACGAATAGGAAGATTAAAATTCATAGTGGTTATGAATAAATCGTTCATTAGAGAATCAATGGTACTTAAGGTATAAATAATAAGAGGGGTATAATGGATATTATGACCTGACTCTAATTACGAGATACTCGTGAAGGGTCAATTCGTATGTAGTGACTTTATCGATAGACACCGACTTGGTTCGGCTTAATAAATCATCTGCGGCAACGAGAGTGCAACTACGGGTCTTTAGTGGAATAACCCGAAGTTAAGAATTCGAAATATTTAATTAAGAGCTTAATTAATATTTCAAGATTATTGGAGCTCGAAACCGTAGGTCCATTTGGTCCTCGTGCTAGCTCGATTTACTATTGCGGATTTAGTATAATTGGATAGTCTAATTATATACTCACAAATGTATAAATATTATTAATATGATTAATAATATTATTTTGTCACACTTGGAACTATATATTAAAAGTTAATATATGGTTTTAATAATTATATGATAATTATTAAATGCATAAAATTAAATTATATTTGATATAATTTAAATAAGGCCATTATTGGAATTTCAAGTTTTGGAAACCCTTGGCATTATTTTGGAAGTTACACCTTTTAATAAGGTGTTAAATTTTTATTTTTATAGCATATATTATCTTTATGGAAGTAAATATGTTGTTACAAAAAATTTGAAATTAACACATGTATGGCCGAATTTTTGATTGGAGAAAGAGGTAGGGTTTTGTTTTATTTTGTAAAATTAAACCCTAATTATAAAAAGGAAAATATGATTTTTCTTTTGAAAAGCCTACATTCTAATCCTAGCCTCCATCTTCTTCTTCTTCTTCTTCATCTCTCTCAAACGTTGAGACAAACCAAAAGAAATAAAAAGAAGAAATTAAAACAAATATCAAGTGTGTTTAAATCTCTAAATCATTTAGAGATTGTTTATGTGAGTCTTGCCCACACAAATACTTGCGGTGTCGAACAAATCCATCTTCATCTTATTCTTACAAGTACACGACAGTGAGGTTTTGATTTACTCACTGCCACCCATTTACTTGGTGAAACAGAACTCGATTTGGTTTCGTTTTAATCCAATTATTTTTGGGAATATTTTGTAATATTTTAGGGTTGTGTTGGGGCTATTTTCAAGGGAAAAATCAGAACCAAAACACAGCCTAAGCCTACCCAATTCAGAGGATGTTTCTGTAGTGCATTGGGCGCATATTGGGTGTAAAACATTTCAGTTTTTGTGGGGCTGTTCGGGGCTATTCGGGGACTGTTCCGGGGCTGATTCGGGGCTGAAATTTTGTCAAAAATAGTTGAAAAAGTTCAATGCACATGCTGGTTCCATTCGGCAGTTCAAGGGAAGGGCAGAAAAATTTTTCATGTCCGATCTGTGTACCTAAACCGTTTCCGCTATGCAAGGAAGCGTTTCCTACAATTGGCATCGAGAGCGAGGTTGAAAAGTGTTCTTAACCCTTCTATTTTTCATTTAAATTTACTATTTTTAATATGTTTATATGAGGTATAAATATTGATATGCATGTTTAGATGAGTAGGCACAAGAGAATATTCATATGATGAATGATTATTATTTTTTTCATGTGATGAATGGATTTTGCATTGGTCGTAAATTTTTCCGGCTCTTATTTTATTATTGGTTTTGTTTTTGGGATGTAAGGCCAAAAGGTCATTGTTTACAATTGTTGTATTTTTATTTTCCAATGTAAAATTTCAATTGTTGTAATTTGGAGCACCGAAGTCACAAAAGGAGCAAACACCACCTTGGAGCGTGGTTTGAAGACCAAATGATATCTTGGGTATTTTTTGTACTTATTAGATTAGTATAGGGAAAAATAAGAGCCTGGTCAATGCAAAATATTTTTTTTATGTTTTATGTATGTTTAATTCGAATTATTTGAATAACATGTCATATAGCTTAGAGTGCCTACTTTTGCATTTCACATGCCATAACATGGTTTAGATGAATTATCATTATAGACATGAAATATGATTTTATGTGATTTAAAATGTTTAAATTAGAATATGATATGCATGGAAAAACAATTAATTGGATTAATTGGTTTTAAGGTTTAAAATTTGAATTCTAATATATTGGGCTTAATTAGTGTATATTAAATTCCATTGGTATATAGGATGGAAACCCGGACATAAATTCCATAGCCGAATCCGAATGGATGGTAATGTGGTCTACACTCGAGATACAATTCCACGTACCATTGGATTTTATAAAGCACTAAGATTAATCAAATAGTTTAATATAAATCTTGACCATTTTATGATTCTAAAATTTTAAACCAACTAGTGTTCTAGTATTTTAAAAGTTAAATATAATAGGTCAATAATACCAGTATAATTAAATTAGTTTAATTGGGTAATACAATTAGTCGAGACTAATGGAAATTAGTGATACAATTTTTAAGAGTTAAAATTGGTTAGGTCACTAATAGTGTACTAGTGTAAATAAGAGTTATGATTTAGCCGCCATATTTTTATTCACACTAGTTATATTAAAATATTAGATATTTTATAAATAGAAACCTTAATTTTAAAATAGTGAGTGGGAGAGAGATATATGACAGTCTATCCCGCGATTTCCATCGTTAATCCGAAAACGTGAGATTCAAAAGGCACCTCGAGACGGCTTTACTTTCGTCCCCCTACGGATGGTGTCCATTTTGGGTCAATATCAGGTTTGGATTCCGAGAGGATAGGGATTCTAGATGTATCTTGTGAACTGACTGTAGGCATTGCATTTTTGCATGTAAGTCCCTATGATGAGTCTCATTTACAGGCACGACTTTTTAAGTCACGGAAGTTGCAGGAAATGGACGTCGGAAGGGAAAAGTCAGAAATCAGTATTTTGTTGGATTTTATTCGCTTGTTTAGCTTCGGGTTCGCTTGTTGGACCTATGTTTTAAAACACATTCTTAGCCCAAACCCCCGCAAGACACACACCAAGCCCATCTCACCCAAGCCCAATCCAACAAATTAAATTAAAACCAATTAAATTGAAATTAAATTAAAATAAATTAAATCCAATTAAAATCTAATTAAATTAAATTAAAATCAAATTAAATCTCATTCCAAAATTAAATAAATCACCTTCATAATTACCAAATATCTAAATTCAATTAAATAAATCACTCACCAAATTTAAATATATTCCCCACCAAAATATAATTATCATTTCCCTTTTTTAAACTAATTAAATCCATCCTTATTGCTTGATTTGTTTCCAAACATAGAAAAATCCCATGCACAAAGAAAACCCTAATAGCCTCACACGTCCCCTCTTTTTCTTCTCTCACTCTCACGCCACTTCCCTCTCTCTATATAAACAACAACAAACTCTAAACACAAAACCTCTCCTTCAACGCACACACCCCTTCACTGACCACGCACAACCCTCCACTAAAAAATAAAAAAACCTCACGGCTCTCGACTCTGACGGAAAGCCATCAAACACCTTTCACCAAGCCCTCAACTCACATAACAGCCCCCTAACCAGCCAACAAACCAACGCCACACAACCCATCATCCAGCTAGCATCCACGCACCAAGAGCCCATCACATTGCCTCAGCTTCACGCACCTTGCCTTCACGCCACAAGCACAGTTCCTGCACAGCCACGCCAATACACCCTTATTCACGCCAATACACCCTCATTCACGTATCAACACCCTCATGTAAACCACTCAACAACACGCCATTATCCCTCACGAAGCAGCCCCCTTCAGTATGTCATTACCCCTCACGTAAGCCCCTGCCTCAACAACACGTCCTCCATCCCCACAAACACCCCTTGCTTCACGTCCTCAAGCCCCACAAACACCCTTTGCTTCACGCCTATAACAGCCCTTGCTTCACGCAAATAAGCCTCCCCACAAACTGCTTCACTACGCATCCAATTTCAATACTAGTACTGCACATAACTTTGACAAATATTTTAAAGTCAGAGCCTCGCCCTTTCTTTAATTCCTTCGTGTCTGCCATATCCAAATGGTAGTCACTTTGGGATATGTCAATTATCTTTTCAATATTTCACAAAACATTGGCCAAGCCTTGGGTTTTAGAATATCGAAATGATGTGCACCTTGTGCAACATGCCCAATTGCAAACTTTGACTTTATCTCCTTGAGATTAGTCATTTATTCTCCAAGAATTATTAATTGCAACTTAATACTTTTTAAATCTAAAGATAGATTTATTGTCAAGTATATTAAATTAAGCACTAAAGTCATCATCACATAATCTTCCAAAGATTTTATGCTCTACTATTTGCTTAATTATGGGCTTAGATATAACAAGTTATTTTATCCAATAAAGTAACCTATTATTAATTCCCAATGAAAATTAAATCATTTAAAACATTTAATCCAAGGATTATATATTTTAAATATTCAACCTTTCAATCTTTTTATTGATTCCAATAGTCCAACTATTTAATCAATTTAATAAGGTACTATTCATTATAATGATTACAATAATCCAATTATTTAATCAACTATAATTTTAATATTGATTACTATAATCCAATTATAAAATCAACTATTATTTCGAATGAGTTTGTATATAGTTCAACTATATATATATATAAAACAACATAAAATATTAGTCCAACTAATACTTTTGATTAATATGACGAGTAAAATATAGATGAGCGCGTTTAGCGAGTATTCGAACGAATGTTGCAAATTCAATACTTGCCTCCCACTATTTTTCGTCGAGCCTCTAACCCTCTGTCGAGTACTCGGGAAACCGTGTTTCCTAGTGGGCTAGGATCCCGTTAAATATCACACAATCTTGACTTTGGCCAACAAATTGTATGATAATTAACTAGGTAGATCTCGAAGATCAATTGGATCTCATCCAACTCCTAGATCCAGTAGGTGGACATCCAAGTCCCAAACATATATCTAATATATGCCTATATATCGAATATATACCCTAACCTTTTTCCTCTGAATCAACTAGGCCTTGGCTTTGGCACAACAAACCTAGTGATCCCAGTTAAGCGCGGACCCATTGACATGGAAGCTTCGTAATCAATGTCAATGGACAAGAAGTGGTCTTGACTTTGGCCAACAAACCACAACTTGGACACGACACCGATATGGAACAAAGCCTCGTGATTAAAACACATCTTCGACGGACAAGGGCTTGACTTTGGCCAACAACCCCTGCCAATCTCGGATCTTGAGCAAGAATCACTCAATGGAAGGAAAAAACGCATGATATTTAACGAGGGTTTTTCGCCTGCAAATTGGCTACCAATTTAATTATCTTGTTAAGGTCTCATCATCATACACCCTTAAACATGCATTCTAAATACATAATAAAGCGAGTATGAAAATAAATAATAATGATATGCGGATGGATACTTTACATTGATCCTAGATCAAATCTCTCACTTTCTCACTCAAGCTAGCACTTGTATTACTTCTACCCGTTACACTACACTTCTAAAGAAACCCCATTTACATGGAGGGGAATAGGTGAGAATAGAATACAAAGAGAATGAAGGTGATAAGGCTGGACACGCAGGTCCAATTTAATAAATCGAATTTATTACAACAATTTCTAAAATTGCCCCACCCGACTAATATCCATCCGATATACATTATTCATACAACACAACCACGTATTCACACACATAAGCATGCTATCAATCAATCTAATCAAATTAATTAATCTGATAATAAGTGATCATCCAATGTTCAAACAACGATTTGATTTTGTTCGAGTCAAACTCGTTTTTGCGAATAAGTACTTAAAGTACGAATTCATGAATTAAATTAAACTACATCATTAAATCTAATTTAACATGTATTTAATACTAATTCACTATTCAATTCCAAATTAAATATTACACTTTTATTTAATAAACCTTTTACGATTTAAATTCCAAATTTAATCGTAACGCGTCTCAAAGACCGATTAAGGTCCAACGTCAATTCAATTAAAGTCCAATGAGCTTTTAATTGATTTCTTAAGGCGTGGACTTTTGGTCAACTCGGGTCAAACCGATAACCAAAGTCCAATCCGGGATTTACCCCATAAGCCCATAAATCAATCTTGGCCCATTAGGCCCAATTGAACTTTAAAGGTTCATTAAGTCGCATTTGGGCTTAACGGAAGTGGTTTTGGGCCCAATTGGATCCAATCCATTTGGCCTAAATCCAACTTGATAAAATCAAGCCCAATAAGCCCAATTACAACATTAAAGTCCAATTTCCAAAATTAGGCCCAATTAATTAAATATACAAAATCCAATTTCATATTCAATTAAACTAAAGTGTATTACATGATTAATCAACTAAATCAATATTTCTAAAACACCATATTAGTCCAATTAATCATGCTCATTATCATTATCATATGTCCAACACATAAATGAAAAAATCAAACCCATTACATGCTTTAATGCTCTCGGCCAAAGGATGGATTTTGTGTCCGATTTGGTTTCAATCCAATCGAACCCACAATCGACATTAAATCAACATCCTAAATGATTTCATACACATCCAATGTCATAAAATCAAAAAATACCAAGACATTAGGGCATAATACCTATTCGGCCAAGGTGATCAATTTGGAGATTTTATGTTCAATTCAAAATCCAATCCAATTAATTCCAAATTAACATTATCCTTAATGATTCCAACTCATCAAATGAATCAAAAACAAAAATTCCAAGAATCCAAAATCATCCACACATTCGGCCAAGATAACACATTTGGGGAAAATAATTCCAAATCATTTTTCAACAAATTGGTCCAACCAAAATGAAATTAAACATGTTATAAGCATACTTAAACAATCAATTTATTCAAATCATGCTCAACAAACATTTACCCAAATTTTAAGCCCTACAATTTCATGCTTGAACATATAGCTCTTGATGCCATTGTTGGTTATTATCTAGGTCCCAAGATCAAACAAGACATGAAATTAATGAGTGAATACACCAACGAAGATAGCGGGATACTTACATCGGTCGGTTGAGTCGATTTGAAGACGATTGAAGCCACAAAGCTCACTGTTTTGGTGGCGCCACTGCAGCAGTTCACTTCACTGGTTTGGGCAGTTTCGGGTCTCATTTCGAAGCTCCAAACTTCGTCGAATGGGTCCCGCCTCATGGGTGAACCTCCCTACCACCTTCGCAAGTCTCGTAGTGTGCTAGCACTTGCGGTTTTTGCCACAAAAACCCAACTCTTGGCTTCCCTTTGCTCACGTTTTTGGCTTCAAAAACCAGTGAAAAATGCCCCTTGGGCGTGAGCTTGAAGGAGAGAATGAGAGAGAAAAATGTTGTTAAGTTATTACAAAAGTGGTATAATATTTGTTTATATATTTTCCAAAAATAATAAATGTTTTTACCATTTAATTTGCTTTCAAAAAACAAATTAAATCAATTGTAATGACCTTGAGTGTTCCACACTCCAAAGTCAAAAGTCCATCACAAGTCCATCAAGTCACATCTACTTTAATAAAGTGACATGTTATTATTTCACATCACTCAAACTGACAAGTGATTTGACGCTTGATGCGACTAATGATTTGACGCTTGATGTGACTTGCGTCGCCACACTCGAATTCGAAATACGAATGCGCTCGCAATCACACTCGGGCTCTAGTTCATTAATTCCAAATTAAAGATTTTTCCGTCGCGTCGTAATTAAATGATTACGCCTAGCGAATTCACTATTCACATCGCTAACGAATTAATTCTAAATTAATTCGTTCGCCCGAATTAAAATCTAATTTTAATTCCGCGTCGAAATCTAATTTCGTTTAATATATCGAATATATTAATTTAATCGATTAATTCCAAATTAATCGTTATCTCTCTCTAGACGATATTTTATCCTAGATAAAATATCTCTATAATTAATCTTAGATTAATTTTCTCTTTCTTCTATATAATCCCAGATTATATAAGAGTGCGAGTTATCCGTCATCGGTGGATTATCGGGAAGCGACCCATGAGATCCCCGGATAAGTTGGCAGTAAATACGGTCGTCGGTGTATCCGAATCACGTACGTACCAAGTACTATGTTCTACCGATTTACGAGACAAGGTCGACTCCTAGCAAAGCACCAAGTCTAACCAATTCTCCGGACATATCCATTTAAGAATATTAAGATTTGTATCAAGCTTAGTATACCATTGTATTGTGCATATCGGTCCAGTATCGGATAGTCACGTGCTAGGGCTGGGGCTGGATAAGTGTCTGCCCCGTCTGAAACACATATCAGATGTCTGGTAACATAGTCTCTATAATCGGATATTCATGACCTGGTCACAATATTCCGATTGGATGCGCATCACTCAAGAGCACTAGTATCGTATCCTGCGTGACATCATCTCCACTATGACTGAAGTGATACTTCCGTCTCGACATCACACCCAATACACTACGACTCTCTGATAAACCCAGAAGTGGTGTACGCAGAACCGGTTAAAGCCCTGTACCACCAAGACCAAAGTCTATCGATTATCGTAAGTATTAGCGATGTAAGTCTCAGGTTAAGACTATACACACCTACCTTGATTTCAGCCTCCCATAGACACATAGTCATAATACCAATGGGATTCCGAGGGGTCTATCCAGAGCGAAGCTGTTTCCCGTACCATCGGTGAAACACGACCTCTTATCGCACTTGCATAAGTATCCAATACTTATATATATGAGAACTATGCCGTTGTGCCCTCACAACGCGCACAATCGATGTCCAGTCTCGAAAATACTTCAGCTAGGGATATTTAATGATTAATCCTTCGGGGACTGATACTGTCTCATATCATTCTCAGTCCAGGAACTAATCACATGGACCTCTCTTCATTTATATATCTATGGTGATCTAATCACAAATGATGAGATTGCAATTTCCTTGTCACATAGTTAATTTGCTACAACAACACAATGATCTGTGCAAATAGTGACGCTATGGGTCATTCTGTCCAACACTTATTTATGCATGGTAATGTAATGCACATGGGCTAGCTAGGGTGGATTAAAGGTCCTCCGTTTTGAGGGATGAAAAGCCAAAGGGCTACATTTGCCACGACGTTTCACCACGTCGGACGAAGTATGTTTGATTGAATGTGAGATATGTTTAATCGGATATACGGAGTTCCACATTATAGTCTCATTCATTTGTATGCATTGTAATATAATGCGCATGGGCTAACTAGGGTGGATTAAAGGTCCTCTATTCGAGGGAAATGCCTGAAGGCTACCTTTACCACGATGTTTTGCCGCGCCTTTTATTATGTCATTTACCCTTCGCATATCATTGCTTTATTTACGCATGCATTGCATTCTAGTGCGCATGGGCTAACTAGGGTGGATTAAAGGTCCTCTATTCGAGGGAAATGCCCAAAGGCTACCTTTACCACGATGTTTTGCCGCGCCGGACGAGGTACACTCAATTGAACGTGAAATGTGTTCCATCGGGCACACATGGTCCTACATTATTTATTTGTTTATCCATGCATGTGTTTGTGTCATTTCAGATACTATTTTGGCAATCTCGTTCGAATGCGTTATCAAACGCTACTCGAACGCTTACATTCTGTTTATCGTTTGAACGCGTTATCAAACGCTACTCGAACGCTCGCACTCTGTTTACCGTTCGGACACGTTTACGAATGCTACACGAACGCCCATACACTGGACAGATTCCTTCATCATGTTTCATGCATGTTTGTTTCATTAGTCATTCTCTTCCCCATCATATGCTTAGTTAGCTCTCTCTAATATTTATGCCTTTACCGTTATTGTTTATTTATATTTTTTGCATTTATTTATTCTATATGCTCATGAGATTGTGTGCTCGCTTTTATTATTAATGCCTTCATAGTTGTTATTAGTTACATTATTGCACTTTATTGTTTAATATATTCATGAATTATGTATTTTGCCTTTATTTCTTTCATTTACGATTATGGGTGTGCAAACTTGCATGTTGCTTAAATTATCTGGTATGTGTTGCATGAGATTTGGTTGTACTATTGCACAAATCATTTCATTACAAGTGGCATAAGTAAGGGACCATTCCGAACCCAACGGTTTGAGGTCTTCCCTTGCGAGGGGTGAGTGCGGCCTTAAATTATTTTCCCGGTTCACATCGGGTGGCGACTCCATTTTTAGTTCTCCGGTTTAGTTCCCCCGTGGGCTATTCCGTACTCCCAACCGGGCCGCGAGCCCGGAACAGCGTCATCGATTTCTGTGTCCTACACTGACCTACCTTACGGTGGCACTTCACTTGTTAAGTCCAAGGATCCCGAAACGGCATGTCACACTCACAAAGGAATAATTAACTGTTAATAAAATTCCTTGATCGAATCAAACGGTAGTTGTTTAATATAGGAATAAGAGTTATTCCCACTTTTATTATTCGACTGAGATTGTATCGATCTATCTTACAAGTACTTGACCTACCCTACGGTGGAACTTACTTGTGGGATGATAGATTTACATGGCATAATAATTCTATTAGGTTTCTAATTCGTTATTCATGGTTCATGCATCATGTTTAATTTTATGCCAAAATTATTTGATGATTTTAATATGCGATGAATGAATGTTAAATGCATGTTTATTTTATTTTTCAGCAATGGTTTCTCCAATTATTTCCATACTCTTAAATGACAAATTAACAGTAGAAAACTATGTTAAGTGGAAAAGTAACATGAATGATATCCTGGTCTGCGAAGACCAAATTTTTCTCCTAACGGAGGAGTGTACTCTCGAGCCGGCCAGTTTAATTGAAAAGCCTTCATTCTAACCCTAGCCTCCATCTTCTTCTTCTTCATTCTCTCTCAAAAGTTGAGACAAACAAAAATAAAGAAAAAGAAGAAATTAAAACAAATATCAATTGTGTTTAAATCTCTAAATCGTTTAAGGATTGTTTATGTGAGTCTTGCCCACACAAGTTTTCGTTGGTAACGAGACATAGCTCGAAATACTTGCGGTGTCGAACAAATCCATCCCATCTTATTCTTACAAGTACACGGTAGTGAGGTCTTGATTTACTCATTGTCACCCATTTACTTGGTGAAACGGAACTCGATTTGGTTTTGTTTTAATCCAGTTTTTTTTTTTGGAATATTTTGTAATGTCTTAGGGCTGTGTTGGGCCTATTTTCTAGTGAAAAATCAGAACCAAAACACAGCTTAAGTCCACGCAATTCAGGGGTTGTTTCGACAGTGCATTAGGTGCAAATTGGGAGCAAAATAGTGCAGTTTTTTTGGGGCTGTTCGGGGATTGTTCCGGGCTGATTTGGGGCTGAAATTTTGTCAAAAATAGTAGCAAAATTTCATTGCACCTGCTGGTTCCATTCGGCAGTTCAATGGAAGGGCATAAAAAATTTTCATGTCTGATCCGTGTGCCTAAACTATTTCCGCTACACAAGGAAAGTGTTTCCTACATTTACATCCTCAGGTTGACACTTATGGACCATGCATTGCACCGATATCAGATGAAGAGCTGAATGCATAAATACTAAAAGAAATCTATGACGAAAAGATGGAACAAGATGCAGAGCAAAAATAAGAGCAAATGTGTGACTATATTGAAAATCTCATGACACCAGATGATGCATCACAGCAGTAGGGAGTACATATGAAAGACACAACCATTAACAGTCAAGCACCATACGAGACCTCCTCATTTTCTTTCTTTCTTTCTTTTTAGGAACAATAGGAGCTTCAAAGTTTAAGAGGATGGCACGAGCACTAAGTCAAACAAAATTCTTTTGGCCACCTCACCGTTAGAAGAGACCCTTCAAAAGTAACGCACATAAGATCGTCCTCAATCGGACATCCAAAACCACGCTGAAACCTCCTTGACGGATGGTCTTCAGACACGTCTGGCTGAAGACGATAAATTTAGCGCTAGTAGGGAAGCAATCCATACAAATTTTTATATTATTTTTATTTTTATTTTGTGTACACATGTTGTAGAGTTTTTTTTTTTTTAATTTTGTGTGTTATTTTTGTAGGGAAAATCATATACGAAGTATTTAAAGCAAATCAAGCCAAAGAAAACAGGAGCCATCAAAGAATGGTGTTTAACAAATAGAGCAATTTACACGGTAGTGTTGTTCCCTTATTTTTTTTTTTGTATTGCATTGGGGATAATGCTAGATTTAGGTTTGGGGGTTATTATTGCATGCTCTATCTTGTTATTTCCTACATGTTTTGTTTTGTTTAACACATGTTTTCTTTTTGTTCACTTGCCAGTTATTGTCTTCTAAACTCTTTTTCTTCTTTTTAAGTCATTGAGGACAATGTCTCAATTAGGTTGGGGGAATGGATAGTTGACTATTTTATTTTTATTTGTTTTTTTTATTTTTGCTTAGTTGTCTAGTTTATTTTTAATTTTCTTTGTTGTATTTTTATGTTGTGTTTGTTTTATTGTTATTTATTTTGCTTAATTTTTAACTAACCAAGTGAAATTATTGTTTTGAGGTAGCTGTATAAGGAGTTTCTGCTCCTGAGACGTATATCAGGCTAATACGTAACAAGTTATTTTTTATTTATTTCCTTTTGAATTATTTCAATTTGAAAATTTTCCATAATATTGATTAAAATTAACCTTCATATGCTCATTTGACAGGTATTATCAACATACATGGTAACATATGAACATATGTGTAAGTGCAAATTTTATAATATTTAGTTCTCTAGTTTATTGGAGGTAACACCTAAAGGCAATCAAATGTGTGTTTTTTTTAAGAAAAAAGAATAATACTGACCAAGTTTTACTTAGTAACCGGATGTCTTGCCTAGCAAGCAGTGACTGTTCGTGTCAAACGATACTACTTGAGTTAGATAATAATTAAGCTTCTACTTAGTAACCAGACATCTTGTCTGACCAGTAGTGATTGTTCGCGTCAAATGGTAGAGCTGAACTATTTTAATAAAGCTTTTACTCAGTAACCGAACATCTTGCCTCAGTAAGTAGTGATCGTTTACGTCAAACGGTAAAGGTTGATAAAAAAAAGGAAAAGGAAAAAAAAACTTTTTGTTGTAAATAAACTTTCATTGTCAAAAGGTGTGAACTCTAACATAACTTTAGGATAAAAATATTACTCTCTTTTCAACTATACTTGTGAATATTGTGGGTACAATGAATTGATTAATACCTTGCTAATTATGTATATGAAGGATGGTAAAAGAATGAGAGAATTAACTTATTTGGTAATTTAGAAAGAAATGAAACAATTACTAACTTGGATAAGAATTAAACTTATTAGTTGAACTTTTTGTTTGTTTAGTTTGTTTGTTTGTATTTAATTGACGTTTCTGGGTATCGTCACTGTAAGCCCTCATGAGACTATAACTCATCCACTAGGGACACTTAGGGGTTTAAAGGCTTGTTGCATACGCTAAATGCAACCGTGATCCCTATGAAAGTGGCAAAAATTAATTTAGTTCTTGTTGTTTATTTCATTTTGTTTGTTTGTTTTGCTCGAGGACTAGCAAAATGTTAGGTTTGGGAGTGTGGTGAACGGAAAAATATATCAATTTTTACTTCCCCTTTGACCTGATATTTTATTTATTTTCTCGGGTTTTATGAATATTTTGATGTGTTTTTATGTATTTTGCAGATAAATAAAGTTTTGGGACTCAATGGAATCAACTCGAGGCTAAAACGATGAAAAACAGACAAAAAGGATAAAATTGAGAAATTTATTGTTTACGCGTCGCAACGCGCACCCTTCTTTGAGTCAAGACGCGGACTCAATTGTTCAGCTGTCGACGTCTGACATTCACTGTTCCCCATGTCACGACGCGCCTGACCTTTTACGTCGCGACATACCAAAAAACGCCTGTCATGTGTCAACATCTCAGCAAGCCGCGTACATGTGTCAGCAATCCACGCACGTCGCGACGCGCAGACCGAAAATTTTCCTATAAATTTTAGTTGATTTCATTTTCCATTTTCATACTTTCCTTAGTTTTCTTAATAAGGAACTGAGGATTGTATCTTGTTTATATATATATATATATATATATATATATTAATGTATTTTTTTAGTAGTAATAATAGTTTGTTTATTTTATCTTTCTTTTATGTTTTGTATTTAATTTCCACTGGGGGAAGGGTGAAACTATTATTATGATAATTTAGATTAATCTTCTTAAATTATAATATATAAATTATCTTAAAATCTGACTTAATTGGTTACCGCATTTATGGTCGGTTGGACTTAATTAAAATATTCTTAATCTTGACTTAATTGGGTATTGCCCTTATGGTTAGTTGGATTAAATTAAATTTGACTTAATTGGATACCACATATATGGTCAATTGGTAATTCATGCAAATTTATATATTATAATAAGGGAGATTTCTATATTTGAAATAGTAAATGTGGATCCCCTAAATCCAGTATTTTATTTTTATTCTAGGAAAGTGATGAAGCACAATATTCACGAATTTAATAATTGATTTAATTATATAATGTGTGATGTATTGACTTGTTTATTGAATCATAAGCTTCATGCTTCTTGTTGACTGATCACCAATAAGATTGATGTGGTAAACTTAAAATGAACTTGACAAAAGGATTTTAGGTTTCAGCCTTAGAGTCAATAGCTCACAATCTCATCTTAGATATTTCCTTCCAGGATAGACATATACCTGTCGGGTGTGGGTAGCCACAATTAGAACTTGATCTTAATGAATTCAGATTTTCTTGGTTAACATAGACATATAGTTAATTGGGTTACTTTGTGTGTTTGCATCTGACCATCGACAAAGGCTTTTGCATATCTTCGTGTTCGAGGTTAACAACTGATTTATTTCACATGTATAGGAGAATCGATTCATCATTCGAGTAATATTGGGCAGATTCACAACCCTAGATGTTTTCTTTATTATTAATTTCCTTTGTGTTGTATTTTTATTTATTTATTTTAATCAAATCCAACTTCAACCAGCAAAAAATCCCCTCCAACCTCAATTAGATACTAGTAAACATTTAATATCAATAATTAATAATAGTATAAATGAAGTCCTCGTGGGATCGATATTTTTATACTACTTGAGCGATACGTGTGCGTTTGCGTTACGTGTGTCATTTTACCCGATCAATACAATAACATTCCAAATCCTTGAATGTTCAGATTTTCAGTTACTAAAGACACGAGATCTAATTATAGCCGGCTGGATATGAAATTCAAATTTAGCATATGCCGGACATGTATAAAAGTGGTCAACGCACGTGTAAATCTCTAAGAGCTGAAATCATGAATTGATTAAATGACGACCGGACTTACATTTCAAATTATACCTCTTGCCAGACATGGATCGTGCATTAAAATATACAGTAACGCCAGACAAAGAGGAGGTCAGAGAGGGATTCTGTCTCTTATTCCATTCTTGAATCCCTCCCTAACATTATTAAAAGGGGCTTCTCCCCCTCACAAAAGACATAAGCTACCACCTAGAAAACCCATGCTGAAAATTCTAACATTCTAAAACCCTTAGAAAATGAAAGAAACAAACACTAATCTGTGGAATTTCATACTTCTAGTACAAATTCAAAAACAACCCTTCAGAAGCGTCTTCTTGAGCCAAATGACATAAAAATGTATGACCTGATGCACTATTTTCATTACTATTTTTTAACTTCTACATATTATACAGTATCTCTGACCGGCTCTAGAACACGTCCAACCAGACATGCACTCATATTTATAATATCTGGCCCGACTTCTCCAAGCCAGGCACGAGGATATGTAAACCACATCCTGTTAATCTACATACTCAAGTACTTTTTCTATTACTATGTGTTGTTTTCCATGTTTGTATGTATCACTTTATTACATATTTTTCTATCTAGTGTCCTCATATTATTATTGTGTTATTAATTTATACATGCTTAGTTATTTCATCTTGTTGCTTTAGCTATGAATACACATGTGTTTATTTCACTATCTAGACTATAGTTAATATGGATGCCTTGCTATGCTTACTGTCTGATATGGGAATGGTGTTTGGCGAAACTCATCTGATGTCCAGCCAGACATACTGATTTCCTACCGTAAGATCCTCGTGGTATATAGGAAGGAAACCCGAACGTAAGTTTCATAGCCAATTTCGAATGGAAAATAATATGGTCCGCTTTCGGGATACAACTCCACATACCATTGGAAGATGGTTGATGAACACTTAAAAGTGCATATTTATTATACGAAAAATCAATCATTTTTACACTTGTAGTTTCACTAATCCCCTTAATTTAGCACATCTATGAAATATTATTTTAAGTTATGTTTTGTATATTTTTATTGTGTATTTTTGTTATGCGGTAGGAAAATACTGCTTGGAAGCTCGACAGGAAAAACTAGACTTGGAAAAGGGTAAAAATGGAATTTCAACAGGCACGTCACGACACGCAATACCTTAGCATTGTGACATGCCCATGAGGACAACAATGCCGCGGACACCGCTTAGCGCATCGTGACACAAGTGACTTCAGCATCGTGACGCCTTCATTTTCCAACACGTGGCTCTCAACTGGCAGCAGCGTCGCGACGTACACAGCCATAGCGTAGCGACACGAAAACCTTTCTCAGCCTATAAATTGAAGCCTCCGATAGAAGAAATTTTCATAATTTCTTTCCGATTTCTCTATAGACTATGGGAGATAATGTCTCGTGTGTTTATTTATTTAAGATTTCTGTAATGTCATTTCCTTTCAGTAATAAAATTATGAGTGTTTTTAATTACAAAATGAGTAGCTAATTTCTTTTTGCTGGGGTAAAGGGTGAAGCTTTTATATGAAAACGTAGATCAATCTCACTTATATTATAATAAATAAATTGAAATCTAATGATTAAAATTTTATTTAAATCTCGATTGATTATTGACAAACATTGCTACTGTCTATATGGTTGGTTTATATGTTTTGGCTTAATTAATAACCTAACTGGACTTGTTATAGAAAGAAGTTAACACCGCATGTATGGCTTGTTTTATATATTTTGGCTTAATTAATAACCTAACTGGACTTGTTATAGACAGAAGTTAACACCGCATGTATGGCTTGTTTTATATATTTTGGCATAATTAATTCCCGAAATAAATTAATTGGGTAACAAGGACAATTTATATTATAATAAAGCGAGATTTCTATATTTGAAATATTAAAAGTGGATCTCATAACTCCAGTATTTTATATTATTTTTGATTTTTAACCTAAAAGTTTCCAACTACTTCAACAAATCAAACCTTTTTTCTTTTCGCTCTACTTATCATTCTATTTTACTAAATCTATTCCTTGTGGATCGACCCCGGACTTACCGGGTTATTTTATTACTTCGACACTCTTATATTTGGGAGTAAAGAATCACTTTTTGAGCGTGTCAAGTTTTTGGCGCCATTGCCGGGGAATTATTATTTTGTAGATAGAATAACTATTGTAATTAATTTTGTTTTCTTTTTTGTTTTCTTTGTGTCTTTTATTTATTTGGAAATTTTTTTCTTTTTTTGAGTATTATATTTTCATTTTTAGATTTTTGTATATTGTTTATTTTTTTTATTCCAAGAAACACTAGTCTCGATCATCTAGCGGTAGATTATATAGAGAGTCTCCATCACCTTCATCGTTCGTCAAACTGCCCGAGAACCAAAATGGGAATCCACCTGCCCAAGTTGAAAACCCAGTTGATCAGGAAGAAAATGAGTCTCAGCATAACAATCATCCTAGGACACTCAGATAATTTATGAATCCCAATAGGACAGGATCACCATCTAGCATTGTTTTTCCTCCAGATGCAACACGTTTCAATTTTAAATCAGGTATCATCCATCTTGTACCCACATTCTACGGTCTAGAATTAGAAAATCCTTATAAACACTTAAGGGAGTTTGAAGAGGTATGTAACACTTACACAGACTAAAATTATTCCTTTAAGAGGAGAATCACAACCTTCACATAAGAGTCGAGGGAACCACTTTACCAATGTTGGGAGAGGTTTAAAAAAATGTTAAATATTTGTCCACATCACGGGTTTGAAACATGGAGGCTGGTTGCCTACTTCTACGAGGGTTTAACACCCCAAGGTAGACAAGTAGTGGAGATGATGTGTAACGATGAGTTTTGGGACAAAGATCCCGAAGATGCAGTAGATTATATAGAACACATAACAGAGAATGCAAAACAGTGGGACACAGTAGGCACCTATGAGTCGTCTGTAAAACTACAGTCATCTGGTAGATGTATGTTTAACCTTAGGGAAGACCATGACCTTGCTGCCAAGTATGCATCTCTATCTAAAAAAATTGAGGCTTTAGAAGAAGGGATAAATGATCATGTCAAGTCAGTTCAGGAAGCCCTATGTCAAATCTGTAATTCAAATAAACATGTCACACAGGTTTTCCCATCTTTACCAGCCCTGCAAGAGTGTCTCCATGACCAAGTTAGTTCCATAAACACAATCAATAAACCAAATCCATACCTATACTCACAAACCTACAATTCTGGCTGGAGAAATCATCCAAAATTCAATTGGAGGAATGATAACCAAACACAATCATCGCAACAACCTCCCCAGGTTCACCAGAATTTCTGAAATTCCCAGAATTATGCACCATACGTCCCACCACCTAGGAAAACCATTGAGGATACCTTGAATGCATTCATGGAGAAACAAGAAGCCATCAATAACCATAATGCAGAAACAATTAGTGATTTGAGAGAAACTTTTACCAAAATCACATATGCATTAACCATTAATGAGAAAAGAAAGTTTCCTGCACAACCATAGTGAAATCCTAAGAGTCATCTAAATTCTCACTAGGGTAGTTCTGGAATTCAACACTTAGACCATGTCAAATCTATTATTACTCTTCGTAGTAGTAAGGACATCCACAGACCTATTCTTGAACCTCGCAAAGCTGAGAATAAAACATATTCAGAGGGTAAGGAAGAGGTTGATGAACCATTACCCGTCGTTGGTAATAATAGTTTTTCTCATGCACATTCATTTCCCCAAGCATTAGAAATAAAGAAATTGAACCATTCCCTAGAAATTTATGAAATATTCAAACAGGTAAAGGTCAATATTCGTTAGTTAGATTCCATCCAACATATACCATCTTATGCCAAATTTCTGAAAGATCTATGCACCGTTAAAAGAAAACCTCAGGTAAGAAAGAAAGTTTTTCTAGCTGAACAGGTAAGTTCCATTCTCTCAACCAATAATGCATTAAAATACAAAGACCCTAGTTGTCCAACTATTTCTTATATGATTGGAAATCAAAACATTGAACATGCATTGCTTAATCTTGGAGCTAGTGTGAATTTACTTTCATTTTCGATTTACCAGCAACTTAATATCGGTGAGATAAAACCAACCTCAACTACTATTTTACTTACCGATAAATCAGTTAAGGTACCAAAATGAATCGTGGGAGATGTGTTATTGCAAGTTGATAAATTCATATATCATGTGGATTTTATTGTCTTAAAAACACAACCTGTAGCAGACAGTTATAAACCAATCTCTGTAATACTTGCAGGAATGGAATCATGAATCTGTCTTTTGGCAACATGATATTGGAGATAAATTTTTTTAACATGTGCAAACAGCCATATGATGAGGACAAAGAAAATGAAAGCATATAATTAATTGAGCCAATTATGGATGAACATATTCATGGGAGTTTATCGAATCCAATGAAAATTTGGACTGCTAATTTTGTTGAATCAAGTATAAAAATGGATTTGAATATTACTAATGATTTTCTACTTGACTCTACGCAGTTATTGGAAGACGATGGAGAGATACAAAATTTTGAAAAATTAGGAACACTGGAAGAAGGAAAATATGAGGAAGCACCCAATTTGGAGTTAAAAGCTATGCTAGAAGGACTGAAATATGCATTTCTAGAAGATAATCAAACTTACCTTGTGGTAAATTCTTCTCTTATTACAAGCAATCAATAAAGTAAGTTGTTAAATATGTAGAAAAACACAAACTAGCAATTGGATGGGCTTTAAAAACTATAAAAGGCATTAATCCATTAATCTACACACACCGAATACATTTAGAAAATAATGCTAGGACATATCGTCAACACAAAAAAAGATTAAACCCTCACATGAAAGAAGTGGTAAAAACATAGGTCCTTAACTTCTTGATGTAGGTATTATCTACCATATCTCAGATATTAAGTGGGTAAGTCCTACACAAATTGTACCCAAAAAGTCTGGAATTACTATTGTAAAAAATGATAAAGGAGAATTAATCCCAACTCGCATCCCATCTAGTTGGTGTATGTGCATTGATTATAGAAAACTAAATGACGCAACTAGAAAATATCATTTTCCTTTACCATTTCTTGACCAAATTTTGGAAAGAGTAGTCGGACATCCATACTATTATTTTCTTGATGGTTCCTCGGGTTATTATCAGATTCTCATTGCTTTAGAAGAACATGAAAAGGCCATATTCACATGCCCGTTTGGAACATTTGTATTTTGGAAAATGCCTTTTGGACTTTGTAATGCACCAGCAACATTCCAATGATGTATGTTAAGCATATTTAGTGACATGGTTGAACACCATTTGGAGATGATGTGTAACGATGAGTTTAGGGACAAAGATCCCGAAGATGCAGTAGATTATATAGAACACATAATAGAGAATGCAAAACAGTGGGACACAGTAGGCACCTATGATTCGTCTGTAAAACTACAGTCATCTGGTAGAGGTATGTTTAACCTTAGGGAAGACCATGACCTTGCTGCCAAGTATGCATCTCTATCTAAAAAAATTGAGGATTTAGAAGAAGGGATAAATGATCATGTCAAGTCAGTTCAGGAAGCCCTATGTCAAATCTGTAAATCAAATAAACATGTCACGCAAGTTTACCCATCTTTACTAGCCCTGCAAGAGTGTCTCCATGACCAAGTTAGTTCCATAAACACATTCAATAAACCAAATCCATACCTA
Source organism: Zanthoxylum bungeanum (assembly GCA_019454045.1). Classification (NCBI taxonomy): domain Eukaryota; kingdom Viridiplantae; phylum Streptophyta; class Magnoliopsida; order Sapindales; family Rutaceae; genus Zanthoxylum; species Zanthoxylum bungeanum. The sequence continues at coordinate 373,771 of SKCR01024892.1, read as the reverse complement.
TACTCACAAACCTACAATTCTGGTTGGAGAAATCATCCAAAATTCAATTGGAGGAATGATAACCAAACACAATCATCGCAACAACCTCCCCAGGTTCACCAGAATTTCTGAAATTCCCAGAATTATGCACCATACGTCCCACCACCTAGGAAAACCATTGAGGATACCTTGAATGCATTCATGGAGAAACAAGAAGCCATCAATAACCAAAATGCAGAAACAATTAGTGATTTGAGAGAAACTTTTACCAAAATCACATATGCATTAACCATTAATGAGAAAAGAAAGTTTCCTGCACAACCATAGTGAAATCCCAAGAGTCATCTAAATTCTCACGAGGGTAGTTCTGGAATTCAACACTTAGACCATGTCAAATCTATTATTACTCTTCGTAGTAGTAAAGACATCCACAGACCTATTCTTGAACCTCGTGAAGCTGAGAATAAAACATATTCAGAGGGTAAGGAAGAGGTTGATGAACCATTACCCGTCGTTGGTAATAATATTTTTTCTCATGCACCTTCATTTCCCCAAGCATTAGAAATAAAGAAATTGAACCATTCCCCAGAATTTTATGAATATTCAAACAGGTAAAGGTCAATATTCGTTAGTTAGATTACATCCAACAGATACCATCTTATGCCAAATTTATGAAAGATCTATGCACCGTTAAAAGAAAACATCAGGTAAGAAAGAAAGCTTTTCTAGCTGAATAGGTAAGTTCCATTCTCTCAACCAATAATGCATTAAAATACAAAGACCCTAGTTGTCCAACTATTTCTTATATGATTGAAAATCAAAACATTGAACATGCATTGCTTAATCTTGGAGCTAGTGTGAATTTACTTCCATTTTCGATTTACCAGCAACTTAATATCGGTGAGATAAAACCAACATCAACTACTCTTTTACTTACCGATAAATCAGTTAAGGTACCAAAATAAATTGTGGGAGATGTGTTATTGAAAGTTGATAAATTCATATATCATGTGGATTTTATTGTCTTAAAAACACAACCTGTAGCAGACAGTTATAAACCAATCTCTGTAATATTTGCAGGAATGGAATCATGAATCTGTCTTTTGGCAACATGATATTGGAGATAAATTTTTTTAACATGTGCAAACAACCATATGATGAGGACAATGAAAATGAAAGCAGATAATCAATTGAGCCAATTATGGATGAACATATTCAGGGGAGTTTATCGGATCCAATGAAAATTTGGACTGCTAATTTTGTTGAATCAAGTATAAAAATGGATTTGAATATTACTAATGATTTTCTACTTGACTCTACGCAGTTATTGGAAGACGATGGAGAGATACAAAATTTTGAAAAATTAGGAACACTGGAAGAAGGAAAATACGAGGAAGCACCCAATTTAGAGTTAAAAGCTATGCCAGAAAGACTGAAATATGTATTTCTAGAAGATAATCAAACTTACCTTGTGGTAAATTCTTCTCTTATTACAAGCAATCAATAAGGTAAGTTGTTAAATATGTCGAAAGAACACAAACTAGCAATTGGATGGGCTTTAAAAAATATAAAAGGCATTAATCCATTAATCTACACACACCGAATACATTTAGTAAATAAAGCTAGGACATATCGTCAACCCAAAAAAAGATTAAACCCTCACATGAAAGAAGTGGTAAAAATATAGGTCCTTAAACTTCTTGATGTAGGTATTATCTACCATATCTCTGATATTAAGTGGGTAAGTCCTACACAAATTGTGCCCAAAAAGTCTGGAATTACTATTGTAAAAAATGATAAAGGAGAATTAATCCCAACTCGCATCCCATCTAGTTGGTGTATGTGCATTGATTATAGAAAACTAAATGACGCAACTAGAAAATATCATTTTCCTTTACCATTTCTTGACCAAATTTTGGAAAGAGTAGCCGGACATCCATACTATTATTTTCTTGATGGTTCCTCGGGTTATTATCAGATTCTCATTGCTTTAGAAGAACAGGAAAAGACCATATTCACATGCCCGTTTGGAACATTTGTATTTTGGAAAATGCCTTTTGGACTTTGTAATGCACCATCAACATTCCAATGATGTATGTTAAGCATATTTAGTGACATGGTTGAAAACTGTTTAGAGGTCTTTATGGATGATATAATTGTTTTTGGGAATTCATTTGATAATTGCTTGAATAATTTTGAAAATATTTTGAAAAGATGTGAAAAAAATACTTGTGTTAAACTGGGAAAATACCATTTCATGGTTAATTCAGGAACTGTTTTGGGTCATGTTGTGTCATCTATAGGGATTGAGGTTGACAAGGCAAAAATAGAAGTAATCTCTTCATTGCCATCACCAAAAACAGTCAGGGAAATCCGTTTTTTATTAGGACATGCAGAATTTTATATGAGGTTTATTAAAAAATTTAGTACCATATCCAGACCCTTATGTAACCTCTGATTAAAAGACGCAACATTTGAATGGACAGAAGAATGTCAAAAATCATTCGAAAAAATTATCAGTCTTTTGACTTCTGCTGTTATTATGCAATCCCCTGATTGGTCCTTACCTTTTGAGCTAATGTATGATGCTAATGATTATACAGTTGGAGTCGTGTTAGGACAGAGAAAGGAAGGTAAGCCACATGTAATATATTACGCAAGTAGAACTTTAAACAGTGCACAAATCAACTACACTACCACAGAAAAGGAACTACTTGCTGTAATATTTGCATTGGATAAATTTCGATCATATTTAATTGGTTCTTCAACCATTGTCTATTATGATCATGTTGCTGTTAGATATTTGATGTCTAAAAATGATGCAAAGCCAAGATTAATACGATGGATTTTGTTGCTTCAAGAATTCAATCTCAAAATCAAAGACAACAAATGGGCAGAGAACGTGGTTGCAGATCATTTATCGAGACTCACAAACGAGTCACTAATTGATACAACTCCCATCAATGACTGCTTTCCCAATGAGTTTTTATCCTCTGTAAACACAATGCCTTGATATGCTAATATTGTCAATTTTCTTACAACGTGAAAGATACCTCCAAACTGGAGCCAGCAAGATATGAGGAAATTTTATTACCGAAGTCAAGAGATTCTATTGGGATGATCCATATTTGTTTAAGTATTGTCCTGATCAAATTTTCAGACGATGCATACTGGACAGTGCGATAAGTGGTGATATTCAGTTTTTTCATTCAGAAGCATGTGGATGTCATTTTTCATATAAGAAAACCGCTGTAAAAATCTTACAGTTTGGATTTTATTGGCCCATCATTTTTAAAGATACACATGTTTTCTGCAAAACTTGTGAAATCTGTCAAAAGTTAGGTTCCATTTCAAAAAGAAACATGATGCCTTGAAATCCCATCATTGTCGTCGAAATCTTTGATTGTTGGGGGATAAATTTCATAGGCCCATTTCCACCATCATTTGGATTTTTATATATTTTAGTTGCAGTCGATTATGCCTCAAAATGGGTCAAGGAGATTCCTTGTCAGAACAATGATCACACAACTGTGATCAAATTTTTAAAAGAAAATATTTTAAGTCGATTTGGAATCCCTCGGGACATTATAAGTGATGGAGGTAAACACTTTTGTAATAGACCCCCTAGGTCCTTAATGAAAAATTATGGAGTCACACTCAAAGTTTCCACCTTCTATCACTCTCAGACAAATTTTAGAAAAAAACGGTTAACCCAAATCGCAAAGATTGGTCTATTCGACTAACTGATGCACTTTGGGCATACCGAACAGCTTTCAAAACGTCTTTGGGAATGTCACCATATCGTCTAGTTTATGGAAAATCTTGTCATTTGCCTGTAGAACTTGAGCATAAAGCATATTGAGCTATTAAAATATTCAATTCAAACCTTGAAAATGCCAGTCACGAATGTAAATTACAATTAAATGAACTTGATGATTTAAGGAATGATTCATATGAGAATACAAAAATTCTTAAAGCTAAAAATAAGGCATTTCATGATAGTAGAATTTCACGAAAAATATTTAAAGTTGGTCAAAAGGTTTTGCTTTATAATTCTCGTCTTCATTTATTTCCTGGAAAATTGAAATCCAAATGGAGTTTTCCATTCATTGTAAAACATGTTTATCCATACGGGGCTATTGACATTGAGAATCCTAGGGATGGTGATGTATTTAAAGTAAATGGAAAGCGTCTGAAATCATTTTTGGAGTGTTCAAATTTTCAAGAGTCTTTTCTTCTTTCAAACCCGGTATACCATGATTGATGTAGTTTTTTTTTTTTTTATGTTTAATATTTATCTAAATTTTCATTTTCTCTTGAGTTTTGCAATATTTTTTATCTTCTCTCTTTTTAGTCTTACACTCCGGTTAAGTAGCGGATAACGGTACTCCGTGACTCAAAGTCGATTATTTTAGTCTCCTAAAATTACTGATACCTATAATCAAGGCATGGAAGAAACTCTTGCAAAACTCCACATGCATTTTCCTTCTCTTCCCCAAAATTCTCTGACCAAAATTTACAAAGCACGCACAGAAAGAATGGGGCTTCTTATGATTCATGGTATTCCTAGTGATATTCGTTGGGTAATTGAAGCAAATGTTCGCTTGGCAAGTGAGTCATCTGACTATTTCATTTCTTACATGTCTGGTTTAGGGAAAAACACCTATGCTAAAAAATGAAGAGCTAAATAATTAGGTGTTTGTTATAAATTTACATGTTGCACGTGCAACACTCATTGTCATTCTTTAGGAATGGTGTCTGATAATCGTGGAGATAAAATTCAGTTCATTAGAGATGGCTTGAGTAAGGAGTCTTTAGATGATATATCATTGACTCTTGAGATACATCCTAGTGGATATGTTCATCGTGAGATTCGAATGTTACATACACAATTTCAAAAAGAAAGACAACAATACAGTCTCGGGAATCTGACTTTAAAATACCATGTTTGACAATTTATAAGAAAATTGGATAGGAAGCCTATCCCCGACCCATAGAGGGTGTTTAAGCCGTTATTGGACGTAAAACCAGAGGAAGATGTGAGTCACAATCACAACTACTAGTACATATTGTTTTAATTTACTTTACTTTTGTCGATAGTATGTAAACGTTTTGACCTAATAATTATCATTTTTCAGGTATTAGTGCATTTATTACTCACCTTTTTCAGGATCTTTAAATTCAGCTCGTCACGTCTCTCTCTTCAACACATCTAGCTAAGAAAGATAACATAAATGGAGACAACTTCAAGACAACGAGTTACTAATATCTGTGTGTTTTGTGGAACTAGCTCTGGAACTAAACCATAATTTATTGAGACTGCAAAAGAATTGGGTAAAGTTATGGCAAACATAAATATGCACTTAGTATATGACGGTGGCAATCTTGGATTAATGGGGTATATTTCAAAGGCTATACAAGAAGGTGGCAGTCAGGTTTTGGGGATCATTCCAAAACCCTTAACAGATGACAATATCATTGGAAAATCAAATGGAGAAGAATATATTGTCCCAGGTATGTTTGAAAGACTCATTGAAATAATCAATCATGCTGACATTTTTATCACTTTACTAGGTGGGCTAGGAACGTTGGAAGAAATATTCACAGTTGCATCATGGGAAAACTTGAATATTCACCAAAAATCCATTGGGCTGTTTAATGTTAATGAATTTTTCGATTTTCTTTTTGTATTTATTGAAGATGACAAAAGAAATGGATTTATTTCAAAATCAGTAAGAGATATCTTCCTGACTGTAAGAAAAGATGGTGATTTAATTGACCAACTTTTAGCTTATGAACAAAAAATCGACAATATTCTTTCCAAATTGAATTGGTCTGGTAACGATTGTGGCAAAAAGCGCAGAGTAAACTTGGATATTAATCTGTAATATTTAGTCGTAGCTGCAATTGTTAATTCTGTTGGATAATTATGACCCATAACATCACTATTTTGTAAGGAACATGGTGTTATTGTACAAAATTAACTATGTGACAAAGAAAACTGCTCTTTTATCATTTGTAATTGGATTACTTGGATATATAAATGATAAAAGTCCATATGATTAGTACTGGATTAATAAGATATGAGACAGTATTAATCCACTAAGGTTTAATCATTAAATATCCCTAGTCGTAGTATTATCGAGATTGGACATCGATAATGCGGAATAGGCTAGTATTACACTTGTGCGCGTTATGGAAGCTTAACGGCATAGTTCTTATATATTTGAGTATTGGATACTCATGCAAGTGTGAAAGGAGGTTCTGTTTGCCGATGGTACGGGAACAGCTTCGCTCTGGATAGACCCCTCGGAGTCCCTTTTGTAGTATGACTATGTTTCTATGGGAATCCGAATCAGGGTAGGTGTATATGGTCTTAACCTGAGACTTGCATCGCTAATACTTGCGACAATCAATATACTTTGGTTTTGGTCGTCCGGGGCTTTAACAGGTTCTGTGTACGCCTCTTCTAGGTATACTGAGAATCGTAGTGTATTAGGTGTGATGTCAAGATGAAAGTATCACTTTAGTCATATGGAGATGATGATCAAGCATGGATACAGAAATGGTACTCTATAGTGTTATAGCCATCGGGAAAGTATGACTAGGTCATGACTTTCCGATCATAAAGAGACTAGTTGCTAGTGATCCGATATATGCTTCGTACGGGGCAGACACAACTCTAGTCCCAGGCCTAGATTGTGACATCTGATACTGGATCGTAATGCGTAATACTATGTATACTACGCCTGGCAAAGATCTTATATTCCGTAGAAGAATATTTCTGGAGAATTGAGTAGGCACGATGCTTTGCTAGAAGCCAACCATGTCTTGTAAATCGGTAAGAATGTGGTACCGGGTACGCACATGTTCGAATAGTCCGATAACCGTATTTACTGCCAACATATCCAGAGATCTCTTGGGTCGTATCCCAAAGATTCACCAATGATATTTGACTCAAACAAAATTAATCTGGGATTAGTTATGGGAGAGAAAATTAATCTAGGATTAATTGCGGCAAGAATTTATCTGGGATAAAATTCGGATTGTAAAGAGAGAACGATTAATTTAGAATTAATCGATTAAATAATATATTAGATATATTAAATGAAATCGGATTTCAAAGCGGGATTAAAATTGGATTTTAATTCGGTGAACGAATTAATTTAGAATTAATTCGTAAGCGACTTTCGTAATAATTTTACGAGGCATTATTATTTAATTAAATTAGATTTAATTACGTCGCAACGGAAAATTTGTTTAGTCGGATTAAACGAACCCGAGCACAAAGTGTGTAGTCTTATCTAACTTGAATTTTGAATTTAATTGTGGGACCCACCAACTTACATCACTTGTCATTCAAGTTGATGGAAGTGGTTGAGTGTAATTATGGTAACTTACACAACACACTTTGCTTTTTTTTTTTGAAAGATATACACCACTTTTGGGAATTGACTTTAATCATCAATTGTTTTAGAAACAAAGATATCAAATGCTCTCTCTCTCTCTCTCCCTCCTTGCTTTGGCCGAATAGCCTTGAACCACATTGGCCGAATGGCCTTTGTTCTTGGCCGAATGGCCATTGCTCATGGCCAATTGGGGTTTGTCTTGGCTGAATGGCCTTGTCCCTTCAAAACCGATTTCTTCCCTCTCCCTTGGGTGAATTTGCTTCTCCTTGGGAGATAAAATTTGCTTCATTTTGTTCAAGCTAGCACTTAAAGGATTCAATTGAAGGTGATATGGATTCTCACCCTTGAGTTGGAATCAACAAAGAAAGCTTGGAGCTTCCCCACATCCATGAAAAGTTTTGAAAGTCAAAGCCGATCAATGTAAGTTAATTCCGTAAACTTCTTGATTTATTCAAACACTAATCACGCTTAGAGATCTCATGGCATGTTTAGGACACTAACAAATTCCACACTAACCAGGTGATATCTTCTAAACTCTATTTCTCTTTCCTTTAAATATTGGGGATAATGTTTCATTTTGGTTGGGGGAGAGATAGTTTACTAGATAATTTTCATGTTTCTTTGATGTTTTTTTTTTAAAAAAAATTATTTTTACTTTGTTGTTATTTTATGTGTAAAAATATTTACACACAAACTAACAACACGTTGTGACTAAACCAAGTGGAATTGCTGTTCAGAGATGGTTGTGTAAGGAGTTTTTGCTCCTAAGACGCAACTAAAAATAATTCGTAACAAGTTATTTTTGTTCCTTTCTTTTTGAATTATTTAAATTTGTGAATTCTCCATAACATTGATTAAATTTGATCTTCATATGCTCATCTGACAGATATTATCAATAACATGGTAACATATGATCATGGGTGGTAAGTGAAAATTATGTAATATTCAGTTCTCTAGTTTGTTGGAAGTAGCACCTAAAGGCAGTGAAATATATATTTTTTTAAAAAACTAACTAATCATGATTTTACTTAGTAACCGGACATCGAGCCTCAGCAAGCATTGATTATTCGTGTAAAACGGTGGAGCTTGATAAAAAAATGATAAAGTTTTTACTTAGTAGCCGAACATCGTACCCCAGTAAGCATTGATTGTTCGCGTAAAATGGTAGGGCTTGAGTTTATGTTTGAATAAATTCATTTTCGTAGCCTTTTTAACTCGAGCAATTAAGTCCGTAGGGGTGTCTTAATACCTAGTACCCTAAAACTAGCTGGTTTGGGAGTCACTGACCCAAAGCTCTTTACAAGGGTTAAAAAGAAAGCTTAAAGAAATCAGACTCCTTTTTTATATATATCTGAGATCCAAGAAATTAAGTCTATAGGGCTATCTTAACACCTAGTGCCCTAAAACCAATTGGTTTAGGAGTCACTTGCCCAAAGCTCGATACAAGGATTGAAGATGTATTTGTAAATAAACTTTCATTGCCAAAAGGTGCGAACTCTAATATAATTTTAGGAAAAAATATTACTCTCTTTTGAATAAATACATGTGAATATTGTGGGCATAATCAGTTGATTAATACCATATTTTATGAATGTATGGAAGAATGGTAAAAAGAACAGGAGAATTTATTTATTTGATCATTTAGAAAGAAAGAAAATAATTGTTAACATGGATAAGATTTTTTCTTTTAGTTTTCGCTTGAATTACTAAGGGACTAGTAGTAAGCTGGTTGGGGGTGCGATGAACACTAAAAAGTGCATATTTATTATAAGAAAAATCAATTATTTTTACACTTTTAGTTTCACTAATCCTTAATTTAGCATATCTATGAAATATTATTTTCAGTTATGTTTTGTATATTTTTATTGTGTATTTTTATTATTTGGTAGGTAAAATACTGCTCGGAAGCTCGACGGGAAAAACCAGACTTGGAAAAAGGTAAAAACAAAATTTCAGCAGGCGCGTCGTGACACGCAAGGCCTTAGTGTCATGATGCGCCCATGAGGACAACAACGCCACGGACACCGCTCAGTGTGTCGCGACACAACTGACTTCAGCGTCGCAACACCCTTATTTTCCAACACGTGCCTCCCTGCTGGCAGCAGCGTCGTGACGCGCATAGCCATAGCACCTTGACACACACATCCATAGCGTCACGATACATAAACCTTTCACAGCCTATAAATTGAAGCCTCGGGCAAAGGAAATTTTCATACTTTCTTTCTGATTTCTCTATAGACTTTGGTAGAGAGTGTCTTGTGTGTTTATTTATTTAAGCTTTCTGTAATGTATTTTTCTTTCAGTAATAAAATTATGAGTGTTTTTAATTACAAAATGAGTAGCTAATTTATCTTTACTTGGGTAAATGGTGAAACTTTTATAATGAAAATGTAGATCAATCTCGCTTATATTATAATAAATAAATTAAAATCTAATGATTAAAACTTGATTTAAATCTCGATTGATTATTGACAAACTTTGCTACCACCTATATAGCTAGTTTTACATGTTTTGGCATTATTAAGTACCTAAATGGATTTGTTATAGACAGAAGTTAACACCGCATGTATGGCTGATTTTATATATTTTGACATAATTAATTCCTGAAATAAATTAGTTGGGTAACAATGACAATTTATATATTATAATAAAGCGAGATTTCTAGATTTGAAATATTAAAAGTGGATCCCCTAACTCCAGCATTTTATTTTATTTTTGCTTTTTAACCTAAAAGTTTCCAACTACTTAAACAAATCATACCTTTTTCTTTTCGCTATACTTATCATTCTATTTTACTAAATCTATTCCTTGTGGATCTACCCCGGACTTACCGGGTTATTTTATTACTTCGACACTCTTATACTTGAGAGTAAATAATCACTTTTTGAGTGTGTCAATGGTCATTCTATTTGTCCTACTATTATATCTAAATGCATGCTCAACAAATTAGGTTACTTTATTGGTTACTGTAATCATCATTATTACTTGATTACTGCTTTAATTTCTAAAATTGTTATCATTTACTATTCATTATGCAATTTTACTTATGTAATTAATTTACGATATTATTTTATCTATTATTATTGTGATTATGTGTTTCTGGATTACACAATACATCTTGCCAGAATTCCAGTAAGTCCAAACGGATACTAAAAGTTATTAAGACATCCAACCGACCATGGCCATATACAACCGGACCTCTCCGAGGCCAAGTCCATTAAAGGCATGCTTTAACTTGTTTAATTATTATCTTGATATTGGTGTAATAGTTTAATTATGCATTTGAACTTTATTCATTTACCGCTCTACGTGTTTGCATCATGTGTACTATTAAAACTGTTATTGCGCGTGAATTGCTTTATAAAATATGGCGATACCTCATTTGAACCTAAAAATTATATTGGCATTAGTAATGGGCCATTCCAAACCCAAACAGATTTAAGGGCATACCTTATGAGAGGTGTAGTGCGGCCTTAAATCATTTTGGTGTCTCATACTGGATGGAAACTCTTATATTCTCGGGTTATTCCCCCATAGGGTTATTCGTACTCTCTATGGGCTGAGAGCCCGAAAAATTTATGATCACCGACGTCATAGGCATAACGATTAGCCCCCGCTTTGCTTTTATAGATGGCGAATCAACTATGGGTATAGAATTGGCCCCGAAAAAATACGTTATAGTATTTATGGTAAGATTGAGGTTAATCACGTCTTCCTCTTTTGCATACCTTTTCCAACCCTGATGGCGTTGCATATCGAGAGATCACTTTCACTCGTCGTTGGATTGGTATGTAATGATAATCATTACTTGTTGGCACGTATCATTGGATATTAGTGCTTTCATTTGGTCAATCGTATTCTTGGGTGGGGAGACCTAGTTATGGACAAGTCGTATCCTTGGGTATAAAATATATACGTTAGCTGGTCGTTCGAACCCTTGGGTAGTGAGACATAGTTGTAAACAAGCCTTTGCCGATGAGGCCTAAGCCTAAACACTTGGTAAGCTCACATATGAACCCGTAGATATTGTGCCTAGAAAAAGCCTCCTTAATGCTTGTGTTTAGGCCCTACCCATTTGAAGTCCTTTGATTATTTTTACTATGAGATGTAAACTTGTTAGGCCATTTCAATTGGAACAAGTTTACATTTTGTGATAATTAAGTTAAATTACTTTGAAAAGTTAATGGGCCACCATATATGAAAACCTTGTTGGACCTAGAATGTTTAGCAATAATCTAAATGTGCCAAACATGAGTCTGATAACCGTACTGGCTTTCAGCCAGAAATGTATGCATTATTTTAGCCTATTTGAATATCCTTAAACGCTCTAAGCCCATCCTAAAAATTACCGCGATTACCAATGGTACAATTCATCATTTTGATATAAAGGCACGATCCCATATTACGCTTAGTCATTTGTAAATGAGTCACATTTATCTTTTAACGAACAGAACCGAGGTATCTGAGGTTTGCCTTTTAGCATATGAGAGAGTGAGTTTATGTACCTCTCGTTGGTGCATAAACTAAGCTAACCCTTAGAAAGATATTGAATTTACCATATGTGGGGGAGAAATTTGGTTGGAAGAATATATGCTAATGATTGAGTATCTCATGCATTACATGCTGTTAGAAAATATTAGAAAATAACATTTAGAATTTATTAATGGGGAACATGTGGTACACTCATGATGGTAATATTTTTGGAGGGGTTAGAAGAATTCATTAAATTACCAAATGCATGTGATTAAATAGTAATCAAAACATCCAAATGTATGTGACTACACAGTAATCAATGTTTGCTTCCAAGTGCATGTGAGTGAATAAGAAGCCATGCATGTGATGGTATAGTAACTCGATTTTCCCTCCTATAAATATGAGCATTTGCTAATTGAGATAAACAATCAATTAAGTTTGATTAAGGGCATCTCTATAAGAATTAATTTATGCAATTGTGTTGTGAAGTACTTAGATTTATTTCAATTTGTTTGTGAATAAATTTAGGACTAGTAATACATACATGATTAGATCCTAAGTGGATCATTATGGATTTGTTCCATGAAATTATTTGGGATGATATTTCCTAACATTGGTATCAGAGCTTTAATTCATGTATTCTAGTTAGATTACACAAAAATACATGATCATGCATGAAAAATGAAGAAAATGCATTATGTTTTTAATTTTACAAAATAATTTTCTTCCAATTTTAGACTTTAATATATTTTTATATGAAATAGAAAATGACATGTTCTAAGATGTTTTGAAAACTAGGACATGTGATTTTTACTTCGATATATCATTTGGTTAATTTCGATTAAAATTGAGAAAGATCTGGGCCCTAGAAGTTGGATAGTCGAACCTATTTTTACCTAGAAAAACACTCCCATAAGAGACAAACTACATGTCATTTGGTATTTAGAAAACCAGACGACAGGTTGTCCAAGATTTATATGACAAGTTGTATGTATAGCACTGAAACAGATGATATGTCTTCCGCGCATTATTAGCCGACTTGTCGGTTAGATTTAGTTTTATCGAATGACATATCGTATGTACCCACAACAACCAGACGACATGTCGTCTGTTTTGGGTGACTTGCCAACAAGTGGCCGGGACGTGAGGGCACATAAGTGCGCATGGTGGTGCATTTATCCCTTCTAGTAGTGTGTGGCGGCGCGTGGAGAAGCATGTCGACGAGTGTGTTGGGGTTTTAGCGCGGGCGCAGCGGAAGCTCGCGGTTCGGGTGAAATCGTAACTTTCAAACTCTTAAAGTTACCGAATAAATTATTCAATATCCAATATGAATAATTCATTCATATTTCACCTAAATATATTTATTCGATATCAAATAACGACATAAATAGGTTAGAAACATCGCGAAACTTTTACGAAAATATTTTTCCGCAAAATGGCATAAAACGCGTTTTTGTCCGAACCAACCAACCAATACATATGGGGGCTGCCCAGGTCAACTCCAATAGTACTTGGGAAGTTCTTGGGCTGCCCAAACAGTGACCAATTCACTGTTTGGACAGCGGACACCCGGTAAGCCAGAAACTCACCCGGTAACACCGTTTTTTACCGTTTTCGCATATTTCAACTTCGAAATAATTTCTGGCAATTGTCCCAATGTCCAAAACACATCCAAAACATTTATATAACATACTTTTCATCACCAAAAATACAGAATTTCCAGATCTGATTTGGTAACTAAAAATATCATTTTTCATGCTTTAAATCCACTTTTCTCAACATTAATTATATTAACACTTACACCAACCAAAGTCACTACAAATGAAGAACTCAAGAACAATTCTAGGAGTCATAACACTTTAGAATGTCAATAAGTCATCAAATGACAAAATTGAACTAATATTACACTAATATTATCCAATCTAACTTCACATATTCATCTAGCCTCCAAATCCATCCTCAAAATCAAAAAGCCCCAAAATATAAGAAATGAAGAAACCCTAGAATTATTCTAGATATTCAAGAACAAGAAACAAGCTTTCTAAGTTCAAGATTATTGAAGATTACCTCAAAATCTTGTAATTTCCTTAAACGTTTTCTTGAATTTCTTCACTTTCTTCCTTGTATCTTCAAGGAAAATTTGGGAAATTTTTTATAGAGATAGGTTCGGCCATGGCTTCTTATGAGAAAATAAAATTTTCATCTTTAAATATCAAGGCCAAAATAACTTTGGGGTTTAAAGAATGGTATTTTGGTCATTGGGTTAATTAATCTATTTAATTAATAATAATAACCTTTAAGTTAATAAAATCATGCCACATGTAACCAATAATAATCAAACATATTGCATAACAAATATGTAATATTGGAATAATTTAATTATCTAGAATTTAACATTAAAACATCTAAATAATTAATTAATATGATTATTGTTATATATGTATTTTTTATTTACATTAAATAACAAATACATATATTAATGGCATGTGTCAAAGTTTCATTTGAAAATTAAATAATATGTATCAAATCAAATCTTGTATCAAATACAAATACATATTAATTATTAATTGACCGAAATGCCTCTAATGTATGTATCTTCATTTAACCGTTTAAACGACTCGAATTAACTCATTTAATCTGATGAAGTATTATGAATAATCTATATTATTCATAACGCGTTGTAAAAGTGCTCAATGAGTACACTTCATATTGTGGGACTCTCTAAGTTTAGGTTTATCCGTCACGGAATCCAATTTCGTGTCCATAATTCACCCACTCATGAATTATGACGATCACAGATAATCTCGCTAAACTATGCAAGTCGAGGTCGTTGCATACGTATAATCCCTCTGTCACAGGCTATCAATATTGTACCGGGAATATAGATAAGAACGTCAAATCCCTAAGGTATAATATAGTCGACTTTTAAATTTACGATCTCTAAATAACACTCGGAACTCGCTTCTTACCACGACTATGGAATTACTAGATCATAGATACGTACATGATACTTATGCATTGTACACAGGATTGACAGATTCTATCTGATACTCACAGGATATCTTGAGCATCAGTCCACACCCAACGAACAGATGGAGGTCTGATCTAAATAGATCGGTGACGTGACTGCCATCAAAGTGTGGAGGATATCTCATATATCCACAGTGGTATCTCAAGTCGAAGGACTACTATGTTACTCGACTCGAAAAGATTCCTATTGACATTGGGGTTCCATCTATTAGGAAATCTTATGTGAGTCGTTCAGTGTTTATCAAATAAA
Source organism: Zanthoxylum bungeanum (assembly GCA_019454045.1). Taxonomy (NCBI): domain Eukaryota; kingdom Viridiplantae; phylum Streptophyta; class Magnoliopsida; order Sapindales; family Rutaceae; genus Zanthoxylum; species Zanthoxylum bungeanum. Next base: position 358,630 of record SKCR01024892.1, on the reverse strand, counting down.
CACCTACATGTCTATACGAGTCTCCCAAGACTCATGGTTCATTGGGATAAACCATCAGACCAAGTCTCGATATACGATATGTATTGGTCTCAACGAATTTTACTAACCAACCCGTGTCAGTAAATCTTGACCAGAAATTGTATTTGAAAATATACAGCTTATAGTGACGCTTCCCAATGTCAGTTACAAACTACGTTGTAACTGCGCACTATGTTGTAAATCCTAGGGTCTTTGTCTAATATATACATATCACTAAATCATATTTAGTTTCTATCTAATCGTAATTAGATCGAATACATATATAAAAACAAGAGGTGCTACCATTAAGTAATTAATATTATGGAAAAATGAATTGTCCGTATTCATTAATCAGATTAAATACGATCCAGATTGGCACTCCGAGCACCAACCCTAACAATTTCTCCCACTTGCTTTAGTACCAATCCATAGTATCATATACACATCTCAATGTGTATAACATACTCATGGCCCTCATGAGCTCACCTAGTACTCAAGAGGTAGGCAATAGGAAGTAGGTCCGCTATAACAAATTGAGTTTGTCCAACACACCCAATCGTTTCCCTTAGCCAGCATCATTCATACTTTGTAGAACCTAAGTTATACATCAATATGACTAAGATACGGCATCAATATTGTGTTACAGCTACTAAGTTGTCTATATATTTAGAGATCAAATCCAAATATTAAGAGACAACCGCAAACACAACACTAATATCAAAACTTCTAGTCTATAAGGTCACTATGCAACTTCATAAGTCAATACTTTATAAGTTAAAACTAATTCCACTAATACAATAGAATCAACCGTGACACTCCCACTGTATCTTTTCTAACTTTATATGACGTAGACTATCTAACGTCAAAATTAGACTCAAAACTAATCTGACCCTAATGGTTGCATAGTATATTCTCCATGAATAAGAAACTCGCTCTTAATATCTCAAAGATAATAGAGAATTTGTTTCAAGACACATCCTATGGTCTATAACATATCAAAATAGTTCGTAACAATTACAACTAAATTGATATTTTTAATCACACATAATATAATATTCATTATGCTATCATCCTATAATGCATAAGATTGACTGGACATTCTAATCAATTTCTCTTTCGACAAATGAATCATCTATTACGAAAGATAAATACTAAATACAAGAGAAACACTAACTATCAAACAGTTATACTAACTGTCACACAGATAGTCTTGTTGTGTCCTTTATTCGATCATATCTAATGTACGACTAATGGGAGTATCTCACAAGTCTCTTGTTTTATATCGTATATGAAACTTTATATCAAATATAACAGAGATTACTCCCACTTCATTCATGGAGAAAAGAAGACTTAGGTAAACCTTTTACCTCACAAACATCTCATTATTACATTAATAATGATAATGTCGTTAGGATATATAACACTAGAAAGAAATTTGTACGCTCCCACTGACCATATTATCAAATATGTATTCTCTGTGCTTTGATAAAATCAGACAATCTGACTAATATCAAAATTAGAGAACACATATTTTCGGAAATCTTATTTGAGTCTACAATATGGACTATAAGCCATTATACCAAACTGCGATCTTAGCAGAATACAAACTCCAGGGCCATTCCAGAACGAACTCTTTAAGCAAAGAAATCACAATGGATCTCTTCTTAAAAGAAACCATTCAGGAATGCTATTTTGCATTCTTTACCCAAAATACATAGCTAATATCAACATTAACCAACAAATATTTAATTTTTCAATTAGTGTGACTAGAGACAAGTTTCCTCAGAATCTACTATAGATTGTTGAGTATAACCTTTTTCACTGTCGTACTATAAAGTTCAAATCTTTAATAAGCTCAGTTTACTTTTGCTACGCAAATAATTTACACATTTTATGAACAATTCATAATGAGAGCTCAATCAAGTTCCAAACTTGATCATAGTAAGCTATAAACAATCTTGGATCTATGGTTTAATGCTAACTTCTGAAATCGATATCAAATATCGCTCCCACTATAAGTTATAAGATAATTTTCTTCGATAAGAAAACAGTAGAACCATTAAGTATCAAATACTTCGTAAATGATTCTGACATCCTATTAGACTTATATGGAAGTTGTCTAAGGGTCTTTTCATCTTATTAATTATATAGTTTCATTTATAGTTTATAACTCTCACATTTGACTTCAATAAGTCAAGTCTTTTCTACAGTCGTTAACATATGATGTTACATGCCAAATAATAAAATAATTTTATTACTCGGGATCATAGAAAAGATATTCTTTCAAATAGAATATAATATTCTATTAAATAGAATAAATGATAAACTTTTACTTGTACCTTTGAGGCGCAAGTATTTTTCAATTATATAACCATTATACAAAAGAAAGATTCAAATCTCAAACTTTTGAAGATTCGAATTTTCTACTTATACATATCATATACGTAACTGTAGAAACTAATGGAATATTAATTAAAAGGATGAATTGGTGTTATTGGGGCATATCCCCAAGAGTATTGAAAATAATTCGGTAACACTCAATATCAAACGAATCAAATCATATAAGATTTTATTTCTCCCACTAACCAATTCCATCACGATGGAATCGTAGAAGAATAATATTGAGTAAGAATCATATTCATTAAATAATCTTAGAACTAATTGCCAGAAATTCAAATGTTTGATCATATCAAGCATCTTTGAACAATTCAAAGTCTCTTGATGAATTTTAAAGATATAGTTTTCAAAACACTAAATCGAATATCTTTGAACCATTCAAAATATTCTATCTGTATTTCATCAGAAACACATTGAATGTTCTAGAACCATTCAAGACATTCAATATGCGTTCTTTTAGAAACACGTAACCAAGTCATGAAAACTCATTAACTAAGTTACGAAGTAAAGAAAACTATCCAAGGTAATTTATAATTCATTAAACTATATACATCCAATGTATTAGTTCAATAATTCTATGGTCCAACGACGATCACTGGTTAAATGAGATTTAATCACATTCCTAAATACAATATTCATTAAATGGATAAGGATATGTGGTGTGATCTCGTATCAGACCATCTTTTACCATCCAGAATAAGCATCTAATGCTTAAGTGATAAAATCTCATAAAGAACAATTCTAAATTATTTACTTAACCGAATATTTTTCTTAATGTTTATCTTTTCGTCAATGACACTACTAGTCGTATTAAAATATGTAACAACTGTTTATAAAGACAAGTAACTATCAAATAGTCACAAGTTCTGATATCAAATATCAAAACAATCATTAAACACTATTTTAAATAACTAGACGTGAGATCTGGTATCCAATATCTATAGTTGTCGTGTTGTAAGAATCGATATTCTCTACACACAACTATACACATCTCCTTTCTTTAGCTTTATAATTTGCCTTCAACTATTCACAACAATTGCAAATAATTGATTAGCAAACTGTGTCTGACACATTACCTCTAAAGGTCACTAAAGTCAAGAAACGTCATTATTAGATAAACAAAGACTTGATGGGATTTTCTTAATGCAGTCAAGAATCTCGAGACATGAACTAATTCAGGTCAATTCTTACTACAAAAGAAACTATTCTCTCTAGACTAGTATATCCTAAAACGTATATCTATTTAGATTACCTAACGTGACTTAGTAACTAAGTCACTAACCATCTTGATTTTCCAAGAAAATTGGAATAACAGTTCCCGATGGTTTTGTCTAATCTAACAATATCCAAGCATACTCTAAATCTAGAACTTATTCTAGAAATCTGCAACCATAAGGAAAGTCAAAAAACATATAGATAAATTTGCATGCAGTGGATTAAAAGTTCAATTCTATCAACAATATAGAATAAGGAAAACATAAGCGGCCTTTTTCATAATATTACACACTGCCTTAGTTATGGATTTTTTTAACCCAGCAATGCCTCCCACTACTTTACATAATACCGTAATCCCCAACGAAAAATGGGAATTCAATAATTAAATCGAATTCCATAATGGGAAGTAGACCCCCGTGAATATATTTCGACTCATAGCTTTGGCACGTTCTCGCCTACGTATATTCACAGGTAGACAACTGATTGTCAATCACACTCACTGTGACTCCTAATTTTAGTCCTGCCCGTTTCTCGTTATGACAGCTTTGGCACGTTCACAATGAGGCGTATCCAGGCTTCACTTATCAGTGACAAACTCAAGCTACCGGTGTAGTCCTGACATCTTTGGCACGTTTAGGATTTCCACTTTCACTTGAATTTGTCACTCATCATATAAGTTCTACCGGCGTAAATGAACTACCATCAGCCATAACTGCACAGCTTTGGCACGATACAGCTACAACATCAGGAAATCATTTGCATCCGTACTGACAAGGCGAACCAAGAAACAAATATTCCTAATACTAGTTACTTTAATACATTATTTAAGCGGGGATATTCCTAAATAGATTCTATTCTACATCAAATGCATATTTTAATTTAGATCAATTTCTCAACAGTTCAATTTTACCTAGGAAAACATAACTTAACTTAACCATTAAATCTGCGTTATGTTTTCCGTTAACGTAGAACCGAAAAGTTAAGAAACATCTAAATTACATGCATGTGAAAATATCAAAATTGGATTATATATCATATATAAAGCATGACAAATGTAATGGATGAAGGATCAGACTTGCTCTGATACTATTTTTGTTGGGGTTTTAGCGCAGGCACAGCGGAAGCTCGTGGTAAGGGCGAAATCGTAACGTTAAAACTTTTAAAGTTACCGAATAAATTATTCAATATCCAATATGAATAATTCATTCATATATCACCTAAACATATTTATTCGATATCATATAATGAAATAAATAGGTTAGAAACATCGCAAAATTTTTACGAAAATGTTTTTCCGCAAAATGACATAAAACATGTTTTTGTCCGAACCGACCAACCAATACACATGGAGGCTACCCAGTCAGCTCCAATAGTACTGGGCAGTTCTTGGGCTTCCCGAACAATGACCAATTCACTGTTTGGATAGTGGACACCCCCGCGTAACGCCATTTTTCGCCGTTTTCATATATTTCAACTCTGAAATAATTTCCGGCAATTGTTCCAATGCCCAAAACACATCCAATAGATTTATATAACATACGTTTTCATCACCAAAAATACATAATGTCCAGATCTGATTTGGTAACTAAAAATATCATTTTTCTTGCTTTAAATCCAATTTTCTCAACATTAATCATATTAAAACTTACACAAAGTCACCACAAATGAAGAACTCAAGAACAATTCTAGGAGTTACAAGAGTGGTCATAACACTCTAGAATGGAAAAAAGTCATCAAATGATAAAATTGAACTAATATTACACTAATATTATCCATCTAACTTCACACATGCATCTAGCCTCCAAATCCATCCTCCAAATCAAAAGGCCTAAAATCTAAGAAAGAAGAAAGGAAGAACCCTAGAACTATTCTAGATATTCAAGAACAAGAAACAAGCTTTCTAAGTTTAAGATTATTGAAGATTACCTCCAAATCTTATAATTTCCTTAAATTTTTTCTTGAATTTCTTCCTTCTATCTTCAAGAAAATTTTGGGAACTTTTTTATGGGATAGGTTCGGCCATGGCTTCTTATGAAATAGGTTCGGCCATGGCTTCTTATGAAATGAGAAAATAAAATTTTCACCTATAAATATCAAGGCCCAACCGACTTTGGGGTTTAAAGAAGGGTATTTTGGTCATTTGATCAATTAATCTAATAATTAATAATAATAACCTTTAAGTTAACAATCCAATTTGTAAACTTTAAGCTTATTAAAATCATGTCACATGTAACCAATAATATTCAAACATATTCCATAACAATTATGTAATATTGGAATAATTTAATTATCTAGATATTTAACATTTAAACATCTAAATAATAATTAATGCGATTATTATTATATTTGTTTTTTTATTTACATTAAATAACAAATACATATATTAATGACATGTGTCAAAGTCTCATTGACAATTAATTAATATGTATCAAATCAAATCTTGTATCAAATACAAATACATATTAATTATTAATTGACTGAAATGTCCCTAATGTATGTATTTTCGTTTAACCGTTTAAACGACTCGAATTAACTCATTTAATCTGATAAAGTATATGGGAGAAGTGCCCAAGTGCTTAACAAGTACACTTCATATTGTGGGACTCTCTAACTTTAGGTTTATTTGTCACATAATCTAATTTTGTGTCCATAATTCACCCACTCATGAATTATGACGACCACAGATAATCTCGCTAAACTATGCAAGTCGAGATCATTGCATACATATAATCCCTCTGTCACAGGCTATCAATATTATATCGAGGATATATATAAGAGCGTCAAATTCCTAAGGTATAATATAGTCAACTTTTAAATTTACGATCTCTAAATAACACTCAGAACTCGCTTCCAAAGTATACCACGGCCATGAATTTACTAGATCGTAAATACGTAAATGATACTTATGCCCTGTACACAGGAGTGACGGATTCTATCTGATATTCACAGGATATCATGAGCATCAGTCTACACCCAACGAACAGGTGGAGGTTGATCTAAGTAAATCGGTGACGTGACTGCCATCAAAGTGTGGAGGATATCTTCTATATCCACAATGGTATCTCAAGTCAAAGGATCATTATGCTACTCGACTCGAGAAAATTCCTATAGACGTTGGTGTGTACCATCTATTAGGAAATATTCAGTGAGTTATTCTTGTTTATCAAATAAACACCTATATGTCTATACGAGTCTCCCAAGACTCATGGTTCATTGGGATATAAACCGTCAGACCAACTCTCGATATACGACATGTACTGGTCTCAGCGGATTTTACTAACCGACCTGTGTCAGTAAATCTTTACCAGGAACTTTATTTGAGAATATACAACTTATGGTGACGCTTCCCAATGTCAATTACAAACTGTGTTTGTAACTGTGCACTACGTGTAAATCCTAGGGTCTTTGTCTAATATATACATATCACTAAATCATATTTAGTTTCAATCTAATCGTAATTAGATCGAATACGTATATAAAAATAAGAGGTGCTGCCATTAAGTAAGTAATATTATGGAAAAATGAATTGTTCGTATTCAAAAATCGGACATAAATATTATCCGAATTGGCACTCCGAGCACCAACCCTAACAGCGTGTGGGTCATATTTGCCTCGGTTTTCTTCGATAATTCTGATCCATCATGATTAAATGTCTAATCCTTTTTGCATAGTGTTCTCATTATTGTAATCGGCAATGATAAATTTATTTTATCACATAAAATTTGTGTTTATGTTATTTAATAAATATCTTTGTGATGTTTATTTTAGCCAATGTAACTTTGTGTTTTTCATGTGTTGAGTTTTTGTATGACACAGAAATCGGCGACGATGTCCCGGGCTCACGCCCCGGTCGGGAGTACGGAGTAGCCCACGAGGGAACTAAACCAAAGAAATAACATAGAGTCGCCACCCAGTGTGAACTGGATAAAGATTTAAGGCCGCACTCACCCTCGCAATGGAAGACCTCAAACCGTTAGGTTCAGAAAGGTCCTTTACTTATGCCACTTGTAATGAACGGATTTGTCCAATAATTAACAAATTCTACTCCACATATATCCCAAGAGTTTCTAGATCTTGTTCGCATTCAAAAAAATAAATCATATATCTAAGTTTACATGCTTTAAAAGTAAGTCATCATAACAGCAACACATGATAACACACATAATCTCATGAGCATATTGAATTATCAAACAAGAAAAAAAATATAATGACCTAAAACATAAATGAAAATTAAATTCCATGCGAAAGCAAAACTATATCATACATAAAGAAATAACATACTAACGACTAAAATCATGCTTAAAAATAAATAACATACTAACGACTAAATCATGCTTAAAAATAAATAACATAGTAACGACTAAATCATGCTCAAACACAGGTTGGATGAAACGAAATATGTGTGTCTCTCAAGCGGGTACGTGGCGTTGTATCCCGAGTGCAGACCGCACTACCATCCATTCGGATTCGGCTACGGAATTTACGTCCGGGTTTCCATCTAATATACCGCAAGAGATAACACATATTCCATTCATCTCATGGCCATAGCGCACATTAACCAACAATACTCATGCGAATAAATATTAATAAATAATAAAAAAATGAACGGGAATAAATAAAAAGGGTGCCCTCAGGTCTAACCTCTTAAGTCGCCTCTTGGAAGTGCGTTACGCGGTCGCCGGAAGGGTTGATGCTCCGCAACTTTTCCGATTTAGTGGTTCGTTGTTTTCCTTCGTTGCCTCGCTGTTTTGGGCTACTGTTTGCTTTATTTTCTGGTCGTTATTTTCGATTATTGTTTGTGGTATTCAGAGTTGTTTTAGGGATGTTTTAGGGTGCAGTTTAGGTACTGTTTATGGGTGTAATTTCGGTGCAGTTTCGGGACGGTTTAGGGGCTGATTTGGTGCAGTCTGGGTACTATTTCGGGACAGTCTGTGCGGCTTGTTTTTGGGCGTGAGCTGAGGCAGTGCAGGGCTATTTTGTGGGCGTGAATTAAGTGGCTTGTGTGGGGCTATGTGTTGATGCATGAGGGCTATGGCTGCTGGGTGGGAGACTATGTGTTGATGCGTGAAGATTGTTTAGTTGGTCGGTTAGTGGGTGAGACGTTTGTGCTTGAGGCTGCTTGGATTGAGGCTGTGTGTGTGAGTGGAGGTGGAGGCTATGTGTGTGCTATTGGTGCGTGGAGTATTTTGGCTTGAATAGCTAGGGGAGTTTACGTTAGGGTTTCTTTTTTGTTTGTTATTTCTTTGTGAGTTTGAGCTAGCCTCCAGGGTTTGGCTTGTGTTTTCTTTTATATGAGAGGGTTGGGGTTATCCTTGTATAGGTAGGGAAAGAATATTGTAATTATGGGGGGAATATTTAATTTGTGTATCATAAGGAAATGATATCTTTAATTAGGGAGGTAATTTGTTTTAGTTATGAAGATGATTATTGGGATTTGATTTGATTTCATTTAGTTTAGGGATGTGATTTAATTTAATTAGGAATGTGATTTATGAGATTTGATTTGATTTATTTAATTTAGGAATGAGATTTTTTTTGATTTAATTGGATTTGATTTAATTTAATTTGATTTAATTTACTTTTTGACATGTGTTTAAAATATTTTAATTATTATTGTATGTGATTTAATGGGCTTGGGCTAGGTGGACGTGGGCTTTGGTTTTTACCTAGGTGGGCGTGTGGCTTTGGTTTTGGGCTAGTGGGCGTGTGGCTTAGTGCGGGCTGCGAGGATTTTGGGCCGATGATGAATTTCAAAATAGAGGTCCAACGAGCAAACGAATTAAATCCAACAAGGTATTGATTTCCAACTTTTCCCTTCCGAGTCTGTTTCCCGCGATTTCCGCAACTTAAAAGGTAGTGCCTCCGCATGAGGCTCATCATCGGGACTTATTTGCAAAAATGCAGTGCCTACAGTCGCCCCCACTTTGATGGGACTTGTGTAGTGTGTGACAGTGACAATCCTATCAAAGTTATGCATGCATTTTTACTTACCTGGCTCGCCAGCTACCGCTTGACTTGCTGTTGTTGCTTTGAACTGACCTGGTCTGGTGGTGAAGTGCTACGACCCCAAGGTTCATTCCTGAACCGTTACTTTGTTGAAGGTGGGTCCATTCCCGAACTGTTACTTTTGTGAGAGGTGGTCCATTCCCGAACCGTTACTGAGTTGAGATGAGGGTCTTATTCCCGATTTGAGTTGAGTTGTGGGTCTTGTTCCCAAGTTGAGTTGTGGGTCTTGTTCCCATGGGTCTTATTCCCGATTTGCGTTTGAGGGTCTTATTCCCTGAATTGTGGGTCTTTTTCCGATTTGAGTTGAGGGTCTTGTTCCCTGAATTGTGGGTCTTGTTCCGTGGGTCTTATTTCCGATTTGAGTTGAGTTGTGGGTCTTGTTCCCAAGTTGAGTTGTGGGTCTTGTTCCCGTGGGTCTTGTTCCCGATTGAGTTGAAGGTCTTGTTCCCTGAATTGTTGGTCTTGTTCCCGATTTGAGTTAAGTTGTGGGTCTTATTCCCAAGTTGAATTGTGGGTCTTGTTCACGTGGGTCTTGTTCCCGATTTGAGTTGAGGGTCTTGTTCCCTGAATTGTGGGTCTTGTTCCCGTTTTGAGTTGAGGTTCCTATTCCCTGAATCGTGGGTCTTGTTCCCGTTTTGAGTTGAGTTGTGGGTCTTGTTCCCAAGTTGAGTTGTGGGTCTTGTTCCCGTTGGTCTTGTTCCCGATTTGAGTTGAGGGTCTTGTTCCCTGAATTGTGGGTCTTGTTCCCGATTTGAGTTGAGTTGTGGGTCTTGTTCCCAAGTTGAGTTGTGGGTCTTGTTCTCGTGGGTCTTGTTCCCGATTTGAGTTGAGGGTCTTGTTCCCTGAATTGTGGGTCTTGTTCCCGTGGGTCTTGTTCTCGTTTTGAGTTGAGGGTCATATTCCATGAATTGTGGGTCTTGTTCTCGTAGGTCTTGTTCTCGATTGTGGGTCTTGTTCCCAAGTTGAACTACGGGTCTTGTTACCGATTGTGGGTCTTGTTCCCAAATTGAATTGCGGGTCTTGTTCCCGAGCTGTACTAAATGTGGACTTTGTTCTCTGGGCCTTATTCCTGAACTGTGTAGAGAATGGGCTTTGTTCCCTAACTGTGTTAATATAGGGCTTTATTCCCCTGGGCTTTGTTCCCGAACTGTGTTAAGATAGGGCTTTATTCCCTGGGTTTTGTTCCCTAACTGTGTTAATATAGGGCTTTATTCCCCTGGGCTTTGTTCCCGAACTGTGTTAAGATAGGGCTTTATTCCCTGGGCTTTGTTCCCGAACTGTGTTAAGATAGGGCTTTATTCCCCTAGGCTTTGTTCCCGAACTGTGTTTGTTGGACAAAATGACCCATAGCGTCACTATTTGCACAGATCATTGTGTTGTTGTAGCAAATTAACTATGTGACAAGGAAATTGCACTCTCATCATTTGTGATTAGATCACCATAGATATATAAATGAAGAGAGGTCCCTATGATTAGTTCCTGGATTGAGATGATATGAGACAGTATCAGTCTACAAAGGATTAATCATTAAATATCCCTAGCCGTAGTATTATCGAGACTGGACATCGATAATGCGGAATAGGCTAGTATTGCACTTGTGTGCGTTGTGAGGGCACAACGGCATAGTTCTCATATATATAAGTGTTGGATACTTATGCAAGTGCGATAGGAGGTCGTGTTTCACCGATGGTACGGGAAACAGCTTCGCTCTGGATAGACCCCTCGGAATCCCATTGGTATTATGAATATGTGTCTATGGGAGGCCGAAATCAAGGTAGGTGTGTATAGTCTTAACCTGAGACTTACATCGCTAATGCTTACGACAATCGATATACTTTAGTTGAGGTCGTCTAGGACTGTAACCGGTTCTGTGTACGCCAATGCCAGGTATATTGAGAATCGTAGTGTATTGGATGTGATGTCAAGACGGAAGTATCACTCCAGTCATAGTGGAGATGATGTCACGCAGGATACGGTATTAGTGCTCTTAAGAGATGCGCATCCAAATGTGATATTATGACCAGGTCATGAATATCCGATTATAGAGACTAGTTACCAGACATCCGATATGTGTTTCGGACGGGGCAGACACTTATCCAGCCCCAGCCCTAGCACGTGATTATCCGATACTGGGCCGATATGCACAATACATTAGTATACTACGCTTGATACAGATCTTAATATTCTTAAATGGATATGTCCGGAGAATTGGGTAGACTTGGTGCTTTGCTAGGAGTCGACCTTGTCTCGTAAATCGGTAGAACGTAGTACTTGGTACGTACGTGATTCGGATACTCCGACGACCGTATTTACTGCCAGATTATCCGGGGATCTCATGGGTCGCTTCCCGATAATCCACCGATGACGCACAACTTGCACTCTTGAATAATCTGGGATTATATAGAAGAGAGAGAGAAAATTAATCTAGGATTAATAACGGAGATATTTTATCCGGGATAAAATGTCGTCTAAAGAGAGAGAACGATTAATTTGGAATTGATCGATAAATTAATATATTCGATATATTAAATGAAATTAGATTTCGACGCGGAATTAAAATTAGATTTTAATTCGGGCAAACGAGTTAATTTAGAATTAATTCGTTAGCGACGTAAATAATAATTTTGCCAGGCGCAATTATTTATTTAAATTCGATTGAATTAACGTCGCGACGTAAGCTCGGTATTTCAGAAATATCGAACCCGAACGCGTGAGTGCACGTGGGCCCACTTTCATTTGGAAACGTGTGGGGCCCACATGACACATGTCATTTTATGCATTATTTTATTCTAATGCATTGCATGTTGATAGTGTACAATGCACTCAATGTTATTGCATGGAAATTGAGTGTTTGACACTCTAAGCCATTGCATGTTTTGTGTCATAAATTTATTATTAATTTAATAAATATTATGGCATAAATATAAATTGATTTTTGGTAAATCATTTTAACTTAACACAAAACTTCTTCTCTCTCAATTTTCTCTCTTCTCTCACGCCCAAATGAAGGAATTGTTCACTGGTTTGGAACCAGAAATGGCGTGAACAAAGGGAAGCCAAGAGTGGTTTCTCATGGTGAGAAATCAAGTGCTAGCACACTTTCAAGTCTTGCGAAGGTGGTAGGGAGGTTCGACCATAAGGCGGGACTCATCCGATGGAGTTTGGAGCTTCGTTTTGAGACCCGAAACTGCCAAGACAGTGAGCATGGACTGGTTGCAGTGGCGTGAGCAAGGCAGTACGTTTTTGGCCTTGATTCGTCTTCAAATCGACATAACCGATCAATGTGAGTATTCCGCTACCTCCGTTGATGTATTCACGCATTATTTCATGTCTTGATTTGATCTTGGGACCTTAGATTTTTACCAACAGTGTTAAGATAGGGCTTTATTCCCCTGGGCTTTATTCCCGAACTGTGTTGATTGTGGGCTTTGTTCCCGAGCTGTGTGGAGAGTGGGCTTTGTTCCCGAGCTATGTTAAGAGTGGGCTTTATTCCCGAACTGATTGTGGGCTTTGTTCCCGATCTGTGCAGAGAGTGGGCTATATTCCCGAAATGAACTGATGGTGGGCTTTTTTCCCGAACTGTGCTGAATGTGGGCTTTATTCCCTGGGCTTTGTTCCCAAACTGTGTAAAGAGTGGGTTTTGTTCCCTGGGCTTTATTCCCGAACTGTATTGACTGTGGGCTTCGTTCCCGAGCTGTACTGAATGTGGGCTTTGTTCCCTGGGCTTTATTCCCGAACTGTGTTGAGAGTGGGCTTTGTTCCCGAGCTGTACTGAATGTGGGCTTTGTTCCCTGGGCTTTATTCCTGAACTGTGTTGAGAGTGGGCTTTGTTCCCGAGCTGTACTGAATGTGGGCTTTGTTCCCTGGGCTTTATTCCCGAGCTGTGTAGAGAGTGGCCTTTGTTCCCGAATTGAGCTGACTGTGGGCTTTGTTCTCGAGTTATACTGAATGTGGGCTTTATTCCCGAACTGTACTGAATGTGGGCTTTGTTCCCTGGGCTTTGTCCCCATTTTGTGCTGAGTGTGGACTTTATTCCCGAACTGTATTAGTTGTGGGCTTTATTCCTGAACTGTTGATTGTGGGCTTTATTCCCTGGGTTTTATTCCCAATGCTGCTTGTTTTTGCCAATTTTTCCTTTTCTTCAAAACCTGCGAATAAAAACAAGACAAAAATTACGTGCATGTGACGTGTATGCATGTATACATAGATGTATTTCCTATTCCGATGGGTTAGGCCTTCCTTGTGCTCCTCGGTGCCTCTCGCCTATAAAAATCTTTAGTCACCCCCTGGGCCTGTTTTCTATTTCCTTCTGTCAGTTCTTTTCTGGTGATTGGTCAGTCCTCTTTTGTCTCATGGCTCAAGATTATGTTATGTCCCTTATTCGCGAGATGGTAAACTGGTCGCCCCCAGATTTGATTTAGCTTTCTGCTCTCCGCTGTTTGCACTAGGTCAATGTGGACCACGTGATGTGTCACTCCGTATCAACATACTATGAAATAGTCCCAATAGTTATACATATTATTGTCCTCAAAGAATGCTCAGTAATTGTAGGCACTGCACTTTTGCATGTAAGTCCCTATGATGAGTCTCATTTAGAGGCACTACCTTTTAAGTCGCGGGAAACGGACGTCGGAAGGGAAAAGTAAAAAATCAGTATTTTGTTGGATTTTATTCGCTTGTTTAGCTTCGGGTTCGCTTTTTGGACTTCCGTTTTAAAACACCCTTAGCCCAAACCCCCGCAAGACACACACCAAGCCCAATCCAAGAAATAATTAAAGCATATTTAAAATACAAATGAAATTAAATTAAATTAAAACCAATAAAATTGAAATTAAATTAAATCCAATTAAAATCAAATTAAATTAAATTCATAATTTAAGCAAATCTCTTCCTAATTTAAATAAATCACCTACCAATTTAAATATATTCCCCCACCAAAATACAATTATCCTTTTCCTTTTTAAACTAATTAAATCCATCCCTAATTTTCTTAATCTTGTTTCCTTATTTTAAAATCTCATGCACAACCATAACCCTAGCTTGTAACTATAAAACATAACACTAATGCAACCCTAAGGCTCTAGACTATTCACGGCAAAGACAAAAACATTAAACCCTAAACCTTGGAGACACTCACTCTCGTCCTCTCTCTTCTCCCTTCTCTCTTTCCCCTCCCAAACGCACAAGCAGACTTCACAACTCCCCATCAATAAAACACTGCCTTAAACAACCATATTCACGTCCCTAACGATCCAACACTCAACGCCACACTGCCCAGCCTCTCTCACGAACCAAAAATTGATCACGCTAACACCACTCACCCACTACCCCTTCACGCACCAAAGCCCCACTCATCAACCTCCACTTCACGCCTCTCTCTCGGCCAAAAACAAGCATTAAATAAACCCTTAAACTCAGCCAACTTCATGCATCAAAACACTCCTTCAACAACCCCTTGACCTCTTTTCTCTCTCCTACATTCACACTCAGTAGCCACAAACCTAAACACACACACGTCCCTTACAAAGCCAACACCTTCACGCCATCAGCGCACTAACCAACTCCTCAAGCTCAGCACCCTCACAAACATAAAACGCCCACTGCCCATTAATCAACCACCTTCACGCTGCCGACTACAACAGCCCCATAAACACACAAGAAACAGCCATCCCCTCCACCGCTTCAACAAACACAAAAACTAAGCCCTTTACCGATTACATAAACAATAAATACAGCCCCCTAAACCGTCTCCATAACAGCCCCGAAAACAGCCCTTTTACCACCCAAAACTACACCTAAAAACTGCATTGCAGTGACCGAAAAATCACTACCCAAACAGCAGCCCAAACATCGAAAACAGCAGCCAGAAATAGTCCCTTAATATTACAAAACAGTGACCAAAAAACTACACTTTAAAATCCTTAAATTACCGCAAGATGCAGCAGCAAAACAACAGCAAAATAGAGTAAAAATAGCAGCCCAAATAGTGAAACAGCGAGGAAAGAATGTGAACCAGCGAACCGAAAGAGTTGCAGAGTGTTAGCCCTTCCGACGGCCTTATGACGCACTTCCAAGAGTCAACATAAAAGGTTAGACCTGATGGCACCTTTCTTATTTATTCTCATTCATCTTTTAATTATTTATTGAATTTCCTTCGCATGAGAGTCGTTGGTTAATGTGTGTTGTGGCCATTGGATGAATGGAAAATTTTTCGTCTCTTATGGTATATCGGATGGAAACCCAGACGTAAATTCTGTAGCCGAATCCGAATGGACGGTAGTGCGGTCTGTACTTGGGAAACAACTCCACGTACCACTTGAGCAAACGACACATCTTTCACTTTATTTTATCTTGTTTGTTTATTATTCGCATTTTTTATTCCGCCTTTTACTTTCTGTACGTTACTTGCTTGTGTATTGATAATGTAATGTGCATGGGCTTAGTATGTTGGTCTAAAGGTTCCCTATTTGAGGGAAGAAAATTCCAAAAGGCTACCTTTACGACAATGTTTTGCCGCGCCGGACGAAGTATGTTTGGTTGAATGTGAGATATGTTCAATCGAGTATATGAAGTCCTATATTATTTTCTTTATTTTATATGCATCATAATGTAATGCGCATTGGCTTAGTATGTTGGTCAAAAGGTTCCCTATTTGAGGGAAGAAAAGTCCAAAAGGCTACCTTTATGACAATGTTTTGCCGCGCCAGACGAAGTGTGTTTGATTGAATGTGAGATATGTTTAATCGAGTATATGAAGTCCTATATTGTTGTCTTTACTTTCTATGCATTGTGATGTAATGCGCATGGGCTTAGTATGTTGGTCTAAAGGTTCCTTATTTGAGGGAAGAAAAGTCTAAAATGATACCTTTACGATAATATTTTACCGCGCCTTTTATCATTCCGTTATTTGCTTTTTGTATGTCATCTCCTTACATAATCATGCATCATATTGCAATGCGCATGGGCAAATCAAGTTGGATTAAAGGTCCTCCATTTCGAGAGATGAAAAGCCTAAGGGCTACCTTTGCCACGCCGAACAAAGCACGTTCGATTGAACGTGAGATACGTTCAATCGGACACTTGAAGTCCTATATAGATGTGGGCATATATTGCATCTCTTTTCTTTCACCTTTATTGTCTATCTTCTTTTGCATCGCATTATGGCACGTTTATTTTAGTGTATAATTGCCTATTTAATTATCTCTTTACATTATGCACTTAATTGCCTCTCTTTAATATGCATGCTTGTACAATTATTGTTTATTTGCGTCTCTGTGTTTATCAATATAATGTGTTCATGAAATTATATGCTTGCCGTTATTCCAATTTATTTTTTTATGCAAGAACTTAGAAATAGATTATCCTTGGAAATATATGTTGCTTAGGCTTGGTTAGATAATTGCACAAATCTTTTCATTACAAGTGGCATAAGTAAGGGACCATTCTGAACCCAACGGTTTGAGGTCTTCCCTTGCGAGGGGTGAGTGCGGCCTTAAATCATTTTCCCGGTTCACACCGGGTGGCGACTCCATATTATTTCTCCGATTTAGTTCCCCCGTGGGCTATTCCGTACTTCCGACCGGGTCGCGAGCCCAGAACAGCGTCACCGATTTTTGTGTCCTACAGTAATGAGACCAGAGAACCTTCAAAGCACTCAATGCAACTCAAATCCGAGTTTTTGAATAAATGATCTAAGCCAGACTCAAAGTGTGTGTGTGCAGAGGTTCCTTTGCAGATTCATCCCCAGGTAAGCCAACTTAATGATTTCGTCAAAAAATTGGGATCGATGGGTCAAACCAACCTAGATGTCTCAATTATGCATGCAGTTGCTTTTCTGTGCTCAATGTGGTATGGTTTTCTTTCTCTTTTGTCTCTTTCTTTTTTCTTTTCATTTTGAACTTTTTTTTATTTTTTTTATTTTTCTTTCTTTCTTCCTCTTTTTTTTTCAACACACCTACCCTTTAAGGTAACATTTCTCCTCATGGTGGTCCTAATACTCGCCCATGGGTAGCTTCACGCTTATCGGTTATAAGTGGTCCAATTCTTTTCTTTAGAGATTTTTTTTCAACCATACCACACATCATAACATAAGCAAATCAAGATAGACATCTAAGCAAACGGTTATTCGCCGACCTACAATTTCTTCAACTTGTCACTTTGCTAACTACTCAGGTTTTCACTGCTAAGAACTATAATCAAGTGTTTACGAGTCTAACATAGATCAATTACTCAAAGTTTCAGATAAAAGCACATCAATAGTTTATCGTTTCTAAGATTTCACCCTAAACCAATCAATTTCATCATCGGACTTATGCTTAATTATTAGGGACTAAGAACACACAATTTTTTCTTTTTTTCTTTTTTTCTTTTCTTCTTTTTTCTTCTTTTTTTTTTATTTTTTTTTATTTATTATTATTATTATTATTATTATTATTTTCACAATGGTCTTTCTATCCTTGCTGTAAAGTTTTCTGTCCCTCGGGTTCCTTTTCCCCGATATCCATGTTTGCTAAACTCTTTTTGACAAATCTTTCTTTCTTCTCTAACCCAACGGATATCTATGATGGCTTTTAAGACACATGGTTAACATGATGCGTGTATACATGAGATGTGCGATGCATGAGAAATAATATGCACATGTTTACCAAAAGCATGAAGGGGCAACTTTTATGGGATATATCACTATGGTTCATATGCGGGTTTATAGGAGTGTAAACAAAGGCTCCCGCTGGCGAAGGATTGCCCAAAACTAGGTCTCCCCACTCAAGGGTTCGAGCGACCAAGTGAGCTCACCTCTTTTATACGCTAAGGTACGTGCCAACGAGTGATGATACATGACTGACTGTCAAATGGAATTCTTATTGAAGATTCCCCAAAGGGAGGGTGGAGCGAACTCTCTTAAATACCAAAGCCTCTTAGGCTCTTATCGCCTTGGTGATAGGAATAAACAATAGGTCCTCCAAATTAGTCCATCAAGATAGCTTCGAGTAAATGATTATCTAGGTTCCTTCACAGCTTTTCCTTATGGAAATGTAGTGAATGAAGGAAGACACAAAACCATTACCTAGCCCTACTAGTGCCTTTGATTAAACCCCTTTCAACCCACGGTAGGCACGGTTAATTAAAAAAAAAAACACAAACATTACAAGGCATTATTTCGGGGCCGATTCTCTATCCCCAATGGAGTCGTCAGACTGTAGGACACAGAAATCGACGAAGCTGTCCCGGGCTCGCGGCCCGGTCGGGAGTACGGAGTATCCCACGGGGGAACTAAACCAGAGAAATAACATGGAGTCGCCATCCAGTGTGAACTAGGACAAAGATTTAAGGCCGCACTCACCCCTCGCAATGGAATACCTCAAACCGTTGGGTTCAGAATGGTCCCTTACTTATGCCACTTGTAATGAACGGATTTATGCAATAATTTAACCAAGTCTACGCAACATATATTCCCAAGAGTATTCTAGATCTAGTTCGCATTCATAAAAATAAATCCTATATCTAAGTTTGCATGCTTTAAAAGTAAGTCATCATAACGGCAACACACGATAACACACAATAATCTCATGAGCATATTGAATTATCAAACACGAAAAAAATAAATAACGACCTAAACATAAACGTAAATTAAATTCCTAATGCGAAAGCAAATAACTAAATCATGTATAAATAAATAACATACTAACGACTAAATCATGCTTAAAAATAAATAACATACTAACGACTAAATCATGCTCAAACACAAGGTTGGATGAAACGAAATATGTGTGTCTCTCAAGCGATACGTGGCGTTGTATCCCGAGTGCAGACCGCACTACCGTCCATTCGGATTCGGCTACGGAATTTACGTCCGGGTTTCCATCCGATATACCGTAAGAGATAACACATATTCCATTCATCCCATGGCCATAGCGCACATTAACCAACAATACTCATGCGAAGAAATATTAATAAATAACAGAAAAATGGACGGGAATAAATAAAAAAAAGGGTGCCCTCAGGTCTAACCTCTTAAGTCGCCTCTTGGAAGTGCGTTACGCAATCACCGGAAGGGTTGATGCTCCGTAACTTTTCCGATTTACTGGTTCGTTGTTTTCCTTCGTTGCCTCGCTGTTTTGGGCTGCTGTTAGCTGTATTTTCTGGTCGTTATTTTCAATTACTGTTTGCAGTATTCAGGGGCTGCTATGGGGATGTTTTAGGGGTGCAGTTTAGGTACTGTTTAGGGGTGTAATTTCAGTGCAGTTTCGGGACGGTTTAAGGGCTGATTTGGTGCATTTTAGGTACTGTTTCAGTACAGTCTGTGTGGCTGTTTGTGGGCGTGAGCTGAGGCAGTGCAGGGCTATTTTATGGGCGTGAATTAAGTGGCTTGCGTGAGGGCCATGTGTTAATGCGTGAGGGCTATGGCTGCTGGGTGGGAGACTATATGTTGATGCGTGAAGATTGTTGAGTTGGTCGGTTAGTGGGTGAGACGTGTGTGCTTGAGGCTGCTTGGATTGAGGGCTGTGTGTGTGAGTGGAGGTGGAGGCTATGTGTGTGCTATTGGTGCGTGGAGTATTTTGGCGTGAATAGCTAGGGGAGTTTACGTCTTTTTTGTTTGTTATTTCTTTGTGAGTTTGAGCTAGCCTCCAAGGGTTTGGCTTGTGTTTTCTTTTATAGGAGAGGGTTGGGGTTATCCTTGTATAGGTAGGGAAAGAATATTGTAATTATGGGGGGAATATTTAATTTGTGTATCATAAGGAAATGATATCTTTAATTAGGGAGGTAATTTGTTTTAGTTAGGAAGATGATTATTGCGATTTGATTTCATTTCATTTAGTTTAGGCATGTGATTTAATTTAATTAGGAATGTGATTTATGAGATTTGATTTTATTTATTTAATTTAGGAATGAAATTTGTTTTGATTTAATTGGATTTGATTTAATTTAATTTGATTTAATTTAATTTTTGACATGTGTTTTAAATGTTTTAATTATTATTGGATGTGATTTAATGGGCTTGGGCTAGGTGGACGTGTGGCTTTGGTTTTGGGCTAGGTGGGCGTGTGGCTTGGTGCGGGTTGCGAGGATTTTGGGCTGAGGATGAATTTCAAAACAGAGGTCCAATGAGCAAACCCGAAACTAAGCAAACAAATTAAATCCAACAAGGTATTGATTTCCAATTTTTCCCTTCCGACGTCCGTTTCCCGCGACTTCCGCAACTTAAAAGGTAGTGCATGCACATGAGGCTCATCATCGGGACTTATATGCAAAAATGTAGTGCCTACAGTTTTCCTTGTATTTGTTATAGAAAAATCATGCCTATTGTTCAAAGAACTGCAAGAAGGGTTATGACATCCACACACAGTGAAAGATTAAAAGACATGTTGTTAGAAATAGATGGATATCGGATGAGTGAAGGCGATGATATGATTTCACATATGATCACTTTCAATAACATGTTATAAGAGTTGATATTGGAAGGTAATTGGATAGGACAGCCAAATACTCTGAATGTAACAAAACACTCATCCTGTGATATGGCAAATACGACTTACTGATGTTTGGGAATCAGTAACTCATACAGAAGAACTACGTGTTTAGTAATAAATCCATTGAGAGTTTGGCAATTGAGTATCTCAGACATAGAGAGAAAAACATGATTTTTCCTTTGATATCTCGAAATCGTTGCAATGATCATAGATTTGTTATATGATTTCCATGGCTGTCTACGATAAATTATAAGTTACCCCAAAAGTTTAAGGATTCGTATCCTAAGATATTTATTAGTTGGGATGCAAACACTAGAAAAATTCTAAGTGTTAGATATTAGTTTTTCTTATAAAAAAACTACGTTAATATTGCTATTAAAATTATTTGTTATTTCACAGCATAAATATTGCTTCCACGCGAAATTGAATTGGAACCGATTACTACGTTAATATGACATTTAAATCAATTTCTCCTCAAAACACATGTCAGACTTCTAATAAGATGCAAATTTCACCACCAACAACGGACCTTAACAATTTCAAAAGCAATATCAGTCTTCGTCGGAGCACAATAAAATTTTTGACAAAAATCCAGTCATCAAAACCTAATCACTTGAATAAAGGAAAAAAATAAAATAAAATAACAAATCAATACGGTTGAATAGGAGGAAGCCCCAAGTCCCAACTAGACTTGCCAAATACTAACTTCCCATCTTACAAAAAAAAAAAAAAAAAAAAAAAAAAAAAATTACAAAAGAAACCCCTTTGTTTGTGTTTCTCACAAAATAATGGCGCTGTCTCTCTGCTCCGCCAAATCACTACTGCTATTCTTCCTCATCTCAGCCGTTCCTGTGGCATACATAATCTCTCTCGAGCGAGCAAATCCCGCCACCCACGTGTACCACTACCACAGCTCCAGCTTCTTCCGTGAGTGCGCCAAATGGGACGAATCCAACCGTCGATTCCTCGTCTCCTATTTAGACGGCGGAATCGGCCAGGTCTCAGTGCCCGATGATTACTCACCCGGTACAGTTCTAGAAGAAGTCACGGTGGTCAAAGACCTCGAATTGACCGGCAATGCTTCACTTGGAATCGTCGTTGACCGTCCTAGGAACCGTCTCCTTGTGGTCGCTGCTGACTTGCTTGGAAATAAATACAGTGCGGTGGCCGCTTATGATTTATCAACGTGGAAGCGTCTGTTTCTAACTCAACTCAGTGGTCCAAGTAAATCTTTTCTCCACAATTAAATTAAATGTGTTTCCTTGTGTTGTGTCAAATTTAAGCTATTAGTTAATAAGTTAATTTTGTATTTGTCGAATTAACATGATTACACAATTTTCTTATAATAATGATAGATATACAGATAAATTGTACAGTTTCAGCCATAGATGTTTATGTGCCTGGACAGCCACCACAAAATCATTGCGAGGCCATTTTGGTTTTGTGATAACTGTCCAGCCATGTAGTTGGATCTGTACAAATTTCTGTACAAATTATTTGTATCTCTGATATTTTTTATTTTCTTAAAATGGTAACCATATCATAAACGAATAATTATGTCGGTAATTATGTCGTAAATGAGTGATTATATGTTATTGTAACGATTCCGTTTTAAATAAGTTGACATGATTATAAGAATATTATGTGTGTGATAAGCAGATAAACATGCTAGAGATACGATTAATAAACAGGCTGACACGGCACGTCACGACACTATTGTTAATCGATCGATATTGGCACATATCCAGCACGCATCATTTGACATTCTAGCTTGTGTTTATTGATCCTTAAATTATGCCCATCAAATCATATGTTATAGATACTCTTATTATATGTGCAGGTGATGAGAAATCATTTGCAGATGATGTAGCAGTAGATGCAGAAGGTAATGCATACGTTACTGATGCTGCAGGCAGTAAAATTTGGAAGGTAGGGGCGAAGGGTGAGTTCTTATCCATCATTAGGAACCCACTCTTTACTGTCAAAGAGTGGTACAAAAACTTAGTTGGACTAAACGGAATCGTTTACCATCCAGATGGGTTCTTGATAGTTATTCATACTCTCAGTGGCAATTTGTTAAAGATTGATATTGGCAAGGGAGAGGAAATTAAGTTAATTAAGTTAGCTGGAGGTCCTTTGTCCTTTGGAGATGGTCTAGAGCTAATGTCTACGAATAAGCTTGTAGTTGCGGGAAATCCTTCTGCGAGATTGGTGCAGAGTTTTGATGGGTGGGAGACAGCTTCTGTCGTGGCCAAATTCCGCGGACCTGCACACCGGTTGGCCACAGCAGCAACTGTGAAAGATGGGAGGGTGTATCTTAACCACATGTTCGGCATGGGATACCCCAAGAAGAAGCATGCCCTAGTTGAGGCCGTTTTCTGAAACAGATATAAGCTCCTCAACAATCTGTCCATCCCAAGTTATGTAGCTTCGAGGGTGTTGACTTTCTTTCTTTTTTTAAAAAAGCTTTGAGGGTATTGGTAATGTATTATATCCCTGAAAGAACACATTTACTTTTTTGAACAGATAATGGTGTAATTTACTTCAAAAACGGTATTCTAGAATTTATTTTCATATTTTGTTTGAGGTGCTTGAAAGTATTGTCTTATCCATCTGGGCACGAATTCAAACCCTAAAAACAGCCTCAAATCCTGCTCCTAGAGATATTAGGGCGGCAGAAAGGATTTCTTTCAACACCAAGAAAATCCATGAGGTAGAGAAATGATCTGAAACAATGAATCAGAACAACTTCAAAAGCAATCATGTTTTCTATAACTCTATGATTTCAACTTATTCATTAAAAAAACCAAACTAAGTTATGCTCGTTTTAAGATTTAGGAGCCAAATAAAGAGAATCCAAAATAACAGAACACTGCCCAAGCCATCCGTGTCATCACAAAAACCTTACTCCAATTTCATCTTTCTCTATCAAGTCATAAAATGCCCTTACTTTTCTCTGCTCATTCCAGTGACTTCCAGCAGCCAAGCCAAGTGCTATGGCAATACATATCTCCTTTCAAGGTGGCATGAGCAATCTTGTGGCCAGCCATTTCACTGGCAGTGCATACCTACAAGAGCAAGAGAAATATGTTTGACCCAATTTATCATATGTTAAATAAGGTCAGGGAAGACCTAAGTTCATAGGGATAAAAATCATAAAGAAAGACTATTATTTTACACAGTTTAACAATTTTGACCAAACAGTTCGTAGTCAACATGAATCAAACTGAAAGTTTTAAAGACTATCAACCAAATGGAGTAAATACAAGAGAAGGCGGTGGTCGGTGTCGGAGAGAATGGCTTACGAAACGGAGTAGGGGATACAATATTCTGATAGTCGAGCCTTCAAGGTTAGGTGATTTTAGATTTATTTTATTTTGTAAAGTTCCTACAGTTTTTTTTTTTAAAAAAAAAATTCAATTGTTAAAAGATAATAAAAGATTTATTTCAAATATGTCTAAAAAATATAAATTTTAATTCTTACCATTAAATTTTTTTGGTTAATTGAGATAATTTTTTATATAAAAATCTAAACATTGTATTTTTAAAATCATAAGAACTAAACTATTATGTGTCATTTTTTCTATTTTTATATATAACTCAAGCTAGTAAAATTTAAATGTTATTTTTTTATAATAACAAAATATTTGAGGAGAAATTTAATTATGAATAAGATTTGTATATTTTAAAAAAAATAAAACTCGTATGTGACATCCAATGAACTTTTATATATATTAGTCTTTGAATTTAGTGTTCAATTACATTTCATCTGCAATCTTCTCAATTTTAATCAATAGAGAACCCACATCGCTTATCTATCTGCAAATGGGGCTAAGGCAGGGTTGTCATCTATCCCCTTATCTCTTCATTTTGTGTGCAGAAGCTTTCTCAAGCCTCTTGAACAAAGCAGTTGAAGAAAAGCATATCTCGAGGTTACACTTCACAATGAACTAAAAGATATCACGCCTTTTGTTTGGAGACGATAGTCTCGTTTTTGCCCAAGCACAGAAACGAGAATGTATTGAGCTAAAAAGGCTTTTTGACATCTATGGGGTAACCTCTGGTCAGAATTTCAACTATGACAAGTCTTATTTATTATGCAGCCCAAATATAAAAAAACAAGACCAGAGAGATTATTAAAGGGATTTTCAATTTTGATATGGTTTCTCCACACGAGAAATATTTAGGGCTACCTTCAATGATAGACATAAATAAAAAAAGGTATTTCAACGAGCTCAAGTTTGAAATTTCTAACAGGCTGAAGAACTGGAGTAATCAGTAATTCTCGAGTGGGGTAAGGAGATTTTGATCAAGGCCGTGGCTCAGGCAATTCCCTCAAACACTATGAGGGTTTTTTGAATCCCAGGTGGGCTGTGCTCGGAGATTGAGAGGAAATTAACGGATTTCTGATGGGGCTTCTCTAAGGAAGAGAGAAAGATCCATTGGGCTGGCTGGCATAAACATAGCCAATCAAAAAGAAATGGTGGAATTGGTTTCAGGAAGCTAGAATGTTTTAACTAAGCTTTGGTAGCTAAGCAAACTTGGAGAGTAATTCAGGCCCCTGGCTCTCTAGTTGCTCGCATTCTTAAAGCGAGATATTTCAATAATGAGCATTTTTTTTGGAGGTTAAGATAGGCTATAATATGTCCTCTGTCTGGCGTAACATCTTATGGGGGAGAGAACTCTTAGCGAAAGGTATCAAATGGATGAAAGGTGTCACATCCTGATATTTACAGGCATGTGATGGGCAAGTAATGGCTTAGTTATCACCCGAACCTCTTACATACACTATTAGTTGTACTGAAATGACTGACTCACAACACACATTCATATACACATATACTGTTAGGATATATGACCTAGAGCTTCATGTATTGTAAACAGAATTGATCAATGTAATAATAATAAATACATTATTCATTTATCAAAGTTGTTTGATTTAAATCGCATATTGTCCAATTGTCTTGTTTACCTTAATTACTCTTGTACTTTCAGACATAGTGTATGTTTGATGCACAAAATGATTTAAGTCTAAAGTTAGTAATCTAAATAGTCCATAGAGAGCAAACAAAGAGGGTACTTTGTTTGTGGTATATCTATAGCTGCGGTTAATTCTATACTTGTATGACGACCTTGATCCGGGATCGTTCATGCAGTGACATAGGAATGAAGGCACCTTGTATGATGAGATATAAAGGGCTGGACTCAGATAAATACGAATTTCTTTTAATATCCGTTATCCGAAGAAATTCATTTTATCTACTAGATTGGTCATATATGGATTCGATCTTAATCCTGAGTGTATTACGAACTCTTGCATGTCAGGCTATGTCCTTTGATTTACCATGGTGAAGTTGGTGTAGCATTCCCGGCCAATAACTACGTAGTTTGGGGATATGGTTTGGTGTGTAGCTGGGAACATTTTACATAGATATGGAATTCACTCCTTCTTTCGAGAAGCAGAAGAATATCTCTTTTAAGAGTTGATTCAGGACTTGAACAATTTCAGCGCTCAACTTTTCTATTACGAATATAAAGTATTAACTTCATAATTGTTATGGATTAATTGTTCATTATAGAATTTAAGATGCTTAAGACACAAAATATTTAGAGGGGTATAACGGACTTATGACCCGACTCTATTTATGAAATATTCGTGAAGGGCTATATCCATATGTAGTGACTATATCAATGGACACCAAATTTGTTCGGCTTATTTTCCATATACGGTAACGGAAGTTCAACTTTGAGTTTTGAGTGGAAAAACGCGGAGTTAATAATTCATAATATTTTATTAAAAGGTTTAATTAATATTTCAGAATTATTGGAGCTCGGAACCGTAGGTCTATTTGGTCGCCTTGCTAGCTCGATTAACTGTAGCGAACCTAATATAATTAGATTGTCTAATAATATGCTCACATAATATTTATATATTATTAATAAGATTAATAATATAATTTGTCACAAATGAAAATAATATTAAATTAGTTTAATATTATATTTTCTATTATTTTTTATGATGAGATAGTCAAATAATAATTATGAGATAAATATTACATCATAATTGATAATGCATAATTATGGGATAATTATGACATCATTATTTGATAAGGGTAAATGAATTATCAAGACAAGCCTTAAGGATTTGCCAAATCATACACCAAGTTTTAGTTAATTAGTTTTGATCTAATTACCTAACTTGTTCCATTATCTAATGGATTTGGTTGACACTCCACTCAAGTGTGTTGGCTATTTACAATTGATAGGATGAGTGGATATTGGTGGTTGAAGTTAGAAGGAATAAATTCTTTACACTCTCCACTCAATAGGTTGAGTAAGTTAAGTAAAAACACAATTACACAAAAGAGAGTTAGAGAGAAAAAATTCAAACAAACAAACACAAAAGTTGTGAAAGAGTTTGAATATCTAAATATTTTTTTCTTAATTGTTAAGAGAGAAAAATTCTACTTGAGTTAGATATTGATCTAGTTCATCTTTCTAAAAGAGTTTGTGACAATATCATTTCTCTAAATAGTTTAGAGTTTAATACTTATCTAAATAGTTTAGAGGTTAATCTTTGTGAGTGAAGCCCACACTTCGATTTGTTGGTTTTGAGATATAGCTCGGAAGATCGGGTGGTTGATCCAAGCGTTGTATATCAAATGAAATTCATCAAGTGGTTGGTGGAGTTTGGATTCAACAAGGGTGAAGGCAAATAAAATTTTAAAGGTCCATACCGAAGCTGGTGCCCATAATAGATATCAGAGCTTAAGGTTGAAAAGTGTGTTTTGTTGGACAAAATGACCCATAGCGTCACTATTTGCACAGATCATTGTGTTGTTGAGCAAATTAACTATGTGTCAAGGAAATTGCACTCTCATCATTTGTGATTAGATCACCTTAGATATATAAATGAAGAGAGGTCCCTATGATTATTCCTGGATTGAGAATGATATGAGACATATCAGTCCCCGAAGGATTAATCATTAAATATCCCTAGCCGGAGTATTATCGAGACTGGACATCGATAATGCGGAATAGGCTAGTATTGCACTTGTGTGCGTTGTGAGGGCACAATGGCATAGTTCTCATATATATAAGTATTGGATACTTATGCAAGTGCGATAGAAGGTCGTGTTTCAACGATGGTACGGGAAACAGCTTCGCTCTGGATAGACCCCTCGGAATCCCATTGGTATTATGACTATGTGTCTATGGGAGGCCGAAATCAAGGTAGGTGTGTATAGTCTTAACCTGAGACTTACATCGCTAATGCTTACGACAATCAATATACTTTAGTTGAGGTCGTCTAGGACTCTAACCGGTTCTGTGTACGCCAATACCAGGTATATTGAGAATCGTAGTGTATTGGATGTGATGTCAAGACGGAAGTATCACTCCAGTCATAGTGGAGATGATGTCACGCAGGATACGGTATTAGTGCTCTTAAGTGCTGCGCGGCCATCGGGATATTATAACAAGGTCATGTATATCCGATTATAGAGACTAGTTACCAGACATCCGACATGTGCTTCGTACGGGGCAGACACTTATCCAGCCCCAGGCCTAGCACGTGACTATCCGATACTGGGCCGATATACACAATACAATATAGTATACTACGCTTGATACAGATCTTAATATTCTTAGATGGATATGTCCGGAGAATTGGGTAGACTTGGTGCTTTGTTAGGAGTCGACCTTGTCTCGTAAATCGGTAGAACGTAGTACTTGGTACGTACGTGATTCGGATACTCCGACGACCGTATTTACTGCCAAGTTATCCGGAGATCTCATGGGTCGCTTTCCGATAATCCACCGATGACGCACAACTCGCACTCTTGAATAATCTGGGATTATATAGAAGAGAGAGAAAATTAATCTAGGATTAATTACGGAGATATTTTATCTAGGATAAAATATCGTCTAGAGAGAGATAACGATTAATTTGAATTAATCGATAAATTAATATATTCGATATATTAAACGAAATTAGATTTCGACGCGGAATTAAAATTAGATTTTAATTCGGGCGAATGAATTAATTTAGAATTAATTCGTTAGCGACATGAATAGTGAATTCGCTAGGCGTAATCATCTAATTACGACGCGACGGAAAAATCGTTAATTTGGAATTAGCGAACCCGAGCCCGAGTGTGATTGCGAGCGCATTCGTATTTCGAATTCGAGTGCGGCGTCGCAAGTCGCATCAAGCGTCAAATCATTCGTCACATCAATCGTCAAATCAAATGTCACTTTGAGTGATGTGATGATTGATGTGATTGATTGATTGATTGAAAAGACAACTTATGACACTTTGAGTGATGTAAGTTGTTGGAATAGTAATAGTTGATGGGTATTGGTGTAATAGTGACTAGCTAATAACTTTTACCATTTTATTTATTTGATAAATGTTTTTGTAATTGTTTTAGCATTTTCTAGGAAAATATATAAGACATTTTAAGTAAATGTTTACTAAGTTTTTTACACACTTAACACATCTATCATCTCTCTCATTTCTCCTCTTTCTCTCACGCCCAAAATGGAAGATTGCTCACTGGTTTTGACCCAGAAATGGCGTGACTTTAGGGAAGCAAAGAGTGGGTTTTCATGGTGAAAATTCAAGTGCTAGCACACTTACGAGTCTTGCGAAGGTGGTAGGGAGGTTCGACCATGAGCCGGGATCCGTCTGACGAAGCTAGGAGCTCCGTTTCGCATCTCAATTTCTGTTTTTGGAGACAGTGGACTGCTGCAGTTGAGCGTCCTTGGCAGTGCATTTTTGGCCTTCGTTCGTCTCCAAATCGACTCAACCGATCGATGTGAGTATTCCGCTACCTCCGTGTGTGTATTCACGCATGTTTTCATAGCTTGTATGATTGGGACCTAGATTTAAACCAACAATGGCATCAAGAGCCTTAGGTTCAAGCATGAAACTTTAGGGTTAAAATTTGGGTAAATGTTTGTTGAGCATGATTTGAATAATTGATTGTTTGAGTATGCTTATAACATGTATAATTTCATTTTGGTTGGACCAATTTGTTGAAAATTGATTTGGAATAATTTTCCCCAAAAAATTATCACTTGGCCGAATGTGATGGAAATTTGGAATTCTTGGAATTTTTGATTTTGATTCATTGGATGAAGTTAGAATCATGTAGGATGATGTTAATTTGAATCGAATTGGATTGGATTTCGAATTGGACAAAAACCCCAAAAATTCTATGTTGGCCGAATGTGTTAATGCCCTAATGTCTTGGTATATTTTGATTTTGTGACATTGGATGTGTATGAAATCAAATTGGATGGTGATTTGATGTCGATTGTGGGTTCGATTGGATTGAAACCAAATCGGACACAAAATCCCTCCTTGGCCGAGAGCTTTGAAGCATGCAAATGGGTTTGATTTTTCAATTTGTGTGTTGGACATATAATAAAGAATTGAGTATGATTAATTGGACTAATTTAGTGTTTTGGAAATGTTGATTTAGTTGATTAATCATGTAATGCACTTTAGGTAATTAAATTGCTAAATTGGATTTATGTAATTTAATTATTTGAGGCCTTAAATTGGATTTGGGCTATTAATGTTGTAATTGGGCCTATTGGGCTTGATTTTATCAAGTTGGGTTTAGGCCAAATGGATTGGATCCAATTGGGCCCAAAACCTTAACCATAAAGCCCAAATGCAACTAATGAACCTTTAAAGTTCAATTGGGTCTAATGGGCCAAGATTGATTTATGGGCTTATGGGGTAAATCCTGGATTGGACTTTGGTTATCGGTTTGACTCGAGTTGACCAAAAGTCCACGCCTTAAGAAATCAATTAAAAGCCCATTGGACTTTAATTGAATTAACGTTGGACGTTAATCGGTCTTTGAGACGCGTTACGATTAAATTTGGAATTTAAATCATAAAAGGTTTATTAATAAAAGTGTAATGTTTAATTTGGAATTGAATAATGAATTAGTATTAAATACATGTTAAATTAGATTTAGTGATGTAGTTTAATTTAATTCATGAATTCGTACTTTAAATACTTATTCGCAAAAACGAGTTTGACTCGAACAAAATCAAATCGTTGTTTGAACATTGGATGATCACTTAATTATCAGATTAATTAATTTGATTAGATTGATTGATAGCATGCTTATGTGTGTGAATACGTGGTTGTGTTGAATGAATAATGTATATCGGATGGATATTAGATGGGTGGGAAATTTTAGAAATTGTTGTAATAAATTCGATTTATTAAATTGGACCTGCGTGTCCAGCCTTATCACCTCTATTCTCTTTGTATTCTCTTCTCACCTATTCCCCTCCATGTAAATGAGGTTTCTTTAGAAGTGTAGTGTAAGGGGTAGAAGTAATACAAGTGCTAGCTTGAGTGAGAAAAGGATAGATTTGATCTAGGATCAATGTGTTAAGTATCCATCCGCATATCATTATTATTTATTTTCATACTCGCTTTATTATGTATTTAGAATGCATGTTTAAGGTGTATGATGATGAGACCTTAACAAAGATAATTAAATTGGTAGCCAATTTGCACGCGAAAAGCCCTCATCAAATATCATGCGTCTTTTCCTTCCATTGAGTGATTCTTACTCAAGATCCTAGATTGGCATGGGTTGTTGGCCAAAGTCAAGCCCTTGTCCGTCGAAGATGTTTTGAATCACGAGCTTTGTTCCATATTGGTGTCTTGTCCAAGTTGTGGTTTGTTGGCCAAAGTCAAGACCACTTCTTGTCCATCGACATTGATTACGAAGCTTCCATGGTCAATGGGTCCGCGCTTGACTGGGATCATTAGGTTTGTTGTGCCAAAGCCAAGGCCTAGTTGATTCAGAGGAAAAAGGTTAGGGTATACATTCGATGTATAGGCATATATAAGATATATGTTTGGGACTTGGATGTCCACCTACTGGATCTAGGAGTTGGATGAGATCCAATTGATCTTCGAGATCTACCTAGTTAATTATCATACAATTTGTTGGCCAAAGTCAAGATTGTGTGATATTTAACGGGATCCTAGCCCACTAGGAAACACGGTTTCCCGAGTACTCGACAGAGGGTTAGAGGCTCGACGAAAAATAGTGGGAGGCAAGTATTGAATTTGCAACATTCGTTCGAATACTCGCTAAACGCGCTCATCTATATTTTACTTGTCATATTAATAAAAGTATTAGTTGGACTAATATTTTATGTTGTTTTAAAAATATATATATAGTTGGACTATATACAAACTCATTCAATATATAGTTGATTTTATAATTGGATTATAGTAATCAATATAATTGAATTAAATGATAGTTGATTTTATAATTGGATTATAGTAATCAATATTAAAATTATAGTTGATTAAATAATTGGATTATTGTAATCATTATAATAAATAGTACCTATTATATTGATTAAATAGTTGGACTATTGAAATCAAGAAGAATTGAAAAGTTGAATATTTAAAATATATAATCCTTGGATTAAATGTTTTAAATGATTTAATTTTCATATTGGGAATAAATAATAGGTTAATTTATTTGATAAAATAACTTATTATGACTAGGCCCATAATTAAGCAAATAAGTAGAGCATAAAATCTTTGGAAGATTTATATGATGACTTTAGTGCTTAATTTAATATACTTGACAATAAATCTATCTTTAGATTTAAAAGTATTAAATTGCAATTAATAATTCTTAGAGAATTGATTTGACTATTCTAGGGGTGAAAGTCAAAATTTGCAATTGGGCATGTTGCACAAGGTGCACATCGTTTCGATATTCCGAAACCCAAGGCTTGGCCAAAGGTTTGTGAAATATTGAAAAGATAATTGACATATCCCAAAGTGACTACCATTTGGATATGGAAGACACGAAGGAATTAAAGAAAGGGCGAGGCTCTAACTTTAAAATATTTGTCAAAGTTATGTTCACTACTAGTATTGAAATTGGATTTTAAATACTTAGTGTGGTACATAAAATATATGTATTGATGTTCAGATCTGCTTTGAGCAGATATGATTGACTTCAGCGGACTAGAGAGATATGATCGGAATCGGAAACGGGACGAAAGTTGCTGTTTCGACCGTAGATACCTAAGTTTAGGAACTACCCTTCGGGTATGTACTTAAATTAGGAACTGTTATAATGTAACTAGTTTGACTAGAGACATTATCTCTATATCAGTGTTTAATCCGTTGCGGATAAACCTTTATATTCTTGAACACTAAGTGTTTCATTATATAAAGATGATACTGAGATAAATACATTAGATGTGAATAACAGAATTTATATTTTGAATATAAATAAAATCTCAAACATATAAAATGACAAATAAATAGCTCAAATTGATTTGATCAATAGAGACTTATTTGTGGTATTGTTGTCTAGGACACAATTTAACGAGACTCGTATATCCACACTTTTGAAGAGTGGGTACTAGGACTGATTTGACTATTCAAATAAAGTCTGCGAATCTAGTTTATAAGGTAAAGTACCTAAAATACTATTTACTTGGTAATAGTATAAGGGCCACCAATCTGTTAGCCCTATTCATGGTGAAGTTAGTGGGCCCATATCTAGCTAGGCTAGATGTGAACATGAATATTTCGTGACCTTAACGGATGTAACATCACGTTATGGTATGTGTTTCTTTTGAAGAACACAGATCGGAAACTATTAGGGTTTCGACACGAAGTAGATTAACAGATCGACTGTAGTATTATGCCGTCACGGTAAGACCGTAATGGAAAATACTTAAGCAGTAAGTTTCAAACATACATGAAAGAGTATAGTATTCTTTCATATGAGGACTCCTCCCGAGACACGTCAGTTAGACGGTGTGTCCGAACTAAAAACCGAATTTTGTTGGACATGATAAGGTTTATCACGAGTCGCTCTGAGCTACTGTTTCCTTCAATAAGATATGTATTAACAGTGCAAAGCTTATTTAGAATAAGGTTCCATATAAATCTGTTTGACAGATATCATATAGGATATGAATAGGAAAGAAACAGGGTTTCTCACTCCTAATAATTTGGGTATGCCAGGCATAACGTTTGGATGATACCAAACTAAGAACCCAAATTGGATAAGTGCCAATATAGGTTATCCTAAGGAAAACCTAAGTATAGTACTTATAAATCTCACATGAGAACAATGTGATTGTTGCTCACCATGCGGTTTTTCCTGAGAGGAATACCGATATGCAGTGGTCAGTGGGAGGATAGTGATACTCGATGAAAATCGGAGTAATACTGTTCTAGGCACGAAGTCCTTAATGGAACACAAATAGTTCATCTATGATGAATCTATACCATTAATCTTCAAATACACAAGAACTTCGTAGATCGGATAGAGTCAGAAAACAACCTAGGGTATGGGTTTCTGATCTAACCTCATAAAGATGTCAATCTTATGAAGGTATATCCACCGACTACGTTTTGAGGAAGTGATACGAGGTATCGACTCCCTATTATGGCAAAGTGCCATGAGTCCGAAATGGATTCCATGTATAACAACTATTTTGGATACTAGTTGTTGTACCACAAGGCATTGTGCCTATTGGTACATTAAACGTCTTCAAGGAAGACATACATGGAAGGCAACATACCAACGTACAAAGCTAGGTTTTGACGGAAAGGTATCGTTATCAACATTGTGTTAATAACGGTTCAACCTTTTACCTGTTGCCATGGTAAATCCATTTTGATAATGCTTGTTGATAACTGCGTATTTCATTTATGAAATGTGTCAGTTGCAGATCAAAATCGCTTTCCTGAAAAGGAAACCTTTTGGAGGATGTTACAACATCCTGACGATTTTGTATAACCAACAAACGAGGTTTGCGGGTTATTCGATCCATGTTTGGATTGAAGCAAGCATAAGGTTCTTGGAACTGTCGTTTTGAAATAATCATAATGGTTTATGATTTGACTCAAAACGAAATAATTCTTGTGTATATAAGGAGGTTAGTGGGAGAGCGCACTGACAGTGAAATTCCCATAAGCAATTGGTGAAAGCTTGGCTTTCATAGATATTCTTTCAATAGAAATTCTCCGTAGAATTCTGGGGAGTAACAACCTTTATTCAAGGAATAAAGATCTACTGGGATAGATTTGGAGTTGTTAACACTCTCTGGGAAATTGTACATTTAAAATGTACTTAACCTGGTGTCTCATACGCTTCGAGCATATGGAGTCACAATCAGGTCAATCCAAGTGATAGTCACTGGATTGAAGTTAAGAACATCTGTTAGTATCTTAGAGAACTAAAGATGTTGTCTTAAACTATGGAGAAGGAGAACTTGAAGTGACTGGGATCACTGCTGCAAGTTTCCAAACAGTTAAATAAATACTGGTACTATAAAGTTTGAATAACGGGACAGTGAGCTGGAAATATTCCGAGCAAGATACTGTTGCCGAATAAACAATAAATGCGGATTATTGCTGCAGCTGAGGCAGCAATAGAAGCCATTTGGGTCGATAATAAATCTAATTAGATTAGATATAGTTCTGTTAGCAGCTGAGCTAGGCGTCAGCACAGGCTAAAGAATTAAAGGTCTCATCGACGATCCAGATATATACTTCTATATCATCTGATTCGTTCGGATCATACATCGTGGCGATGTGATGATCGTATAAATCGCGTCAGATGATAATCATACAAATCCGCTGACGAAAACCTTTCCTCAGCAATTTGAGCGAACCGTACATAGTTCGGGTGTTAGACACTCGAGTGACTGGCTATGTGCCAAGTGGGAGATTGTTGGACAAAATGACCCATAGCGTCACTATTTGCACAGATCATTGTGTTGTTGTAGCAAATTAACTATGTGACAAGGAAATTGCACTCTCATCATTTGTGATTAGATCACCTTAGATATATAAATGAAGAGAGGTCCCTATGATTAGTTCCTGGATTGAGAATGATATGAGACAATATCAGTCCCCGAAGGATTAATCATTAAATATCCCTAGCCGGAGTATTATCGAGACTGGACATCGATAATGCGGAATAGGCTAGTATTGCACTTGTGTGCGTTGTGAGGGCACAACGGCATAGTTCTCATATATATAAGTATTGGATACTTATGCAAGTGCGATAGGAGGTCGTGTTTCACCGATGGTACGGGAAACAGCTTCGCTCTGGATAGACCCCTCGGAATCCCATTGGTATTATGACTATGTGTCTATGGGAGGCCGAAATCAAGGTAGGTGTGTATAGTCTTAACCTGAGACTTACATCGCTAATGCTTACGACAATCAATATACTTTAGTTGAGGTCGTCTAGGACTCTAACCGGTTCTGTGTACGCCAATGCCGGGTATATTGAGAATCGTAGTGTATTGGATGTGATGTCAAGACGGAAGTATCACTCCAGTCATAGTGGAAATGATGTCACGCAGGATACGGTATTAGTGCTCTTAAGTGCTGCGCGGCCATCGGGATATTATGACAAGGTCATGTATATCCGATTATAGAGACTAGTTACCAGACATCCGACATGTGCTTCGTACGGGGCAGACACTTATCCAGCCCCAGGCCTAGCACGTGACTATCCGATACTGGGGCGATATACACAATACAATAATATACTACGCTTGATACAGATCTTAATATTCTTAGATGGATATGTCCGGAGAATTGGGTAGACTTGGTGCTTTGCTAGGAGTCGACCTTGTCTCGTAAATCGGTAGAACGTAGTACTTGGTACGTACGTGATTCGGATACTCCGACGACCGTATTTACTGCCAACTTATCCGGAGATCTCATGGGTCGCTTCCCGATAATCCACCGATGACGCACAACTCGCACTCTTGAATAATCTGGGATTATATAGAAGAGAGAGAAAATTAATCTAGGATTAATTACGGAGATATTTATCTAGGATAAAATATATCGTCTAGAGAGAGATAACGATTAATTTGGAATTAATCGATTAAATTAATATATTCGATATATTAAACGAAATTAGATTTCGACGCGGAATTAAAATTAGATTTTAATTCGGCGAATGAATTAATTTAGAATTAATTCGTTAGCGACGTGAATAGTGAATTCGCTAGGCGTAATCATCTAATTACGACGCGACGGAAAAATCGTTAATTTGGAATTAGCGAACCCGAGCCTGAGTGTGATTGTGAGCGCATTCGTATTTCGAATTCGAGTGCGGCGTCGCAAGTCGCATCAAGCGTCAAATCATTCGTCACATCAAGCGTCAAATCAAATGTACTTTGAGTGATGTGATTGATTGATGTGATTGATTGATTGATTGAAAAGACAACTTATGACACTTTGAGTGATGTAAGTTGTTGGAATAGTAATAGTTGATGGGTATTGGTGTAATAGTGACTAGCTAATAACTTTTACCATTTTATTTATTTGATAAATGTTTTTGGTAATTGTTTTAGCATATTTTCTAGAAAATATATAAGACATTTTAAGTAAATGTTTACTAAGTTTTTTACACACTTAACACATCTATCATCTCTCTCATTTCTCCTCTTCTCCTCACGCCCAAAATGGAAGATTGCTCACTGGTTTTGAACCGGGAATGGCGTGACTTTAGGGAAGCAAAGAGTGGGTTTTCATGGTGAAAATTCAAGTGCTAGCACACTTACGAGTCTTGCGAAGGTGGTAGGGAGGTTCGACCATGAGCCGGGATCCGTCCGACGAAGCTAGGAGCTCCGTTTCGCATCTCAAATTTCTGTTTTTGGAGACAGTGGACTGCTGCAGTTGAGCGTCCTTGGCAGTGCGTTTTTGGCCTTCGTTCATCTCCAAATCGACTCAACCGATTGATGTGAGTATTCCGCTACCTCCGTTGGTGTATTCACGCATGTTTTCATAGCTTGTATGATCTTGGGACCTAGATTTAAACCAACATGTTTAACCCTTATCCTTTAAAGTTTCAAGTTTTAATAATTTATATAAGATATAGATTATTAGAATGGATGTTGTGATGAGTAGGCACAATTAGATTCATGAGATGAATGGTTTGAATGTTCATGTGATGAATGTTTACTTTGATTCATGTGATGAATGTATTGCGTTGATCGTTAATTTTTACAGTCTCTTATGTTTTAGTATTGGGAATGTAAGACCATAAGATCATATTCTTTCAAGTGTTGTAAGTTCATTTCCTTTGTAATAAGTCCATTATGTAACCTTATTTGTAACTTGGAGGAGTCGATGCCACGATGGACTTATGACAAAATAATTCCGTGAAGAACTCAACAACACACCATGGAGTAAGATTTTAAGACCAAAAAATGTCTTGGATTTATTGTTCTAATTAGATTAGTATAGAAAAATAAGAGCCCGGTCAACGCAATTTGAAATGTGTATGTTTTTGTATTTTCCAGCCCTGGAAACTGGGCTGCGTCGTGACGTAACCCTTATGTAACGACCGAAAATCCCGACTACTGTTACATTTTGAGATAATTATTATATAATATAAATTGGTTTTTAACACATATATATTCATGGAACGAATTTGGGGATAATCGGTGGATTCCCTTAAAATTCTGATACAAAACTGTATTATGTTCCACTCCGACAGCCTATAGTATTTGAGCCATAACTTTCTCATAAGAAATCCAATATTTATGAATTTTATATCGCCAGAAAGCTGAGATCGGGACCTAAAATTTCTGCGTTGAATATTTTTCCAAATTCAAAACAAAAGTAGGTAAACAATGTAATTGGATATTATCATTTGTAATTGGATTACCTGGATATATAAATGATAAAAGTCCTTATGATTAGTTCCGGATAAATAAGATATGAGACAATTTTAATCCACAAAGGTTTAATCATTAAATATCCCTATTCGTAGTATTATCGAGACTGGACATCGATAATGCGGAATAGGCTAGTATTACACTTGTGCGTGTTATGGAAGCGTAACGGCATAGTTCTCATATATTTGGGTATTGGATACTCATGCAAGTGTAATAGGAGGTTCTGTTTACCGATTGTACGAAAACAGCTTCGCTCTGGATAGACCCCTCGAAATCCCATTGGTAGTATGACTATGTGTCTATGGGAGTCCGAATCAGGGTAGGTGTATTTGGTCTTAACCTGAGACTTGCATCGCTAATACTTGCGACAATCAATATACTTTGGTTTTGGTCGTCCAGGGCTTTAACAGGTTCTGTGTATGCCTCTTCTGGGTATACTGAGAATCGTAGTGTATTGGGTGTGATGTTAAGAAGGAAGTATCACTTCAGTCATATGGAGATGATGATCACGCAGGGATACAGAACTGGTACTCTAAGTGCTATAGCCATCGGGGAAGTATGACTAGTCATGACTTTCCGATCATAAAGAGACTAGTTGCTTGTGATCTGATATATGCTTCATACGGGGCAGACACAACTCCAGCCCCAGGCCTTACATATGACATCTGATACTGGATCGTAATACGCAATACTACGTATACTACGCCTGAAAAAGATCATGTATTCCGTAGAAGAATATTTCTGGAGAATTGGGTAGGCACGGTGCTTTGCTAGAAGCCAACCATGTCTTGTAAATCGGTAAGTACGTGGTACTGGGTACGCACGTGTTCGGATAGTTCGATGACCGAATTTACTGCCAACATATCTAGGGATCTCTTGGGTCGCATCCCAAAGATTCACCGATGATGTTTGACTCGAACAATATTAATCTGTGATTAATTAAGAGAGAGAATATTAATCTGGGATTAATAAAGAGAGAAAATTAATCTGGGATTAATTACGGTAAGAATTAATTTGGGATTAATTATCAGAGAAAGAATTAATTTGGGATTAAATTCGTCGAGATGAGAGAACGCGATTAATTTGGAATTAATCGGTAAAATAAATTTAATAGTTAAATTGGATTTCACTATTTAATTTATTTAATTGGGCTAAATATATATATTAGATATATTAATTGAAATTGGATTTCAATGGGAAATTAAATTGGATTTTAATTTAGCGAACGAATTAATTTGGAATTAATTCGCGAGCGATTTTCGTAATAATTTTACTGGGTATTATTATTTAATTAAATTAGATTTAATTATATCGCGACGGAAAATTCGTTTAATCGGATTAAACGAATCCGAACCCGAAGTGTGTTGAGCAAGCCCACTTGAAATTTGAATTTAAAGTGGGGCCCACTTCACTTACATCATTAGTCATTTTTTGGTGATTGACATGAGTGATGGATTTTGATGGAAACTTAAAATACACTCAACATATTTAATTTTAAAAATTAATCTCTCTTTCCCTGATATTTTAGGCCGAATGGCCTTTAATGCATAAGGCCGAATTGACCTTTATATGATGAAGGCCGAATGGCCTTAAATTACTGCTATGGGCCGAATGAAATCAATTGGTTTCCTTTTGACTTGGTCAAAATATGGCATTTGTCTTCACCTTTATTAATAAAGAATGAAGACAATAAATAGCCTCTGACACTTGCTATATAAAAGGATTATGAACAAAAGCTTCTTATCTCTCTCTCGGTTTTGCAAAAGGGCCATTAGCTTCCCATTTCTTTTTGGCCGAGAAGCCCATCCGCCTTTGTTTTTTGAAAACAAAGGTCAGATAAGCCATTTTTGGCTTCTAAAAGGAAAGACAGCAAAAGGCATTTGGCTTCTTTTGAAGCATGGCCGAATGGCCTGATTTCCAATGGCCGATTGCTACCCCTTTCTCTCTCGGACAAATTTATTTCTCCTGGGGAGATGAAATTTATTCCATTTGTTCTTGCTAGCACATAAGGGAGTCAAATGAAGGTGATAATGATACTCACCCATGAGTTTGGAACCACAAGGAGGGCTTGTAAGCTTCAACATCCATGAAAAGTTTTGAAAGTCAAAGCCGATCAATGTAAGTTTATTCCGCAAACTTCTTGATTTATTCACACACGAATCACGCTTAGAGATCTCGTGGCATGTTTAGGACACTAACAGAAGCAAGGAAGAACATTGTCAACCATGGAAGACATGGAATATGGACAAAAATCAAGCAAAGTAAGGTAAGAGATTGTGACCTAAATCTTGGATTTTGAATTTAGATAGTATGAATGATATGATGATTATAATAACATGTTTGAGATTGAATTTGATTAGAAAATAGGCATGGAAGTTGATTATGTTATGAGTAGTCGCAACTTTTGAAAACCCTAAGTGTTGAGCTAAGTAGGGATTATGAGATTAGAAGATTAAATTTGAAATATAAAGTGTGCATATTGAAGTTTAAGAAGTTGTGTGGGTAGTGGTGGTGATGTGTGAAGTGTTTAAAACAAGTTGAACATGGAAGAGTTAGTTTTAGGCCCAGAAACTGGCCTTGCGTCGCGACGCCATGCGCTTTGTGTCGCGACACGTTCTGGAAAACAAGCCCCTATTTGGTTATGTCTTGTGCGCATCGCGACGCGCGTGGATTTGCATTGCGACGTGAAACAAAACCCAACTTTCTGTTTTGGTCTTCTCCAGGCCGCGTCGCAACGCGCATGTCCTGGGGTCGCGACGCACGACCATTTTCCAGGGGATATTTTTTTTTACCAATTCAGTTTCGACTAGGGATTTTAGAGGCCACCCAAAAGATTTTTTATCATCATTTTTATATGCGTAAATTACCATGAACTAGTTGAAAAACCCTTATAGCAATAAAATTTTCGAAATGAAGTCTACGATATATATTCTAACTAAGTTACCCATTAAAAGTTATCGCAGGAATCACAAATCCTTTCGGCGTAGTGACGTTAAGCCAGCCGAATTCCAAACATGTGAGTGGACATTTTCTTTTAAGTTGATTTTTTTACTCTGCTGTTTTTCAAATCAGACTTATTGTTTTTGCTTTTAAGGCGTTTGCCAATTTTATTATCAGTTATATTTTATTTAGTATGTTTTGAGAAATGATTGAGAAAATAAATGTTTTCAAGACATGAGAATTATGATTTTTCGAGGCATGGGGGAAAAACCCACCCCAGTATGTAACTTTATTCAGTTATGGAATTGACGGACAGCAAATGTGCACTAGTTTCAGGGACAATAGTGGCATACTTTGGGGGACTGTGATACGTAACGCCCCAAAGTCATGGATTTGCATTCCTGGCTCTAGTTAGGCGTATGGGGGGACGTCAATATGTAACGCCCATAAACGTCGAGTTTTTCAGAGATTAATCAGTTTTCAGATATCAGGTTTTCAGAAAATAGTTTTAAGATATCAGATTTTAGAAACAGTTTTCAAAAAATAGACATTTCAGAAATAGTTTTCCGAATAAACCTTTCAGATATAAGTTTACAGAATCAGACTTTCAAAAGCAGTTTTCAGAAAGATAAGTTTTATAAAAGATATTTCAAACAAGGTGTTTCAGAAAAAGAGTATTCCTATAAAACTATCTTTGAATTTTGGTTTAAAATCCAAATATTTATATAACAATATTTCAGTTTTCGTCAACTCACTTACATCGTACAACGACCTAACCCCCCACTCCCAGTTTTCTAGTTTTGCAGGTATTCTCGGAGGACGAGCTCGAGAGGATGGATATTGATGCAGTCACTAGGGTTTGGAGTCCACCAGATCAAGTCAGAGAGAGTGAGAGTCCAGTCAGAGTCAAGTAAAAGTTATGTATTAGTCTTTGGTTGTGATAGTCATTGTAAAAGTAAGTGTTATTGAGTACACAACCATTAATGTTGAGTTTGTATGTTATGTTATTAAGCCTGGGCTACGGTCCCCATACTTAAGATATTTAAATAGATAAAAGAGTATTAGTATATGTTCATGGTTCGAGAGAGTCAGAGGCTTAAGGAGTTAGTACGGTCTACCTCCTGCCGTTAACATCTCCCGGATCAGAGATGTTACAAAGATGGTATCAGAGCATAGTCTAGGGAGTCAGTGACTGCAGTGGGTAGGGTGTTGGGGTCTTGTATACATAGTATGTCTGGGATACTTGTATTTGGGGCACTACCTCTCCAGTATCCGATCCTCGAGTACGTCCTTAAAATCTATAGACATGTTAGTAAGCTTTCCCAGACTATTCGAATAGTATTCCTCGTGAGAACAACTATACTCTAGATCCAAGTTGAGAATTCCCCTGTAGTTATCCTGGCCTATCACCAGAATTCCAGAATAAGCTATGAAATTAAATAGCAAAGATCTAAGAAAAGTTACCCAATGGAGTTTAAATAGCAAAGATCTAAATTTGTAATTTCGTTTAAATACTTGCCAATACACGCTCCTTTTATTTTATTTATCGTTGATATAGATATATTAGTTCGACTAATATTGAATATTGCTTTCTTTGAACAGTTAGACTGTACAAGACACTACTCCACTTGTAGTTGGTTATATAGTTGGACTATAGTAACCATTACATTTTGAGTATACCCGATAACGTTGATTGAATAGTTGGACTATTACAATCGAGATGGATGGAAAGATTAGCGTTAGGGACATCGTCATTGGCGATAATGTCTTTAACGACTCCAATTTTCTAGATTGGAAGATGAATCTCATGATAGTCTTGGGAGCCGAGAAGTTACTCTAAGTCATAGAGAAATCTCTCGGGCCTGAGCCCGGAGTTGAGCAACCAGTAGAGCATGAGCTTTGGAAGACTCATTGTGATGATAACTTTAGTGCTCAATCCATCATGCTTGCCGTAATGACTCCTCAGTTTCGTCGTCAGAACAAAGGATTGGATCCTTATAGTATGATGTTGAAATTGAAGGATCTTCACAGATCTAATCTTAGATCTCAGAAGCACGAATTGCACAAGAAGCTCTTTCG
This sequence comes from Zanthoxylum bungeanum, assembly GCA_019454045.1. Lineage (NCBI taxonomy): Eukaryota > Viridiplantae > Streptophyta > Magnoliopsida > Sapindales > Rutaceae > Zanthoxylum > Zanthoxylum bungeanum. The sequence goes on along the minus strand of SKCR01024892.1, from coordinate 314,771 downwards.
CTCGCGTATGCCAGAGGGTAAGTCTGTCGAGCACTATGTGTCACAGATGATTACTGACATCGAACAACTAGGTCAGTTGGGCATAATCTTCGAGGCTGAGACTTCTATAGATTTGATCTTATAGTATTTGCCCGACTGCTGGGACGAGTTCATCATAAACTATAATATGATGAACCAAGAGAAAACTCTTAGAGAGTTGTTGACGATGCTGAAAGAAGCAGAGCCAAAGCTTCTAAAGGGCAAGAAGCATGAGGCGCACCTTACTTCGACATTCCAGATGGCCAAGGCTTGGCCGAAGGCTTATGGGGTGTGAAGAAAAGGAAGAAAAAGGGCAAGGCTAAATCATCACAGTCTTCTGGGAATACTAAGGACATATCTGTTGGAAATTCTAATCCATGTCCCAAGATCAAAAGAGCAAACAAATATATATAATGAATGAACAATATTGAAGTATGGCGGAATCATACTCACAAAGATCGGAATACGGATGCGTTGATGAAATAAAATTTTCTCCTTTGTGCAGTGAAGGTTTCGGCCAAGGTGAGTGGGGAAGCTCCAAGCTTTCTTTGATCCTTCCAAGCTCAAGAATTAGTTTCCCATAACACCTTTGTATGATCCTTTGAAGGTGCTAGCCTTATATGTGATTTAATGTTCCAAACACACACACTTTCTTCAAGTTTTTGCAACAAAAACAGAAAAGGGAGAGGGCTGTGAAACTTCACAGTTTCGGTCAAGAGGAGGAGAGAGAAGGATGATCATTTTTGATTTCAAAATCAATTTATATTTATGCCATAATATTTATTAAATTAATAATAAACTTATGACACAAATCATGCAATGGCTTAGAGTGTCAAACACTCAAACTCCATGCAAAACCATTGAGTGTATTGTACACTATCACCATGCAATGTATTAACAATTAAATAATGCATAAAATGACATGTGTCATGTGGGCCCCACACAACCCAAATGAAAGTGGGCCCACGCGTACTCACGCGTTCGGGTTCGATATTTCCGAAATACCGAACTTTCGTCGCGACGTTAATTAAATCGAATTTAAATAAATAATTGCGCCTAGCGAAATTATTATTTACGTCGCTAACGAATTAATTCTAAATTAAGCTCGTTTGCCCGAATTAAAATCTAATTTTAATTTCGCGTCGAAATCAAATTTCGATTATTATATCGAATATAAAATTTACGATTAATTCCAAATTAATCGTTCTCTCTCTATGTATAGTACTTATCCAAGATAAAGTCTCTCCGTAATTAATCCAAGATTAATCGAGTTTGAATCATACGTCATTGGTGAATCTTCGGGAAGCGACCCAAGAGATCTCTGGATATGTTGGCAGTAAATACGGCCGTCAGATTATCCGAACACGTACGTACCAAGTACTACGTTTTTACCGATTTACAAGACAAGGTTAGCCTCTAGCAAAACGCCATGCCTACCCAATTCTCCAGAAATATTCTTATTGGAATATAAGATCTATAACAGGCGTAGTATACCGTAGTATAGTGTATACTGATCCAGTATCGGATGATCACATGTAAGCCTGGGGCTGGAGATGTGTCTGCCCCGTACGATACATATATCAGACATCAAGCAACTAGTCTCTTTGAATCGGATAATCCTGACCTTGTCATATTATCCCGATGGTTGCAACCATTATAGAGTACTAGTTCTGTATCCTGCGCGATCATCATCTCCATATGTCTGAAGTGATACTTCCGTCTTGACATCACACCCAATACACTACGATTCCCGATAAACCTAGAAGAGGTGTACACAGAACCTGTTAAAGCCCTGGACGACCAAAACTAAAGTCTACCGATTGTCGCAAGTACTAGTGATGCAAGTCTCAGGTTAAGACCATATGCACCTACCCTGAAGCGGACTCCCATAGACACGCAGACATACTACCAATGGGATTCCGCGGGGTCTATCCAGAGCGAAGCTGTTTTCCGTACCATCGGTAAAACACAACCTCCTACCGCACTTGCATAAGTATCCAATACTCAAATATATGAGAACTATGCTGTTGTGCCCTCACAACACGCACAAGTGCAGTACTAGTCTATTCCGCATTATCGATGTCCAATCTCGATAATACTACGACTAGGGATATTTAATGATTAAACCTTTATGGATTGATACTGTCTCATATCATCTCAATCCGGAATTAATCATAGGGACTTTTACCATTTATATATCAAAGTAAATAAATTACAAAACGGTAAAAGGCAATTTCATTACTACATAGTTAATTTTGTACAATAATACAATATCATTTACAAAATAGTGACGCTATGGGTCATTACTGTCTAACAATCTCCCACTTGGCCTATAGCCAGTCACTCAAGCATCTAATACCTGAACTATGTACATGTCGCTCAAACTTTTCCCGAGGAATAGCCTTCGTCAGCGGATCTGCAATATACTCCGCTTCAGTTGTTGAATCGGCAACAGTATCTTGCTTGGAAGATTTCCAGCTCACTGCTCCGTTATTCAAACAAAATATGTACCCAGATTGCGACTTAAAGTCGTCTCTGTCGGTTTGGAAACTTGCATCGGTATACCCAGATACCTCAAGTTCTCCATCTCCATAGATTAAGAAAGCATCCTTAGTTCTGTTAAGATACTTAAGGATACTCTTAACCGCCATCCAGTGATCTTTACCTGGATCGGCCTGATATCGACTGCACATGCTCAAAGCATGGGACACATCAGGTCGTGTACATATCATGGCATACATGATCGATCCGACTGCCGAGGCGAACGGAGTCCGACTCATGTTGTCTCTCTCATCTGTGTTTTAGGACACATGTCCCTAGATAGATAGACGCCATGTGATATTGGTAACAGTCCCCTCTTGGACTGATCCATGTTGAATCTCTTCAACACTTTATCAATATATGTACTCTGGGAGAGTCCAAGTAGCTTTCTAGATCTATCCCGGTAGATCTTTATTCCTAGAATAAAAGCTGCCCCTCCCAGATCTTTCATGGAGAATTTCAATGAAAGCCAAGCTTTCACCGACGTTAACATGGGAATGTCATTGCCGATAAGCAATACATCGTCGACATAAAGGACAATAAAAGTCAGTGCACTCCCACTAACCTTCTTATATACACAAGGATCATCTTCGTTTTGAATGAAATCATATTCTTTTATGATCTCATCAAAATGCTGGTTCCACAACCGCGATGCTTGCTTCAGTCCATAAATGGATCGATTTAACTTACAAACCTTGTTTGCAAGTCTAGGTGCGATAAAACCGTCAGGCTGTTGCATTAAACATCCTCTGAAAGGTTTCCGTTAAGGAAAGCGGTTTTAACGTCCATCTGCCATATTTCATAATCGTAATATGCAGCTATTGCAAGCATTATCCGAATGGATTTAATCATGGCAACGGGTGAGAAGGTTTCGTCATAATCAACTCCAAGTCGTTGACGATATCCCTTCGCTACAAGCCTAGCTTTGTACGTTTGTACGTTGCCATCCATGTCAGTCTTCTTCTTGAAGACCCATTTGCATCCAATAGGCTTTACGCCTTCTGGTGCATCAACCAGTGTCCAAACTTGGTTGGTATACATGGAATCCATTTCGGCCTTCATGGCTTCTTGCCATAAAGCGGATTCGATACCTTGTATCGCTTCCTCATACGTAGCCGGTTCATTATCCTCAATAAGATTAATATCTACATGAGGTGAGATCAAGAATCCATACCTCTCAGGTATTACCCTGACTCTCTCCGACCTACGCGGTCCTTGTGTATTTGAAGATTGTGGTTCAGTCTCATCCCAGATGGACTGTTCATGTTCCGTTGATAATTCATTGCCAAGAACAGTATCACTACGACTTTCATCGAGTTCTACTTTCTTCCCACTAAACACTGCATTTAGGAATTCCTTCTCAAGGAAAACCGCATGTAGAGCAACAAATACTTTGTTCTTCTGTGGGTGATAGAAGTAATATCCTTTGGTTTCCCTAGGATATCCAACGAATAGGCATTTATCTGATTTGGGTTCAAGTTTGGTACCTTCCAAACGTTTAACGTATGCCCAGCAACCCCAAATCTTCAGGAATGAGAAACCCGGTTTCTTACCTGTCCATATCTCATATGGTGTCTGTTCAACAGACTTTGACGGAACCTTATTCAAAATAAGAACTGCACTGTTTAATGCATATCCCCAGTAGGAAATTGCAGCTCAGTGCGACTCATCATCGACCTTACCATGTCCAACAAGGTACGGTTTCTCCGTTCGGACACACCATTTAATTGTGGTGTTCCAGGAGGAGTCCACTGTGAAAGAATACCATATTCTTTCAGGTAATCTTGAAACTCATTACTTAAGTATTCGCCACCACGGTCCGACCGTAATGTCTTAATACTCTTGCCTGTTTTTTTCAACTTCGTGTCGAAACTCTTTGAATTTCTCAAAAGTTTCCGACTTGTGCGTCATTAGATACACATAACCGTAACGTGATGCATCATCGGTAAAGGTACGAAGTATCGATATCCACCTCTAGCCTGGCTAGACATGGGCCCACAAACGTCACTATGAACGAGGGCTAACAGTTCAGTGGCACGTTCACCTTTACCGCTAAAAGGTGATTTAGGCATTTTGCCTAATAAGCAAGATTCGCAGACGTCATATGAATTTGGATCAAATCCGTCCAAGTACCCACTTTTCGAAAGTGTGGATATGCGAGTCTTGTTAATGTGTCCCAGACGACAATGCCACATATAAGTTTCATCATTTGGATCACTCTTTTTAAGCCTTTTGTTTGTTAATTTATATGTAGGAGATTCATTTATATTCAAAATATAAAGACCATTATTTGCAACTGCAATGCATATTTCTGCATCATTTTTATATAAATAACACCCAGTGTTTCTAAATACAAAAGTGTACCCATTTCGGGTTAACAAAGATACAGATATAATATTCCTAGTCAAACTAGGTACATAATAACAGTCATTTAGTTTAAGTACATGCCCCGAGGGCAGTTCTAATACAAAAGTGCCCACGGCCAAAACAGCAACAGGAGTTCCGTTTCCAACTCGTAGATCAATCTCCCCTGAAGCCAGAGTCCTGCTGTTCTGCAGATCCTGCACATCAGTACATATATGAGAACCACAACCAGAATCAAAAATCCAATTTTTAAAACTAGAAGTAGCCATGTTTATTTCAATAACAAACATACCAGAGGTCGGTGCCTTGCCCGCCTTGATCTCCCTTCTGATCGCCTTGTTCATGCGGCAGTCACGCTTCCAGTGACCTCTTTTGCCGCAGTTAAGGCATATGTCTTGTGACTTGTTCCTCGGCTTCCCAGAAGCCATCGGCATCTTGGCCTTGCCCTTGTTCTTACGCTTCTTCTTTTTCACCCCTCCAGTTGCCTTGGGCCCAGCCCTTGACGTCTGAGAGGTCGATGATGCAAAGTGCGCCTCGCGCTTGTTGCCTTTAAGAAGCTCTTTCTCTGACTCCTTAAGAATGGACAATAGCTCTCCAAGAGTATCGTCCGTATCCATCAACTTGTAGTTGATGATAATCTGCTTCCAAGTATCGGGAAGTGACTGTAAAAGCATGTCTACAGTCAGCTCAGCCTCCAAGACTATTCCCATCTTGGCCAGCTCATCAATGTCAGCTATCATTTGAGTCCCGTGGGCCTCAACTGAAGCGCCATCAGTCATACGGGAGCGAAAGAGTTTCTTCACCAACTCATACCTCTCCATCCGCTTATTAGTGCGGTGAAGATCCTTTAGTCTAGCCATCATATTATAAGGATCCAAGTCCCTATTCTGGCGACGAAAATGTTGAGTCATGGAAGCAAGCATGATCGACTGAGTTGTATCACAATCATCGCTATGAGTTCTCCATAACTCCAGCTCAAGTGGCTCAGTGGGCCTCGGCCCGAGAGGTCTCTGTATGGTGTACAACAGCCTCTCTGCCCCAAGGACTATCCTCAGGTTCATTTCCCAGTCAGCAAAGTTCGTGCCCTTAAATACATTATCACCCATGATTATGTCTCGGAAATTTCCTTTGTTTCCCATCTTAACTACGATAGTCCAACTATCTAGTTAACGATATATGGGTACAGTCAAACTGTTACAAGAAGAATAACATTTTATTAGTCCAACTAATGTTAAAATATTGACGAAATAAATTTTGTAAGCGCGTAAAGCTAAGTATCTGAATGAAATTGCAAATTCAATACTAGCCTCCCACTATTTTCTACAAGTCTCTAACCCTCTGTCGAGTACTCGGGAAATCCAATTTCCTAGTGGGCTAGGATCCCGTTAAATAACACACAACCTTGATTTTGGCCAACAAGTTGTATGATATTTAACTAGGTAGATCTCGAAGATCAATTGGATCCCATCCAATTCCTAGATCCGGTAGGTGGAAATCTAAGTCCGAAACATATACAATCAATGCAATGTATCCAATACATTTTCCTAACCATTTCCTCTGAATAACCTAAGCCTTGGCTTTGGCACAACAAACCTAATGATTCCAGTTAAGCGGAACCCATTGACGAGGAAAGTTTCGTAATCAATGTCGATGGACAAGAAGTGATCTTGACTTTGGCCAACAAATCACAACTTGGACAGGACACCGATGTGGAACAAAACTCTCATGATTCAAACACATCCTCAATTGACAAAGGTCTTGACTTTGGCCAACAAACCAATGCCAATTTCGGATCTTGAGAAAGAATCACTCAACGGAAGGAAAATCGCTTAATATTGTTTGAGGGATTTTCGTGTAATTGGCAACCAATTAATTTATCTTTGTTAGGTCTCATCATCATACACCCTTAAGCATGCTTCTAAAAACATTAAAGCGCGTAAAGTAAAGTAATAGCGATATACGGATGGATATGAACAACAACTTGTTCCTAGAACAAATCACTCCCTTTCCTCTCCCCGCTAGAACTATTCTGCTCTTACCCAATTACATAATACAATAAGAGAAACCTCATTTACATTGAGGGGAATTAGGTGAGAAGAGAATACAAAGAGACAATAAGAGAAAGGCTGGACACGCAGGTCCAATTTATAAATTCTAAATTTACAATAATTTCTAAAATTACCCTTCCCTTCTAATATCCATCCGATATACACTATTCATACATTACATCCACATTCATTCATTCAAGGCATGTTATACAACCAATCAAATCCAATTAATTAGTCTTTAATTAGGTGACAATACAATGTTCAAACAATTGTTTGCATTTGCGCGAGTCCAACTCAATTTGAGAATAAATACTTATAGTATGAATTCACGAATTATATCGAACTACTCGTCAAATCCAATTTAAGTCGTATTCAATACTAATCCTTATATTTAATTCCAAATTAAATATTTACACTTTTATTGTGCCTTTATGACTTAGATTCCAAATCTAATTCTATCGGGTCTCAAAGCCCAATCAACATCCAATGTCCGTTTAATTAAAGTCCGATGGGCTTTCAATTGATTTCATTAGGCTTGGGCCTTGGTCAATGTGGGTCAAACCCAATTTCCAAGCCCAATAAGGAATCACCCTCATTTGCCATAAAAATCAATATCAAGCCCATAAGGCCCAATTAAACATAAAAGCCCATTTATTACATTTGGACTTAATGGAGTGATTTAGGCCCATTTTGGATCCAATCCAATTTGCCCAAACCTACTGGTCCAACCAAGCCCATTATGTCCAAATATAATAGTTTTAGGCCCAATTCAAAATTAAGCCCAATTAATCAAATTTTAAAATTCCAAATTTTATAACTTAATTAATTAAAGTGTAATGTCATGATTAATCCTTTAAATCAATATTTCCAAAATATCAAATTAATCCATTAATCATATTTTTATCTTAAATACATGTCCAACATTATTTAATCAAAAAATCAAGTCCCTAATCTTCTTCCATGCATTCGGCCAAGGTGATGAAAAATTACCGATTTCGTTTTCAATCCAATCGAATCACAAATCGTCATTTTATGTTCGTTTAAAGTCATCCAATGATCTTATAAACAACAAATCATCATCTCCATGGTCTAGGTAGTATTCGGCCAAGCCTCTCCAAGAGGGGAAAAATTAATCCAATTTATTTTTCATGAAATTGATAATGTATAACATAATGTAACATACATTTAAGCATACTTAATCAATCAAAATCATCAAATCATGCTTCAATCAATTTTGCCCAAATATTACCCTAATATATTTTCATGCTCTTTAAGCTCAATGATACCATTGTTGGAAATTCTAATCCATGTCCCAAGATCAAAAGAGCAAACAAATATATATAATGAATGAACAATATTGAAGTATGGCGGAATCATACTCACAAAGATCGGAATACGGATGCGTTGATGAAATAAAATTTTCTCCTTTGTGCAGTGAAGGTTTCGGCCAAGGTGAGTGGGGAAGCTCCAAGCTTTCTTTGATCCTTCCAAGCTCAAGAATTAGTTTCCCATAACACCTTTGTATGATTTGAAGGTGCTAGCCTTATATGTGATTTAATGTTCCAAACACACACACTTTCTTCAAGTTTTTGCAACAAAAACAGAAAAGGGAGAGGGCTGTGAAACTTCACAGTTTCGGTCAAGAGGTGAGAGAGAAGGATGATCATTTTTGATTTCAAAATCAATTTATATTTATGCCATAATATTTATTAAATTAATAATAAACTTATGACACAAATCATGCAATGGCTTAGAGTGTCAAACACTCAAACTCCATGCAAAACCATTGAGTGTATTGTACACTATCACCATGCAATGTATTAACAATTAAATAATGCATAAAATGACATGTGTCATGTGGGCCCCACAACCCAAATGAAAGTGGGCCCACGCGTACTCACGCGTTCGGGTTCGATATTTCCGAAATACCGAACTTTCGTCGCGACGTTAATTAAATCGAATTTAAATAAATAATTACGCCTAGCGAAATTATTATTTACGTCGCTAACGAATTAATTCTAAATTAACTCGTTTGCCCGAATTAAAATCTAATTTTAATTTCGCGTCGAAATCGAATTTCGATTATTATATCGAATATAATAATTTTACGATTAATTCCAAATTAATCGTTCTCTCTCTATGTATAGTACTTTATCCAAGATAAAGTCTCTCCGTAATTAATCCAAGATTAATCGAGTTTGAATCATACGTCATTGGTGAATCTTCGGGAAGCGACCCAAGAGATCTCTGGATATGTTGGCAGTAAATACGGCCGTCAGATTATCCGAACACGTACGTACCAAGTACTACGTTTTTACCGATTTACAAGACAAGGTTAGCCTCTAGCAAAACGCCATGCCTCTAGCAAAACTAAAGTCTACCGATTGTCGCAAGTACTAGTGATGCAAGTCTCAGGTTAAGACCATATGCACCTACCCTGAAGCGGACTCCCATAGACACGCATACATACTACCAATGGGATTCCGCGGGGTCTATCCAGAGCGAAGCTGTTTTCCGTACCATCGGTTAATAAAACACAACCTCCTACCGCACTTGCATAAGTATCCAATACTCAAATATATGAGAACTATGCTGTTGTGCCTCACAACACGCACAAGTGCAGTACTAGTCACTTCCGCATTATCGATGTCCAATCTCGATAATACTACGACTAGGGATATTAATGATTAAACCTTTATGGATTGATACTGTCTCATATCATCTCAATCCGGAATTATCATAGGGACTTTTACCATTTATATATCAAAGTAAATAAATTACAAAACGGTAAAAGGCAATTCATTACTACATAGTTAATTTTGTACAATAATACAATATCATTTACAAAATAGTGACGCTATGGGTCATTACTGTCTAACAATATCCCAAGGCGTCTGCCTACATTATGGAAAACGGGGTCACTGGAAGCGTGACTGCCATGAGTACAAGGCGGAGTTGGAGGAAGTGAAGACGGGCAAGGCTCCGGCTTCAGTAATGTTTGTTATAAACATGTCCATTACTGGTTTTAAAAATTGGATTTTGATTCTGGATGTGGTACTCATAATGTACTGGTGTGCAGGATCTGCTGATTAGCAGGATACTTGCTTCAGATGAGATCGACCTACGAGTTGGAAACGAGACGAGAGTCGCTGTTTTGGCCGTTGGGACCTATGTTTTGTATCTGCCCTTGGGGCATGTAATTACATTAGGTGACTGTTATTTTGTACCTAGTTTGACTAAAGAACATCATCTCTGCATTTTGTTTAACCCGTTGCGGGTGTACCTTTGTATTATAGAACACTAGGTGTTTTGTATATAAAGATAACATTTTGATATGTACATCAGATGTTAATAATAGTCTTTATATTTTGAATATAAATGAATCTCAAACATATAACATGACAAACAAAAGGCTCAAACTAAGTAACACGGATGAGACTTATATGTGGCATTGATGTTTGAGACACATTGACAAGACTCGTATATCCACTATTCGGAAGAGTAGATACTTAGATGGATTTGATCCTAATTCATATGATGTCTTTGAATCTTGTTTATTAGGCAAAATGCCTAAAACACCTTTTAGTGGTAAGGGTGTACGTGCCACCAAGCTGTTAGCCCTCGTTCATGGTGATGTATGTGGGCCCATGTCTAGCCAGGCTAGAGATGGATATCAATACTTTATAACCTTTACGGATGTTGCATCGCGTTATAGTTATGTGTGTCTTAAGAAACACAAGTCGAAAACATTTGATAAATTCAAAGAGTTTCGACACGAAGTAGAAAACAGACCGACAAAAGTATTAAAACATTACGGTTGGGCCGTGGTGGAAAATACTTGAGCAATAAGTTTCTCGATTACTTGAAAGAGTATGGTATTCTTTCAGAGTGGACTCCTCCCAAAACACCTCAATTTAGTGGTGTGTCCGAACGGAAAAACCGAACTTTGTTGGACATGGTAAGGTTAATGATGAGTGGCACTGAGCTATCAATTTACTTAAGAGTATACGCATTGAATAATGCAATACTTATTTTGAACAAGGTTCCGACAAAGTATGTTGGACGGACTCCATATGATATATATAGACAGGAAATAAATCGGGTTTCTCATTCCTAAAGATTTGGGGATGCTGGGCATATGTTGGATATTTGGATGGTACAAAACTATAACCCAAATCCGATAAGTGCCTATTTGTAATTGGTTATCCTAGGGAAACCAAATGATATTGTTTCCACAACCCATAAGAGAATAAAATATTCGTTGTTCTCCATGCGATTTTCCTTAGAGGAATTCCTAAATGCAGTGGTAAGTGGGAGGAAAGTAGAACTCGATGAAAATTGGAGTAATACTGTTCCTGGCACCGATCCCTAACGGAACACGAACAATTCATCAGGGATGAGATTGTTCCACAATCTTCTAATACACAAGAATCGCGTAGGTCGGAGAGTGTCAGAAAATAACCTAAGAGGTATGGGTTTCTGATCTCACCTCATGTAGATATCAATCTTATTGAGGAAGATGAGCCGACTACGTATGAGGAAGCGATACAAGGAATCGACCCCGCTTCATGGTAAAATGCCATGAGTCTGAAATGGATTCCATGTATACCAACTAAGTTTGGACACTAGTTGATGTACCAGAAGGCATTGTGCCTATTGGTAGCAAATGGGTTTTCATGGTGAAGACATACATGGATGGCAACATACAAACATACCAAGCTAGGCTTGTAGTGAAAGGGTATCGTCATCAACATAATGTCGATTATGACGAAACCTTTTACCCGTTGCCATAATTAAATCCATTCGGATAATGCTTGCTAATGCTGCATATTTCGATTACGAAATATGGCAAATGAACGTCAAAATTGCTTTCCTTAACGGAAACCTTTTGGAGGATGTTTATATATAACACCCTGACGGTTTTTTCGTGCCAAAACATGCAAACAAGGTTTGCAAGTTAAATCGATCTATTTATGGATTGAAGCAAGCATTGTTTTCTTGGAACCAACATTTTGATGAGATCATATTACAATATGGTTTCATTCAAAACAGAGATGATTCTTATGTATATAAGAAGGTTAGTGGGAGCGCACTGACATTGATTATCCTATACGTTGATGATGTATTGCTTCTTAGCAATGACATTCCCATACTAAAATTGGTGAAAGCTTGGCTTTCATTAAAATTCTCCATGAAATTCTTAGGAGATGCAACCTTTATTCTAGGAATAAGGATCTATTGGGATAGATCTAAAAGTTGTTGGCACTTTCCGAGAACTCGTACATTGAAAAAGTGTTGAAGAGATTCAACATGGATCAGCCCAGATGGGGCTGCTTCCAGTGTCACATGGCGTCTATCTATCTAAGGACATGTGTCCTAAAACTCAAGATGAGAGAGATGCAATGAATCAGATCCCGTTCACTTAAGCAGTCGGATCGATCATGTATGCCATGACATGTACGTGACCTGGTGTCTCATATGCTTTGAGCATGTGGAGTCACTATTATGGTCACTGGATTGATGTTAAGAACATCCTTTAGTATCTTAGACGAACTAATGATGCTTTCTTAATTTATGGAGATGGAGAACTTGAGGTGACTAGGATCACCGTTGCAAGTTTCCAAACTGATAAGACGACTGTAAGTTGCAATAAAGGTACATAATTTGTTTGAACAACGAAACAATGAGTTGAAAATCTTCCAAGAAAGATACTGTTGCCGATTCAATAACAAAAGCAGAATATATTGCTGCGGCTGAGGCAGCAAAAGAATTATTTTAGATCTATAAATTTCTAATTGGATTAGGAGTAATTCTGTTAGCAGCTGAGCTAGGCTACAACGGAGGCTAAGTAATTACGGTCTCATCAATTGATCCAAGTATGTACTTCGATGGTTTCATCTGATCCGTGAGATCATACATCGTGGCGATGTCAAGATCAAAAGATCGTTACAGATGATAACCTTGCATATCCGCTGACGAAAGTGATATCTCAGCATAAGTTTGAGCGACCCGTACATAGTTCATGTGTTGGACATTTGAGTGATTGGCTATAGGCCAAGTGGGAGATTGTTGGACAATTATGACCCATATCATCACTATTTGTAAAAGACATGGTGTTCTTTATACAAATTGACTATGTGACAAAGGAAATTGCTATTTTATTATTTTGTAATTGGATTACTTGGATATATAAGTGATAAAAGTCCATATGATTAATACCGAATTAATAATATATGAGACAATATTAATCCACGAAAGGTTTAATCATTAAATATCCCTAGTCGCAGTATTATTGAGACTGGACATCGATAATGTTGGTTTCTATTAAGGTCCCAAGATCATAAACAAGCATGAAATATGTGTGAATACAAATCAATGAAGTTGCGGAATACTCACATCGATCGGTTTAGCGACGATTTGACGAACAAAATCAACTTTCTGCCCTTGTAGCAGCTCACGGCAGTGACTGTCACAGCTCACTGGTTTTGGCTCGGTTTTGGTCCTTCGTCAAGCTCCAAGCTTCGTCGAACGATTCCCGGCTCATGGGTGGACTTCCCTATCACCTTCGCATGTCTCTCGGAGTGCTAGCTCTTGTGATTTTTTCCACTAAAATCACACACTCATGCTTCCCATCTCACGGTTTCTTGACAGAAACCAGTAAGTATTTTGCCTCCTTGGGCGTGTGAGAGAGAGAGATGAGAGAAAGAGAGAGTTGTGTTTGTTGGTTCCAAATTTGTGTATTAAATACTCAAATGTGAATTTCAAATTCATTTGGAATGAATTTGGCTTTCAAAAAGTCAAGCCTTAATGGCACCAACCACTCACATCACTTCCATCAATCATGAATAGTGACTTGCGTCAATCACTCAAAGTGAAAGACATCCATCACTTAATTGACGAATGATGTGACGCTAGATGCGACTAGTGATTTGACGCTTGATTTGACTTGCGTGCCGCACTCGAATTCGAAATGTGAATGCGCTCGCAAATAATCTCGGGCTCGGGTTCGCTAATTCCAAATTAACGAATTTTTTCCGTTACGTCGTAATTAAATGATTACGCCTAGCGAAATCACTATTCACATCGTTAACGAATTAATTCTAAATTAACTCCTTCGCCCGAATTAAAATCTAATTTTAATTCCGCCTCGAAATCCAATTTCGTTTAATATATCAAATATATTAATTTCTTGATTAATTCCAAATTAACCGTTATCTCTCTTTTAATGATATTTTATCCCAGATAAAATATCTCCGCAATTAATCCCAGATTAATTTTCTCTCTCTTCTAATTAATCCCAAATTAATTTAGAGTGCGAGTCATACGTCATCGGTGAATCTTTGGGAAGCGACCCATGAGATCCCCAGATATGTTGGCAGTAAATTCGGTCGTCGGACTATCCGAACACGTAAGTACCTAGTACTACGTTTGTACCGATTTACAAGACAAGGTTAGCTTCTAGCAAAGCATCATGCCTACCCAATTCTCCAGAAATATCCTTATAGGAATAAATGATCTATATCAGGCGTAGTATACGTAGTATTGCGTATTTCTGTCCAGTATCGGATGATCACGTGCTAGGCCTGGGGCTGGAATTGTGTCTGTCACGTACGAAGCACATGTCGGATGTCTGGTAACTAGTCTCTATAATCGGATAAACATGAACTTGTCATTTTATCCCAATGACTGCAGTACTTAAGAGTACTAGTACAGTATCCTACGTGACCATCATCTCCATATGACTGGAGTGACACTTCCGTCTTGACATCACACCCAACACACTACGATTCTCAATATACCCATCATTGGCGTACACAGAACCTGGTAAAGCCCTGGATGACCGCAACCAAAGTATATTGATTGTCACAAGTATTAGCGGTGCAAGTCTCAGGTTAAGACCAAATACACCTTCCCTGATTTCGGACTTCCATAGACACATAGTCATACTACCAATGGAATTCCGAAGGGGTCTATCCAGAGCGAAGCTGTTTCCCGTACCATCGGTAAAAGACAACCTCATATTACACATTCATGAGTATCCTATACCCAAATATATGAGAACTATGTCGTTGTGCCCTCACAACGCACACAAGTGTAATACTAGTCTTTTACGTATTTATCGATGTCCAATCTCGATAATACTCTGACTAGGGATATTTAATGATTTATCCTTCGTGGACTGATACTGTCTCATATCATTCTCCGTCCAGGAACAAATCATAGGGACCTCCTATCATTTATATATCTAGGTGATCTAATCACAAATGATAAGAGTGCAATCTCCTTTGTCACATAGTTAATTTGTACAACAACACAATGATCTGTACAAATAGTGACGTTATGGGTCATAATTGTCCAACAATCTCCCACTTGGCCTATAGCCAGTCACTCGAGTGTCTTACACCCGAACTATGTATGGTTGGCTCAAACTGCTGAGAAATGCTTTCGTCAGCGGATTTACATGATTATTGTCTGATGTGATTTATACGATCATCACATCGCCACGATGTATGATCTGAACGAATCAGATGAATAGTCAAAGTATATATCTGGATCCTTGATGAGACCATTAATTCTTTAGCCTATGCTGATGCCTAGCTCAACTGCTAACAGAATTATATCTAATCTAATTAAATTTATTATCGACCCAAATGGCTTCTATTGCCGCTTCAGCTGCAGCAATAACCCGCATTTGTTGTTTATACGGTAACAGTATCTTGCTTGGAAGATTTCCAGCTCACTGTTCCGTTATTCAAACTTTATAGTACCGTTTGCGACTTGTAATCGTTTTATCGGTTTAGGAAACTTACAGTAGTGATCCCAGTCACTTCAAGTTCTCCATCTCCACAGATTAAGACAGCATCCTTAGTTCTTTAAGATACTAACGGATGTTCTTAACATCAATCCAGTGACTATCATTTGGATTGGCCTGTTTGTGAATTCATATGCTCAAAGCGTATGAGACACCAGGTCGCGTACATTTTTCAATGTACGAGTTCTCGGAGAATTTTTTTTCTCGAAAGCCAAGCTTTCGCCGATAGTATTATGGGAATATCATTTCCAAGAAATGACATATTATCATTATTTATAGGACAACCACTGTCAGTGCGCTCCCACTAACCCTCTTATTTACACAAGAATCATTTCTTTTTGAATTAAATCATAAACAATTATGATTACATCAAAACGATAATTCCAAGAACCTAATGCTTGCTTCAATCCAAACATGGATCGAATAACCTGCAAACCTTGTTTGCTTGTTATTGTACGACAAAACCGAGAGGATGTTGCAAACATCCTCCAAAAGGTTTCCTTTTCAGGAAAGCGATTTTCCCGTTAAGCTGACATATTTCATAAATGAAATACGTAGCTTTAGCAAGCATTATACAAATGGATTTACCGTGGCAACAGGTAAAAGGTTGAATCATAATCAACACAATGTTGATAATGATACCTTTCCGCTACAAGCCTAGCTTAGTACGTTGGTTTGTTGCCATCCATGTATGTCTTCCTAGAAGACATATAAGTACCAATAGGCACAATGCCTTGCAGTACATCAACTAGTATCCAAACTTGTTGATATACATGGAATCCATTTCGGATTCATGGCATTTTGCCATAAAAGGGAGTCGATACCTTGTATCACTTCCTCATACGTAGTCAGTTGGTATACCTCAATAAGATTGACATCTTTTTGAGGTGAGATCAGAAACCCATACCCAAGTTGCTTTCTAACTCTCTATCCGACTTACGCGGTTCTTGTGTATTCGAAGATTAATGGTAATAGCTTCATCATTGATGAACTATTTGTGTTCCATTAAGGATTCGGTGCCTCGAATAGTATTACTCCGATTTTCATCGAGTTTTACTATCCTCCCACTTACCACTGCATATCGGTATTCCTCTCAGGAAAACCGCATGGTGAGCAACAATCTAATTGTTCTCTTATGAGTTGTATAAGTACAATACTTTGGTATCCCTATGATAACCTACAATTGACACTTATCCAATTTGGGTTATAGTTTGGTATCATCCAAACATATGCCTAGAATACCCAAATTTTCAGGAATGAGAAACCTGGTTTCTTTCCTGTTCATATCTAATATGATACCTGTCAAACAGATTTTTATGGAACCTTATTCTAAATAAGTTTTGCACTGTCTAATGCTTATCCGTTGAAGGAAATGGTAGCTCAGAGTGACTCATGATTAACCTTATCATGTCCAACAAAATTCGGTTACTCAGTTCGGACACACCGTCAAACTGACGTGTTCCGGGAGAAGTCCTCATTGAAAGAATACTATACTCTTTCAAGTATTTTAGAAACTTATTACTTAAGTATTTTCATTACGGTCTTACCGTGACGATTTAATACTTTAGCCGATCTGTTTGTCTATTTCATGTCGAAACTATAAAAGTTTCTGATTTGCGTTCTTCAAAAGAAACACATAACCATAACGCGATGCCACATCCTTAAGGTCACGAAATATTCATATCCACATTTAGCCTAACTAGACATGGGCCCACTTGCTTCACTATGAACTAGGGCAAACAAATAGGTGGCACTTGCACTTTTACCAAGTAAAGGTGTTTTAGGCACTTTGCCCAATAAACTAGATTCGTAGACTTTATTTGATTGGAATCAAATGTGTCATAGTACCCACTCTCCGAAAGAGTGGATATACGATTCTTGTTTGATTGTGTCCCAGACAACAATGCCACAATTAGTTTCATCTGATCAAATCAGTTTGCGCTATTTGTTTGTCATGTTATATGTTTGAGATTTATTT
Source organism: Zanthoxylum bungeanum (assembly GCA_019454045.1). Classification (NCBI taxonomy): domain Eukaryota; kingdom Viridiplantae; phylum Streptophyta; class Magnoliopsida; order Sapindales; family Rutaceae; genus Zanthoxylum; species Zanthoxylum bungeanum. The sequence goes on along the minus strand of SKCR01024892.1, from coordinate 297,010 downwards.
ATATTCAAAATATAAATGCTGTTATTCACATCTAATGTGTTTATCTCAATATCATCTTTATAAAATAAAACACTTTAGTGTTCTAGAATATAAAGGTCAATCCGCAACGGATTAAACATTGATATAAAGACAATGTTTCTAGTCAAACTAGTTACATTATAACAGTTTCCTAATTTAAGTACACACCCGAAGGTAGTTCCTAAACTTAGATATCTACTGTTAAAACAGCGAATTTCGTCCCGTTTCTAATTCGCAGATAAATCTCTATTGAAGTCAGTATCCTGTTCAAAACATATTCTGAACATCAATACATATATTTATATATCACACTAAGTATCTAAAATCCAATTTTAATACTAGTAGTGAATATATTTATGACAAACATATTTGAAGTCAGAGCCTTGCTCCGTCTTCAATTCCTTCATGTTTGCTTTGTCCAAACTGCAGTCACGCTTCTGCGATCCCGTTTTCCATAATTTAGGCAGACATTTTGGGATATGTCCTTTATCTTCCCAGAAGAGTATAATGATTTTGCCTTTGCCCTTTTTCACATTCTAGAAGCCTTTGGCCAAGCCTAAGCCTAAGCCTTCTAGAATATCGAAGTAAGATGCGCCTTGCGCCACTTGCCTTATTGCAAACTTTGACTTTGTCTCCTTGAGAATAGTCATTAACTCTCAAAGAGTTATCAATTGCAATTTTAGTACTTCTAAAATCTAAGTATAGATTTATGAAGATCCTTCAATTTCATTATCATACTTTAAGGATCTAATCCTTAGTTCTGATTCAGATATTAAGGAGTCTACTGCGGTAAGTATAATGGATTAAGCACTAAAGTCATCATTACATAAATCTTCCAAAGATTATGCTCTACTATTTTCTTAACTCCGGGCTTAGGCATAATATATTATTTTATCAAATAAAGTAACTTATTATTTTCCAGGACCATCCTGAAATTTATTCCCAATTTTGAAAATTAAACCATTTAAATACATTTTCCATAGGATTATGTTTTAAATGTCAATCTTTCATTTTTATCTTGATTCTAATAGTCCAACTATTTAATCAACGATTTAGGTACTATTTATTATAATGATTACAATAGTCCAACTATTTAATCAACTATAATTTAATAGATTAAAATCAATTATATTGATTAATATAATTCAATTATAAAATCAACTATAAATGAATCGTTTGAATACAATCCAACTGTTAATTAAAACAACGTTTAAATATTAGTCCAACTAACATTTAATTTATTTGACGAATGATATTTGAATGAGCGCGTATGGCAAGTAATTAAACGAATATTGCAAATTCAATTCTTGCCTCCCACTATTTTTCGGCGAGCCTCTAACCCTCTGTCGAGTACTCGGGAAACCGTGTTTCCTAGTGGGCTAGGATCCCGTTAAATATCACACAATCTTGACTTTGGCCAACAAATTGTATGATAATTAACTAGGTAGATCTCTAAGATTGATTGGATCCAATCCAATTCCTAGATCCGGTAGGGGGACATCCAAGTCCGAAACATATATCTTATATATGCCAATACGTCCAATGTATTACCTAACCTTTTTCCTCTGAATCAACTAAGCCTTGGCTTTGGCACAACAAACTTAGTGATCCCAGTTAAGCGCGACCCATTGACCATGGAAAGCTTCGTAATCAATGTCGATGGACAAGAAATGGTCTTGACTTTGGCCAACAAACCACAACTTGGACAAGACACCAATATGGAACAAAGCTCTCGTGATTCAAACACATCCTCAACGGAAAAAGGCCTTGACTTTGGCCAACAAGCCAATGCCAGTCTCGGATCTTGAGTGAGAATCATTCAATGGAAGAAAAAACGCTTAATATTTTGCGAGGGTTTTTCGAGTGCAAATTGGCAACCAATTTATTATCTTTGTTAAGGTCTCATCATCATACACCCTTAAACATGCATTCTAAACACATAATAAAGCGCATATGAATAAAATAATAATGATATGTGGATGGATACTTTACACATTGATCCTAGATCAAATCTCTCCATTTCTCTCTCCTGCTAGCACATGTATTTACTTCTACCCATTACACTAAACTTCTAAAGAAACCTCATTTACATTGAGGGGAATAGGTGAGAAGAGAATACAAAGAATAAGGAGGTGATAAGGCTGGACACGCAGGTCCAATTAATAAATTCCAAATTTATTACAACAATTTCTTAAATTGCCCTACCCATCTAATATCCATCCGATATACATTATTCATGCATCGCAACCATGTATTCAGATAAGCATGTTATCAATCAATCTAATCAAATTAATTAATCTGATAATTAGTGATCATCCAAAGTTCAAACAACGATTTGATTTTGCTCGAGTCAAACTCGTTTTGCGAACAAGTACTCAAAGTACAAATTCTCGAATTAAATTAAACTACATCATTAAATCCAATTTAATATGCGTTCAATTCTAATTCGCTATTTAATTCCAAATTAAATACTACACTTTAATAATGAACCTTTTACGACTTAAATTCCAAATTTAATCATTACGGCTCTCAAAGTCCGATTAATGTCAAACGTCAATTTAATTAAAGTCCAATGGGCTTTTAATTAATTTCTTAAGGCGTTGACTTTTGGTCAACTCGGGTCAAACCGAATAATCAAAATCCAATCCGGGAATTACCCCATAAGCCCAAAAATCAATTTAGGCCCATTAGGCCCAATTAAACTTTAAAGGTCCATTAGTCGCATTTTGGCTTTATGGATGCGGTTTTGGGCCCAATTGGATCCAATCCATTTGGCCTAAACCTAACTTGGTACAACCAAGCCCAATAAGCCCAATAACAACACAACAAGCCCAAATCCAATTTAAGGCCCAAATAATTAAATTCTAAAAATCCAATTTCCCAATTTAATTACACTAAAGTGTATAACACAATTAATTAACCAATTCAATATTTCCAAAACACCAATTAGCCCAATTAATCATGTTCATTTTCATCATCACATGTCCAACACATTTTGATTAAAATCAAACCAAATACATGCTCAAAGTCTCGGCATTTAGGGAATTTTATATCTGATTTGGTTTCAATCCAATTAAATCCTCAATCGACATAAATCAACATTCCCGAATGATTTCCAACAGATCCAATGATCAAAAAATCAAAATCCAAGACATTTTAGGGCTAGTCAAGTTTCGGCCAAGCCATCCAAATTTGGGCAAAATTGTTCCAAACCAATTTTCTTGAAATTGATCCAATCAATCTTCAATTCAACATGATTTAAACATATTCAAACATCCAATTTAATCAAATCATGCTCAAAATCAATTTACCCAATTTTAAGCCCTAAATCAAATTTCATGCTCAACCTTGCTCTAGATGCCATTGTTGGTTTCTATTAAGGTCCCAAGATCATAAACAAGCATGAAATATGTGTGAATACAAATCAACGAAGTTGCGGAATACTCACATCGATCGGTTGAGCGACGCTTTGACGAACAAAATAAACTTTCTGCCCTTGTAGCAGCTCACGGCAGTGACTGTCACAGTTCACTGGTTTTGGCTCGGTTTTGGTCCTTCGTTAAGCTCCAAGCTTCGTCGAACGATTCCCGGCTCATGGGTGGACTTCCCTATCACATTCGCATGTCTCTCGGAGTACTAGCTCTTGTGGTTTTTGCCACTAAAATCACACACTCATGCTTCCCATATCACAGTTTCTTGACAGAAACCAATAAGTATTTTGCCTCCTTGGGCGTGAGAGAGAGAGAGATGAGAGAAAAAGAGATTTGTGTTTGTTGGTTCCAAATTTGTGTATTAAATACTCAAATGTGAATTTCAAATTCATTTGGAATGAATTTGGCTTTCAAAAAGACAAGCCTTAATGGCACCAACCACTCACATCACTTCCATCAATAATGAATAGTGACTTGCGTCAATCACTCAAAGTGAAAGACATCCATCACTTAATTGAAGAAAGATGTGACGCTAGATGCGACTAGTGATTTGACGTTTGATTTGACTTGCGTGACGCACTCGAATTTGAAATGTGAATGCGCTCGCAAATAATCTCGGGTTCGGGTTCGCTAATTCCAAATTAACGAATTTTCCGTTGCGTCGTAATTAAATGATTACGCATAGCGAAATCACTATTCACGTCGCTAACGAATTAATTCTAAATTAACTCGTTCGCCCGAATTAAAATCTAATTTTTATTCCGCGTCGAAATCCAATTTCGTTTAATATATCAAATATATTAATTTCTCGATTAATTCCAAATTAACCGTTATCTCTCTTTTAATGATATTTTATCCCATATAAAATATCTCCGCAATTAATCCCAGATTAATTTTCTCTCTCTTCTAATTAATCCGAGATTAATTTAGAGTGCGAGTCATACGTCATCGGTGAATCTTTGGGAAGCGACCCATGAGATCCCCAGATATGTTGGCAGTAAATTCGGTCGTCGGACTATCCGAACACGTAAGTACCTAGTACTACGTTTGTACCGATTTAAATGACAAGGTTGGCTTCTAGCAAAACACCATGCCTACCCAATTCTCCAGAAATATCCTTACAGGAATAAAGGATCTATATCAGGCGTAGTATACGTAGTATTGCGTATTTCTGTCCAGTATCAGATGATCACGTGCTAGGCCTGGGGCTGGAATTGTGTCTGCCCCGTACGAAGCACATGTCGGATGTCTGGTAACTAGTCTCTATAATCGGATAAACATGACCTTGTCATTTTATCCGATGACTGCAGCACTTAAGAGTACTAGTACCGTATCCTACGTGACCATCATCTCCATATGACTGGAGTGACACTTCCGTCTTGACATCATACCCAACACACTACGATTCTCAATATACCCAACATTGGCGTACACAGAACCTGTTAAAGCCCTGGACGACCGCAAACAAAGTATATTGATTGTCGCAAATATTAGCGGTGCAAGTCTCAAAATAAGACCAAATACACCTATCCTAATTTCAGACTTCCATAGACAAATAGTCATACTACCAATGGAATTCCGAAGGGGTCTATCCAGAGCGAAGCTGTTTCCCGTACCATCGGTAAAACACAACCTCCTATTACACTTGCATGAGTAGCCTATACCCAAATTTATGAGAACTATAATGTTGTGCCCTCACAATGCGCACAAGTGTAATACTAGTCTTTTACGTATTTATCGATGTCCAATCTCGATAATACTCTGACTAGGGATATTTAATGATTTATCCTTCATGGACTGATACTGTCTCATATCATTCTCCATCCAGGAACAAATCATAGGGACCTCCTATTATTTATATATTTAGGTGATCTAATCACAAATGATAAGAGTGTAATCTCCTTTGTCACATAGTTAATTTGTACAACAACACCATGATCTGTACAAATAGTGACGCTATGGGTCATAATTGTCCAACAGATAATGCGGAATAGACTAGTATTACACTTGTGCGCGTTATGAAAGCTTAACGACATAGTTCTGATATATTTAATTATTGGATACTTATGCTAGTGTGATAGAAGGTTCTGTTAGCCGTTGGACTGGGAACAGCTTCGCTCTAGATAGACTCCTCATAATCTCATTGGTAGTATGACTATGTGTCTATGAGAATCCGAATCAGGGTAAGTGTATTTGGTCTTAACCTGAGACTTGCATCGCTAATACTTGCGATAATCAGTACGTTTTGGTTTTGGTCGTCCGAGGTTTTAACAGGTTCTGTGTACGCCTCTTCTGGGTTTACTGAGAATCGTAGTGTATTGGGTGTGATGTCAAGATGGAAGTATCACTTCAGTCATATGGAGATGATGATCACGTAGGGATACATAACTAGTACTTTCAAATGCTACAGCTATCGAGATAGTATGACTAGGTCATGATTATGCGATTAAAGAGACTAGTTACTAGTGATCCGATATATGCTTTGTACGGGGCAGACACAATTCCTGCCCTAGGCCTAGCATGTGACATTCGATACTGGATCGTAATACGCAATATATTGTACACAACGCCTGATACATATTATATATATATATATATATATATATATATATATTCTATGTTGAATATATTTATGGAGAATTGGGTTGGCATTGTGCTTTGCTAGAAGCCAACCATGTCTTGTAAATCAGTAAGAATGTGGTACCGGGTACACACGTGTTCAGATAGTCCGATGACCGTATTTACTGCCAACATATCCAGGGATCTCTTGGGTCGCTTCCCAAAGATTCACCGATGACATTTGACTCGGACAGTATTAATCTGGGATTAATTATGAGAGAGAAAATTAATCTGGGATTTATTACGACAAGAATTTTATCTGAGATTAAATTCGTCAAGAAGAGAGAATGCGATTAATTTGAAATTAATCGGCCAAGTAAATTTAATAGTTAAATTGGATTTTACTATTTAATTTATTTAATTGGGCTAAAATAATATATCAGATTTATTAATTGAAGTTGGATTTCAATGCAGAATTAAATTTGGATTTTAATTCAAGCGAACGAATTAATTCACTTCCGTAATAATTTTACTGGGTATTATTATCTAATTAAATTAGATTTAATTACGAAGCGACGTAAATTTGTTTAGTCAGATTAAATGAATCGGGCCCAAAGTGTGTTGTGTAAACCAACTTAAATTTAGAATTCATAAATTGGTGGGACCCACCACTTACATCACAAGTCACTATTTGTGATGGAAGTAGTTGGCTACTTTAAAAAGGCATCCTTTTGGTCAAAACACACACACATTTTCAAGTTAGGAACTATTTCACTATCTCTCCCATTTCTTCTCTCTTGGCCGAATATTTCAACTCTTGGAGGGCAATTTTTGCTTCAATTTTTGTTCTTGCTAGCACATAAGGAGTCAAAGAAAAGTGATAGGGAAACTCACCCAAGAGGTTGGAACTCAAAAGGAGGGCTTGGAGCTTCTACATCCAACCAAAAAGTTTTGAATCTCATCCAATCAATGTAAGTTTTTTCCGTAGACTTTATTGTATTATTCACACTAGAATCATGTTTAGGATCCTTGGGCAAGTCTTAGAGACACTAACAATACCTTGATAGAGATTTCGAGGAATTCTTAGTTGAGCATGAAATTGTTTCACAGCTCACAACAGCTGGAACACCACAATAAAATGATGTTACAGAAAGGAGAAATCGGACCCTACTAGACATGATGAGATCAATGTTTAGTTATAGCACTCTACGTAGTTCATTCTGGGGGTATGCATTGGAAATATCAATGTATATCCTGAATGTAGTTCCTTATAAGTCTGTTCCTAAGACTCCCTTAGAGTTGTGGAATGGTCGTAAAGCTAGTTTGCGATATTTTCGCATATGGGGTTGTCCAGCACATGTACTAAAGAACAAGACTAATAAGTTGGAACCACGTTCACAGGTGTGCCTATTTGTAGGCTATCCTAAGGAAACTAGAGGTGATTCTTTTATAATCTAGAAGATAATAAAGTATTTGTGTCGACAAATGCTATATTTCTTGAGGAGGATTATATGAGAGAGTTCAAACCTCGAAGTAAAGTGTTACTTGAGGAGTTACTTGCTGGTACAACCAGTAAACTATTGTTAACTGTTGACATAGACATAGCACCTTCAACATCTGAAAGTCAGATGCAAGTTTATCAAAATACTATACCACCTAGACGTAGTGGGAGGATTAGAAGACAACCTGAAAGCTATATAGGAAATAGAGAGGTGCAAGTTGTTGCACCTTGTGATGGTATAGATGATCTATTGACCTATCGTAGTGCAGTGAATGATACTGATAAAGAGGAATGACTCAAAGCCATAAACCTTGAGATGAAGTTTATGTACTCTAACTCAGTCTGGGAACTTATAGACCAACCTGATGGAGTAAAACCCATAGGTTGCAAGTGGATCTATAAGAGAAAAAAAGGAATAGATGAGAAAGTACAGACTTTCAAGGCTAGGCTAGTGGCAAAGGGTTGTACCCAAAAAAGGGAGTTGACTATGAAAAAACTCTCTTGCCAGTAGCCATGCTTAAATCCATCAGGATTCTTCTTTCCATTGTCGTATATTATGACTATAAGATTTGGCAAATGGATGTCAAGACTGCATTCTTGAATGTCAATCTTGATGAGAGTATCTATATGGTACAACCAGAGGGGTTCATAACCCAAGGTCAAGAGAAAAAGGTTTGCAAGTTCCGAAGGTCCATTTATGAGCTTAAGCAAGCATCTAGATCTTGGAATATAAGGTTTGATACTATGATCAAATCTTATAACTTTGAGCAGAACATCGATGAGCCTTGTGTATACAAGCGCATTATTGATGGTAAAGTGGTTTTCCTAGTGTTATACATCGATGATATTTTACTCATTGGGAATGATGTAAAGATATTATCGGACATGAAAATCTGGCTAGCTAACTAATTCCAAATGAAAGATTTGAGAGAGGCAAGTTATGTATTTGGGATCCAGATCATTCGGGATTGCAAGAAACGACTGTTAGAAATGTCTCAAGCAACCTATATCGACAAGATTCTTGTGCGATTTGGTATGTAGAATTCAAAGAAAGGTAATATAACTTTCATGCATGAAATTTATTTGTCTAAGCAATAGTCTCATAAGACACCTCAAGCAGTTGAGGAGATGAGACATATTCCATATGATTCAGTAGTTGGAAGTCTTATGTATCTTATATTATGCACAAGACCGAACATCTGTTTTACAGTGGGAGTAGTCAGTAGGTTTCTATCAAACCCAGGATTAGATCATTGGGTGGCAGTGAAACATATTCTCAAGTATCTTAGGAGAACGAGAAATTATATGCTTGTATATTCTAGTCAGGATATGATATTGAGAGGATATACTGACTCTGATTTTCAGACGGATGTCGATTCTAGGAAATCAGCATCTGGATCAGTGTTCACCCTAGATGGTACGGCTATAGTATGGAGGAGCATAAGGAAATCTTGTATTGATGACTCCACTATAGAGGCTAAATATGTAGCAGCTTATGAATCAACTAAGGAACTAGTCTGGCTCCGTAAGTTCTTGACAGATCTGGAAGTTGTTCCAGATATGGATAAACCACTCACACTTTATTATGATGATAGTGGTGCAATGGCAAATTCCAAAGAACCAAGAAGCCATAAGACGGGTAAGCATATTGAGGGAAAATATCACCTTATCAGGGAGAAAATGCAGAGAGAAGATGTCACTGTCACGCAGATTCCATCCGCAGACAACCTGGCTGATCCATTTACAAAGACCTTATCGGCTAAAGTTTTTAAAGGTCACCTAAAGGGTTTAGGATTACATGACATGTCTCATTTGCTCTAGTTCAAATGAGACATTGTTGGGATATATGCCCTAGAGCTTCATATATTGTAAACGGAATTGATTATTGTAATAATAATAAAATCATTGTTCATTTATCAAAGTTGTTTGATTTAAATCACATATTGTCCAATTGTTGTGTTTACCTTGATTACTCTTGTACTTTCAGACTTAGTGTATGTTTGATGCACAAGAGGATTTAAGTCTGAAGTTAGTAATCTAAATAGTCAGTCCATAGAGAGCAAATAAAGAAGGTACTTTGTTTGTGGTATATCTATAGCTACGGTTCATTCTATACTTATATGACAACCTTTATCCGGGATCGTTCATACAGTGACATGGAAATGGAGACACCTTGTATAATGAGATCATATAGGACTTGACTCAGATAAATAAGAATTTCTTTTAATATCCGTTATACGAAGAAATTCATTTTATCTACTAGATGGTCATATATGAATTCGATCTTAATTCTGAGTGTATTACAAACACCTGCATGTCAGACTACGTCATTTGATTTACCATGGTGTGGTTGGTGTAGCATTCCCGGCCAATAACTACATATTTTGGGGATATAGTTTGGTTTGTAGTTGGGAACGTTTTACATAAATATGGAATTCACTTATTCTTTCGAGGATCAGAAGAATATCTCTTTTAAGAGTTGATTCAGGATTTGAATAATTTGAGCGCTCAATTTTTTTTATTACGAATAGAAAGTATTAACTTCATAATTGTTATGGATTAATTGTTCATTCTAGAATCAATGGTGCTTAAGAGACAAAATATTTAGAGGAGTATAATGGATTTACGACCCGACTCTATCTATGAAATATTCATGAAGGTATGTATCCATATGTAGTGACTATATTGATGGACACCAAAATTGTTAGGCGTATTTTCCATCTACGGTAACGAAAGTTCAACTTCGAGTTTTTAGTGGAATAACGCGGAGTTAATAATTCGTAATATTTGATTAAAATGTTTAATTAATATTTCGGAATTATTGGAGCTCGGAACTGTAGCTCCATTTGGTCCCCGTGCTAGCTCGATTAACAGTAGCAAACCTAATATGATTAGATTGTCTAATAATATGCTCACATAATAATTATGAGATAATCAAATAATAATTATGAGATAATTATTACATCCCAATTGATAATGCATAATTATGAGATAATTATGACATCATTATTTGATAATGGTAAATGCATTATCAAGACAAGCCTTAATGGTTTGCTTAATCATCCACCAAGTTTTAGTTAATTAGTTTTGACCTAATTACCTAACTTGTTCCATTATCTAATGGATTTGGTTGACACTCCGCTTAAGTGTGTTGGCCATTTATAATTGATAGGATGAGTGGATGTTGGTGGTTGAATTTGGAAGGAATAAATTCTCTACACTCTCCACTAAATAGGTTGAGTAAGTTAAGCAAAAAATAGATTACACAAAAGAGAGTTAGAGAGAAAAAATTCAAACAAACAAACACAAAAGTTGTGAAAGAGTTTGAATAACTAAGAATTTTTTTCTTAATTGTTAAGAGAGAAAAATTCGACTTGAGTTAGATATTGATCTAGTTCATCTTTCCAAAAGATATCATTTCTCTAAATAGTTTAGAGTTTGATACTTTTGTAAATAGTTTAGAAGTTAATCTTTGTGAGTGAAGCCCACACTTCTGTTTGTTGGTTTCGAGATATAGCTCGGAAAATCGGGTGGTTGATCTAAGTGTTGGACATCAAAGGAAATTCGTCAAGTGGTTGGTGGAGTTTGGATTCAACAAGAGAGAAGGCAAAGAAAATCTTAAAGGTCCATACTGGAGTCGGTGCCCACAGCAGCAACTTTCATTGTGCTAAGGAAAAGACGTTTCCTACATATATATCATAAACCTGAAAACTTATATATATCAGGTCACAAATCTGTACACACATAAAAATATTTGGCATAATATTTGATACATATACCTGGCCTTATAGCCTATCTTCACATCATTTGAAACTGGTGACTGGGCCCGACTCTGTACTGATGCCCGAGGTGTGTAATGACTACCACTGGGTACCGTCTCTTGCAAGCATGCCTGAACATGTGGCCTGCAAAACAACTGAAAAGTGGGGTGGGTCGGGTTTTTTGAAAAATCTGGTGAGTGAATACTCGAATGCCAATAAAATAATCGGAAATGAAATACATGATTAAATTAAAACATAGTATAAGAGAGTGTTAAAGTACTGAATCACATCAACATAAATAATAAGTTGGAATCCATTGAGGTAATTGAAATCTGAATACATGGCATAAAGCTCTGAAACTTAATCTAACTGATAACTGGGTACATGAATGAACCTAGCTTTACTATTTTGAGCTGTTGCCCTGCACCTGACCTGGAGCTGTCATATGCTTTCTGTCATGACCTAAATGTTGTATGGTGACTTGAGTCTGTATGAACTATACTGAGCTTTCTGAACTGAGAACTAACTATTGACATCGTAATATGCTAACGTAGGCTAAATCGACTTAATCTGACTTGAAAATATATGAACTGAACCTGATTCTGAAATCTACATGACCTATACTGGATCTACCTACAATGAAATCTACCTACTGAACATGACTTAATCCTAACTGACTTCTTCTGGAATTACATGAACTGAAAGTTCAAGTGTTGAATCTGTAATTTAAACTGAACCTGATGACTAGGCGCTGAACACTTAAACTGAATATGTTTAAGCTAAACCCGAATGTTAAACTGAAATGCATGAACTAAACATGAACTGCATAAACCACACCAGCCTCTCTGATTTGTAAATATATGAGCTGAATATGAATATTAACCAATAGACAGGCGTTATTCCTGATTACCTTGCATGAACTGATATGATTATCTAACTGAATGCATAAGTTACACTTAACTATTTGAACTACAGATGTATAAGCTAATATGCTGGTTGTATGAACTGAAAACTGCATGTGGACCATGAGCTAAGAACCTTCAAGGTACGAATTTGGGGGTTTTATCTTCTTTGCCCAAAATAGAAAAATAATGGAAGAAAGAGTGTTAGAAGCTCACTTTAATGGAGAATGAGCTAGGAACCTTCAAAGTTGTGTGAAGAAATGAAGACTTGTAAAGAAGATGATGAAATGAATGAGAGCTCCATTTTCACGTTTTTACTCTTCTATTTTGTAGGGATGAATGAATAGTAGGTGTATTTATACTTAGGGTTGATTTTGGTTGAGAAATAAATGGTTAAAATGATGCAAAGTGGCAAAATCATGAGGTAGCCACGGAATTTACTGTAACATCCAGGGAAATAGTAATTTTTGACTTGGTTCTGATATGATTTTGGCAAACTGTCCAACATGAACATTGTAGGTCTCGCTCTTAAATTTCCGAAGATATAAAATTTACAAAAATCAGAGATCGTATGAGAAAGTTATGGCTAAAATATAGAAGAGCTATATGTTAACCCAAATGAATAGTAAAGGTGTTTAATCTGAAATTTTTTTCAGGACTTCCAGACGATATTCTTAAGGTTCAAAACCTATTTTAATATAATTTTATGAGTTTTAAAATTTTACTCAAGATGATTTACTGTGCAAGATATGCCCGGTCTGACCGGGGTGTTACAATAGGAGACGAGAGTAAAACCACTATTTATAAAAGCAATTGGATCCCTAAGGATGGCACCCTGAAACCAGTTTTTATACCTACACTGCTAGCAAATTCTTTGGTGAATGAGCTTATGAGTATGAGTAATAATTGGAATGAAGCAGTGGTGAAACAACACTTTATACCTATGGACAGTGAACTTATCTTAAACATGGTACTGCCCGTGAATCCAGAGGAAGCATGTTAGTATGGCATTGTGATAATATGGGGAAATTTTCAGTTAAAAGCGCATACCATTTAGCCACAAATATCAAATCTTGTATACAAGCCTCGAGCTCCTTAGGAGGCAGAATGCTATAGACCGAGGTCTAAAACATGGAGCACCCAACTAAGGTTTAAGATTTTCATATGGAAGAGCTTCATTAGAAGAAGATTTTGGAGTCCAACATCTGCTTAAGATGTCGAAGTCAACCAGAGACCCTGGTCTATGTGTAGTTAAAGTGTAAGAGTTCAAAAGCTTGTTGGGATCTGTTGATAAAAGAAAGTCACCCCAGAGCGAAATCACCCTAGAGCGAAGGAGTAAAGGACAAAGGCAAGCAGGACGACGAAGGGAAGAGCGATCGGAACAAGCACCAGATGACACATCGATTAGAACGAAAAAGGACTCAGACGATCGAAACAGCGATTATAACGACAAAGGACTCAGGACAATCGAACACATGCTGCAGTTGATCCCACGATTACAGCAGTTAGACATTTCCCTCCACGATCAGACAGTTATAGCGCACAACTCAATGGTTGGAGGCATGACCCAGTAGTTGCAGGGAAGTTACAGACTGAACCCGACCGAGCAGTTTACAAATTCCACTATAAAAGGCTCACTCATGCGAAGAGACAAACCCCCGATCAAATGAAGACTCAAACGAGCATCTTATTATTTTTCATTTCGTAGTTTCATAATTTTTAGGACTGTAATTTGTGTGCTTGTGCCCCTTGGAGGCTTATTCACTTAATCAAACACCCATTGCTGGGACTTTGTCTCAGGAGGTTTGAACCTTACACTTTTTTTTTCTTTAGGCAAAAAATTACGCAAACAGTTTGTGGCGACCACAGTGGGAGAATTGGTGTAAAAAGTTGAAATGCCTGCGAAAAGAAACACTCAAACAAGCTTAAGTACGGAGGAAGGAGGACTAGAGCAAACTAACCAGCCCCACGTTCCAGCCGTAGTGGGCCATTTCGAGGGTCTGGCAGACGCTAGTCGATATGAAGATGTGCGAGAGCTCAGCCCTAACGCGGTTCGTGCATTGTTCGGCAAATTCATGCAGGATGTTGTCGAGCAGGTTAGGCTCCAAAATGCTCATATCATAGATAAGTTTACTTCGACTAATAACTCGCATTATGAAAATATGGCCAAACACTTAAGCTCATTAAACGAGTTAATGGCCAAATATGTAAATGAGGGGACAACCCTACCGTGGACTACACCTCCTCCTACACCAAGCAGTCATGACGCTGGTCCGAGCAATATTCCTCTGCAAGGGGTCACTGTCCCTATTACTTCCAGGGGAGGAATAAGTCCTGGGGGCAATGGCTCGCATCTAGGGCCAAACTTAAACCAAGGGCTATATGGCACAACATGAAGTGGTGTTGCCCCAAGGTCTTCAGGCTTCTCAGAGGTAGAATCATGACTATGTCCCACTTGTGAGAGGACCACAACCGCCACCCATAGTAATGCCATTCAATGACAATGACATGTTGAGAGAACAGATGACCTAGATCATTCAAAATCAATTCAGTCTGGGGGTACGGCCAATTCGGCCGAGGTATCAGAAGCCATACCCAGATTGGATTGATGTGGCATATCCGTGGCCTAGGAATTACAAAGTACCAGATTTTACTCTATTTACAGGGTCTGGGGAAGTTTCTACCATGGAACACATAGGACGATTTACCCTTCAGTCCGAAGAAACAACCGATTTCCATAAATTGAGGTTATTCCACGGCTCACTGTCAGGAGTAGCTTTCTTCGGGTATGTTAGCCTGCCGCCCACCTCGGTGGAAAATTGGCAAAAAATGGAACAACTGTTCCATGCGCAATTCTACAAGGCCGAATCTGAAGTAGCCTTGGCCGATTTGGCAAACTTGAGACAGTTACCAGAAGAATGGGCCGAGACGTTCTAACAAAGGTTTAAAGTGGCTCGAGGCCGATGTTACGTGCCTTTGCCAGAAAAAGAATTTGTGAGAATCGCCCAAAGCTGTCTCAATTTTGATCTAAAAAAGAAATTTCAAGATCGCGAATTTTGGGATCCCCCAACTCACTACTAGTGTAGTGCGTTATGAATGGTTATTAAGAGATGATGAGCAAATGAAAAATTTCAGCAAATGAACTTATTACAGGAGCATCGATTATGAAATTGGTGAAATGGACATCGAATCAGCCGACTTATGTTTGGCCGAATTTGTTAAAGAGAAGCCATACGTTTGTAGGGCATGGGCTGAACCCCAGACCAAAGAAAAGAACGATAAAAAGAGTAGGAACTTCTCGTTCGATATCACGAAAGTCGATGCCATATTCAATCAATTATATAAAGACAAGCAAATTAGTTTGAGTGACCGCCACACATTGCCAAGCGCCGAGCAAATCGGTGGTAAAAAATATTGTAAGTGGCATAATGCGTGGTCCCATTCAACTAATAATTGTCTTGTTTTCCAGAATGTTTTACAGGATGCGATAGAATCTGGATAAATAATGTTAAAAAAAAATATGGCGGTAGACGACAACCCTTTCCCAAAGCCAGTGGAATTAAACATGATAAATTCGGACCTTACCAAAATGAACTTGCCAAAGTTCAAGTTGGTCATAGATGAAGAACAAGACTGTCATCGTCCAAGCATTCTGGCAAGGATTAAGACACCCCAAGAACGGAAGGATCGGCAAAATCTCTGTGTACGGTGCAAGAACAGTATAGAATGGATGGGGGAGCTGGAAGATACATGTGAAAGGCCTGTAAAGAAAGAGCTAGTAGCATGGAAACTAAGGACCTTCGCACTAAGATTCTACGGTGAAAATTCAAATTTCGTCCAAAATGTAAGGACGTTTAGCCGAAAATTCATCGGCCCAACGTATGGCATTTGTACCATAGGCCACACTCGGGGCAACGTCCAGGAATGAACTACCCTCATGTGGATGAAATGACAAGGACGCAACTGAGGTGGCACCAGAGGAATTATGGCCGGATGATGCACCAACAAGGTGAAATGAAGGTCCCCACACGCCGTAATGCTTATATAGGGAAGAAACCGGATGTAAGTAGTAAAGAGAGTGATGACAGAGAAGGGACAACAACGAACTGTGAGGAGCGCACTAATTTTGATAGACGAAAATGGAAGGAGACAGACGAAGAAGAACCCTCTATTGTTATTCAGTTCGGCAGTATGCCACCGGTTGTGGCTAATCATTACTTATTGTCCGAGAAATTCAAGGGGGACAACAGTGAAAGAACAGGAAATAATGAAGATGTCTATGATGGTGATGAAACATAATTTACAACAGCACTCTCGATAACAGACAGAGAGGCTTCAGACCAGGAAATGATAGACATATAAGAAGAAATAGACATCAGGACTCAAGCACGAAGGAGGGGAATATCACAAAATCGGTTTCTCAAAGAATTGTATGAGGCCGGTAACCCTGCAGTCAGGACGCTAGGAGAAGACTTGGGACGATCCCCATACCTCGTCCTATACGGAAAACCTAAAGTAAAGTGGGCCGTTACTGGGGTAGAAAAGCGAAGACTGGTCGTCAATAATGTCTCTCACGATGTGCCAATCATATTACCACCTTCTAGAAGGGACACAGAGGGAGAACTACCGTGAGCCAATGCTGGGAATGAACAAACAATTGAGGTAGGACTATCGGCGAAAGTGATATTCCTAAAACCACCACCACAAATGACGAAGCACCTACGGCCGTTGTATGTGAAAGCAAAGGCCAACAGGATACCCATCACCAAAGTGTTGATTGACAATAAAGCAGCCATCAATGCGATCCCGGTTAGGATGCTGGGGCGTTTAGTAAAGTCAAAAGACGACCTCATCCCTACTGAAGTGGTACTAACAAGTTTCAATGGAGGGGCGACAACGACCAAATGGGTCGTCCCACTAGACTTACAAGTAGGGAGTACTACGAAGACAGTAATGTTCTTCGTTATAGACGGGCCAACCGCATATAACATGCTCTTAGAATAAGATTGGATACACGGTAGCCGATGCATTCCTTCATCTCTTCATCAATGCCTAGTTTTCTGGAACCAGAGAGACGAAGTGGAAGTAATATATGCTGACAACAAGCCTTTCGCTGCAGAGCCAAATTCGGCCGAATACTTCATGTACGAAGGAAATTATGGGCCGACCAGAGTTCTGAATGAAGGGGAAAATTCAGCCATTGTGGCTCAAAATGATGAGCCATACCCCGCAGGTCTGCTAAATGATTTGTTCGTGCAAACAAGACCAACCACAATGGTATTTGGAGAGTCGACACACAGTAGTTCATAAGAAGAAGAACAATTAGAGTAAGGAACACGCTGCACTCGCGGCTACCAAGGCCAACTTAATGGCCTATGTAACGAAATGAGAAAATGAAGCTGAAGCTCATGCCGCGATTTCGGCCTTAAGAGATAAATTATTAGCGCACCAGATAGAAGACAGAATAAGTGAGGCATGCAGGGTAGATTGTTTGATGGAAATGAGTCATAAGAGCGAACAACAAATGGAAGAGGAAGAATACGCTCTGAACGAGCGACATAAGGCGAGCATCACAAGGTTACAAGATGTATTGGATGAGGTAAACCTGGGAAGTGAGGACGAGAGACGTATCACCTACATCAGCAAGGATTTAGAGGCCCAAGTACGTGAAATATTGATTAATTTATTACAAAAATATAAAGATTGTTTTCCTTGGGACTATAATGAAATGCCTGGTTTAGATAGAACGTTAGTAGAACATAGGTTGCCAATTATGTCAAACCATAAGCCGTATAAGCAACCTCTCCGGAGGTTTGCACCCAATGTGATGCCATTAGGATGACCAGATATGTAGAATGGTTGTCAAATATAGTCCATGTCATGAAAAATAATGGAAACCTAAGAATATGCATAGACTTTAGGAATTTAAACTTGGCCATGCCAAAAGATCAATACCCCATGCCGACGGTAGATTCTTTAGTAGACTCCACGGTGGGGTATCAGGTGTACTTTTTCATGGACGGGTACGCAGGATATAATCAGATCTATATCACCGAAAGTGATATACATAAAACGACCTTTAGGTGCCCAGGTTCTTTAGGATGTTATGAGTTGGTGGTGATGTCGTTCGGTCTGAAAAATGCTGGGGCTACTTACCAGCGACCCATGAATCTAATTTTCCATGACATGATCAGTAAATTCGTAGAAGTCTATGTAGACGATATAGTGACTAAGTCTGTGGCCATGGACGAACATTTTAGCTACTTATCTATGGCTTTTGAGAGAATAAGGAAATTTAAATTGAAGTTAAACCCTGCCAAATGTGCTTTGGGGTGAGTGTAGGAAATTTCCTGGGTTTTCTAGTACACCAACGGGGAAATGAGATTGATACCAATAAATCTCGGGCAATCACTGAAGCCAAACCACCTCGGAATAAGAAAGAGTTGCAAAGATTTATAGGGCAAATTAATTTCTTAAGAAGATTTATCTCTAACTGTGCAGGAAAAACTAAAGTGTTCTTGTCTCTGTTGAGGCTAAAAAATAAGGATGAGTTCGTCTGGACCGATGAACATCAAAAGGCTTTCGATATCCTGTCACAGCCACGGTGATGGTGCCCCCTGTGCCAGGACGGCCAGTAAAGTTATACATATCAGCCGAAGAACAGTCCATAGCTGGGATGATCGTGCAAGATGATGACATGGACGTCGAAAGAGCCATCTATTACATCAGCAGACAATTGCTGAAATATGAATGTAATTATTCTCCAATGGAGAAATTGTGTTTGGATTTATATTTTACATGTACTAAATTACGAGCCTACTTTAGGCCGACTACAGTGTACTTAATTACTAAAGTTAATATAATAAAGTACGTGTTTTCTCATCCTATTTTGCATCAAAGAGTTGGTTTCTGGTCATTATCATTATCAGAATTTGATATACGACATGAACCTCAAAAGGCTGTTAAAAATCATTCACCGATTCGTTATACCACAAATAATAATGGTGGTGTTGAGTTTCTAATATAGGTCCCAAGAATCATGAAAATCAAGCACAAAAACGCATGAATACATCAAAGGAATAAGGCGGAATACATACTCACATTGATTGGTTTGATGCGAAGAAGGCACAAGTCTTTTCCTCCTCATCAAGGTCACGGCATTGGCCTCCTTGGACTGCAATCATGCTCGATTTTGGGCTGTCTTCCTCCTTGAAAATTCGGCCATTGAAGACCTCCATGGAAGCTCAAAGCTTCAAGGTTCAAAAGGAATTCCAAGCTCATAAATTCGTTTCCCTATCACCTATGTAAAACCCAAGGTGTGTGTGCTAGCACTACTCTTCTTCCTTTGTTTCTCTCACAATTCGGTCAAACCAGAAAATTTGAGGAAGAAATCGGTTCCAAAACCGTGAAGGAGAGGAAGAAGAAAAGAGAGGGAAAAGGGTTTCACGTGAAACCGTGTGGAGAGAGAGAGAGAGATGAAAAAATAAAATAGTATTTTGGTTTATATATTTTCCAAAAATAAAAAACCATTTACCACTTTTCATTCCCATTTCCCAAACCCAAAAGTCAAAAAGCAAAACAATAAATGCCTTTCAACTACCACATCAATCACTCTATCAAATGACAACTTGTCACATCACTCAAAGTGACATTTGATTTGACGCTTGATGTGACTTGCGATTTGACGCATGATTTGACTTGCGTGCCGTACTCGCATATCGAAATGCGAATGCGCTCGCAAATAATCCCGGGCTCGGGTTCACTAATTCCAAATTAACGAATTTTACGTTGCGTCGTAATTAAATGATTACGCCTTGCGAAATCACTATTCACGTCGCTAACGAATTAATTCTAAATTAATTCGTTCGCCCGAATTAAAATCCAATTTTAATTCCGCGTCGAAATCCAATTTCTAATAATATATCAAATATATTATTTTATCGATTTCCAATTCCAATTAATCGTTCTCTCTCTTTAATTAATATTTTATCCCAGATAAAATATCTCCATGATTAATCCCAGATTAATTTTCTCTCTCTCTTCTAATCAATCCCAGATTAATTAAGTCCGAGTTATACGTCATCGGTGAATCTTCCGGAAGCGACCCATGAGATCCCCGGATACGTTGGCAGTAAATACGGTCGTCGGACTATCCGAACACGTAAGTACCTCGTACTACGTTTATACCGATTTACAAGAAAAGGTTGGCTTCTAGCAAAGCGCCATGCCTACCCAATTCTCCAGAAATATTCTTACAGGAATATATAGATCTGTATCAAGCGTAGTATACTGTAGTATTGCGTATATCAGCCCAGTATCGGATAGTCACGTGCTAGGGCTGGGGCTGGATAAGTGTCTGCCCCGTCCGAAGCACATGTCGGATGTCTGGTAACTAGTCTCTATAATCGGATATACATGACCTTGTCATAATATCCCGATGGCCGGCCATCACTTAAGAGCACTAATACCGTATCCTGCGTGACATCATCTCCACTATGACTGAAGTGATACTTCCGTCTCGACATCACACCCAATACACTACGACTCTCTGATAAACCCAGAAGTGGTGTACGCAAAACCGGTTAAAGCCCTGTACCACCAAGACCAAAGTCTATCGATTATTGTAAGTATTAGCGATGCAAGTCTCAGGTTAAGACTATACACACCTACCTTGATTTCGGCCTCCCATAGACACATAGTCATAATACCAATGGGATTCCGAGGGGTCTATCCAGAGCGAAGCTGTTTCCCGTACCATCGGTGAAACACAACCTCCTATCGCACTTGCATATGTATCCTATACTTATATATATGAGAACTATGCCGTTGTGCCCTCACAACGCGCAGAAGTGCAATACTAGCCTATTCCGCATTATCGATGTCCTGTCTCGATAATACTACGACTAGGGATATTTAATGATTAATCATGTGGACTGATACTGTCTCATATCATTCTCAATCCATGAACTAATCATATGGACCTCTCTTCATTTATACATCTAAGGTGATCTAATCACAAATGATGAGAGTACAATCTCCTTTGTCACATAGTTAATTTGCTACAACAACACAATGATCTGTGCAAATAGTGACGCTATGGGTCATTTTGTCCAACAATCTCCCACTTGGCACATAGCCAGTCACTCAAGTGTCTCACACCGAACTATGTACGGTTGGCTCAAACTGCTGAGAAAATGTTTTCGTCAGCGGATTTGTATGATTATCGTTTGATGCGATTTATACGATCATCACATCGCCACGATGTATGATCCGAACGAATCAGATGATATAGAAGTATATATCTGGATCGTCGATGAGACCTTCAATTCCTTAGCCTGTGCTGACGCCTAGCTCAGCAGCTAACAGAACTATATCTAATCTTATTAGATTTTATCAACCCAAATGGCTTCTATTGCTGCTTCAGCTGCAACAACAACCCGCATTTGTTGTTTATTCGGTAACAGTATCTTGCTTGGAAGATTTCCAGCTCACTGTACCGTTATTCAAACTGTATAGTACTACCGCTTGCGACTTTTAGTCGTCTTTATCGGTTATATGAAACTTGCTACAGTGACCCCAGTCACACTTTAAGTTCTCCTTCTCCATAGACTAAGACAACATCCTTAGTTCTCTAAGATACTAACGGATGTTCTTAATATTAATCCAGTGACTATCACTCGGATTGGCCTGTTTGTGAATCCATATGCTCAAAGCGTATGATACACCAGGTCTTGTACATTTTTCAATGTATGGTTTCTAGGAGAGTATTTCGAAAGCCAAGCTTTCGCCGATATTTATTTTATGGGAATATCATTTCCAAGAAATGACGTATTATCATTATTTTATAGGACATCCACTGTCAGTGCGCTCCCACTAACCTCCTTATATACACAAGAATTATTTTCGTTTTGAATTAAATCATACACCATTATGATTATATCAAAACGATAATTCCAAGAACCTAATGCTTGCTTCAATCCAATCATGGATCGAATAACCTGCATTATCCAAATGGATTTACCGTGGCAACAGGTAAAAGGTTGAATCGTAATCAACACAATGTTGATAACGATACCTTTCCGTTAAAAGCCTAGCTTTATACGCTGGTATGTTGCCATCCATGTATGTCTTCCTAGAAGACTTTTAAGTACCATTAGGCACAATGCCTTGTGGTACATCAACTAGTATCCAAACTGGTTGATATACATGGAATCCATTTCGGATTATACGGCACTTTGCCATAATTAGGGAGTTGATATCTTGTATCACTTCCCCATACGTAGTCAGTTGGTATTCCTCAATAAGATTCACATCTTTATGAGGTTAGATCAGAAACCCATACCCCAGGTTGTTTTCTGACTCTGTCCGACCTGCGCGGTTCTTGTGTATTCGAAGATTAATGGTAATAGTCTCATCCTGGATGAACTATTCATGTTCCATTAAGATTCAGTGCCTTGAACAGTATTACTCTCGATTTCCATCGAGTTATACTATCCTCCCACTTACCACTGCATATCGGTATTCCTCTCAGGAAAACCGTATGGTGAGTAACAATCTAATTGTTTTCTTGTGAGGTGTATAAGTACAATACTTATGGTATCCCTCCCTAGGATAACCTACATTTGGCACTTATCCTATTTGGGTTTTAGTTTGGTATCATCCAAACATATGCCTAGCATACCCAAATTATCAAGAATGAGAAACCCGGTTTCTTTCCCGTTCATATCTAATATGATATCTGTTAAACATATTATTATGGAACCTTATTCAAAATAAGTTCTTGCACTGTTTAAAGCTTATCCGTTGAAGGAAATGGTAGCTCAGAGCGACTCGTGATTAACCTTATTATGTCTACAAAATTCGGTTAATCCGTTCGGACATACCGTCAAACTGACGTATTCCGGGAGGAGTCCTTATTTGAAAGAATACTATACTCTTTGATATATCTAGAAACTTATTGCTTAAGTATTTTCCATTACAGTCTTACCATGATGGTTTAATACTTTAGCCGATCTGTTTATCTATTTCGTGTCGAAACTGTAAAAGTTTCCGATTTGTGTTCTTCAAAAGAAACACATAACCATACGCGATGCCACATCCGTAAAGGTCACGAAATATTCATATCCATATCTAGCCTAGCTAGACATGGGCCCACTACTTGATTCACTATGAAGTAGGGCTAACAGATCGGTGGCATTTACACTTTTACCAAGTAAATAGTGTTTTAGGGCATTTGCCCAAATAGACTAGATTCGTAGACTTTATTTGAATGGAATCAAATCAGTCCTAGTACCCGCTCTTCAAAAGTGCGGATATACGATTCTTGTTTAGTAGTGTCCCTGACAACTATGCCACAATTAAGTTTCTTAACTGATCAAATCAGTTTGAGCTATTTATTTGTCATGTTATATATTTGAGATATTATTTATATTCAAAATATAAATCCTGTTATACACATCTAATGTGTTTATCTCAATATCATCTTTATATAATGAAACACTTTAGTGTTCTAGAATATAAAGGTACACCCGCAGCGGGTTATACGCGATATAGAGATAATGTTTCTAGTCAAACTAGATACATTATAACAGTTTCCTAATTTACGTACTAACCCGAAGGTAGTTTAAATTCAAGTATCTACGGTTAAAACAGCGACTTTCGTCTGTTTCCAATTCGCAGATAAATCTCTATTGAAGTCAGTATCCTGTTCAAAACAGATTTGTACATCAATATATTTTATGTACCACACTAAGTATTTAAAATCCAATTTCAATACTAGTTGTGAACATAATTATGACAATCATATTTGAAGTCAGAGCCTTGCTCGTCTTCTATTCCTTCTTAGGATATGTCCTTTATCTTCCCAGAAGATTATAATGATTTTGCCTTTGCCTGTTTCAACATCCAGAAGCCTTGGCCAAGCCTCGTGTTTCTGGAATATCAATTAAGGTGCGCCTTGCGCTACAAGCTTAATATATTATTTTATCAAATAAAATAACCTACTAATTTCCAGGACCATCCTGAAACTTTATTCCCAATTTGAAAATTAAACCATTTAAAACACATTTTCCCCGGATTATGTTTTAAATGTCAATCTTTCAATTATATCTTGATTCTAATAGTCCAACTATTTAATCAACGATTTGTGGTACTATTTATTATAATGATTATAATAGTCCAACTATATAATCAAATATAATTTAAATTAATTAACCTCAATTACATTGATTACTATAATCCAATTATAAAATCAACTGTAAATCGAAATTAATTAATTCAAATATATTGATTAATATAATCCAATTATATATAATCAAATATAATACAGTCCAACTGCTTATTAAAACAACAATTTAAATATTAGTCCAACTATAGTTTAATCTAACGACGAAATAATTTGTGTTTGAGCGCGTATGGCGAGTAATTGAACGAGTATTGCAAATTCAATTCTTGCCTCCCACTATTTTTCGGCGAGCCTCTAACCCTCTGTCGAGTACTCGGGAAACCGTGTTTCCTAGTGGGCTAGGATCCCGTTAAATATCACACAATCTTGACTTTGGCCAACAAATTGTATGATAATTAACTAGGTAGATCTCGAAGATCAATTGGATCCCATCCAATCCTAGATCCAGTAGGCGGATATCCAAATCCTAAACATATATCTTATATATGCCAATACATTCAATGTATTACCTAACCTTTTTCCTCTGAATCAACTAAGCCTTGGCTTTGGCACAACAAACCTAGTGATCCCAGTCAAGCGCGACCCATTGACCATGGAAAGCTTCGTATCAATGTCGATGGACAAGAAGTGGTCTTGACTTTGGCCAACAAACCACAACTTGGACAAGACACCGATATGGAACAAAACTCTCGTGATTCAAACACATCTTCGACGGACAAAGGGCTTGACTTTGGCCAACAACCCAATGCCAATCTCGGATCTTGAGTAAGAATCACTCAATGGAAGGAAAAACACTTGATATTGAGCGAGGGTTTTTCGCGTGCAATTGGCTACCAATTTATTATCTTTATTAAGGTCTCATCATTATACACCCTTAAACATGCATTCTAAACACATAATAAAGGGCATATGAAATAAAATAATAATGATATGCGGATGGATACTTTACATTGATCCTAGATCAAATCTCTCATTTTCTCTCTCCAAAACTAGCACATGTATTTACTTCTACTTCTACCCGTTACACTACACTTCTAAAGAAACCTCATTTACATTGAGGGGAATAGGTGAGAAGAGAATACAAAGAGTATAGAGGTGATAAGGCTGGACACACATGTCCAATTAATAAATCAAATTTATTACAATTTCCAAAATTGTCCCACCCGACTAATATCCATCCGATATACATTATTCATGCATCGCAACCATGTATTCACACAAGCATGTTATCAATCAATCTAATCCAATTAATTAATCTGATAATTAGTGATCATCCAATGTTCAAACAACGATTTGATTTTTGCGTGAGTCAAACTCGTTTTGCGAATAAGTACTCAAAGTACGAATTCTTGAATTAAATTAAACTACATAATTAAATCCAATTTAATACGCATTAATTCTAATTCACTATTTAATTCCAAATTAAATATTACACTTTTATTAACGAACCTTTACGACTTAAATTCCAAATTAATCGCAACGGGTCTCAAAGCCCGATTAACATCTAATGTTTATTTAATTAAAGTCCAATGGGCTTTTATTAATTTCTATAAGGCGTGGACTTTTGGTCAACTCGGGTCAAACCGAACAACCAAAATCCAATCCGGGAGTTACCCCATAAGCCCAGAAATCAATTTTTGGCCCATTAGGCCCAATTAAATAATTAAGGTCCATTAAGTCATAATTGGACTTTATGGATGCGGTTTTAGGCCCAATTGGATCCAACCAAATTTGCCTAAACTCAACTTTGTACAACAAAGCCCAAAAGTCCAATCACAACCTTAAAGGCCCAATTTCCAAAAATAAGCCCAATTAATTAACTTATAAAATTCTAAATTCCATAATTAATTAACCTAAGTGTAATACACAATTAACCACCCAATTAATATTTCTAAAACATCAATTAGCATACTTAATCATGCACTTTAATGACAAATTGTCCAACACAATTTATTAAAATCAAACCCATTTTACATGCTTTTGTTCTCGGCAATTAGGGGTTTTTCCAATCCGATTCGGTTTCAATCCAATTGAATCCACAATCATCATTTCCCAAATCAATTCAATTCATCCAATGAATTAAAATAAAAAACACAATGAATTTCAAATTCAATTGAATTCGGCCAAGCCACTTTAATTTGGGAAAAATGTTCCAAATCAAAATTCAATCAAATTGAACTTCAAAACAACATTACCCAATTGTTTTAAGTCATCCAATGATCAAACAAACAAAATCACCAAGAAATTTAGGGTTCTTTAATTTCGGCCAACATAAGCAATTTGGGGAAATTTGTTCCAAACACAATTTCAATAAATTGATCCAATCAATCTTAAATTAAACATACTTTAAGCATTCTCATTCATCCAATTTCACAAAATATGCTCAAAATCAAGTTTACCCAAATTTGTCACTTTATGCCAACATAAAAAATGGGGGAAATTTGTTCCAAAACATAATTTCTTCAAATTGATCCAATCAATCATTAATTCATCAACATTTAAGCATACTTAATCAATCAATTTAATCAAATCATGCTTCAATTGATTTTACCCAATTTGTCATGCCCAAAATTTAGGGAAAATTGAATCCAATCCAATTTCATGAAATTGATCATACACAACTTCAATTCAACCTCATTCAAGCATACTTCATCAAACAATTCAACCAAATCATGCCTAAATCGAGTTTACCCAATTTTAACCCTAACTTTTTCATGCTTGATCAAAGCTCAAGATACCATTGTTGAGTTTCTAATATAGGTCCCAAGAATCATGAAAATCAAGCACAAAAACGCATGAATACATCAAAGGAATAAGGCGGAATACATACTCACATTGATTGGTTTGATGCGAAGAAGGCACAAGTCTTTTCCTCCTCATCAAGGTCACGACATTGGCCTCCTTGGACTGCTATCATGCTCGGTTTTGGGCTGTCTTCCTCCTTGAAAATTCGGCCATTGAAGACCTCCATGGAAGCTCAAAGCTTCAAGGTTCAAAAGGAATTCCAAGCTCATAAATTCGTTTCCCTATCACCTATGTAAAACCCAAGGTGTGTGCTAGCACTACTCTTCTTTCCTTGCTTCTCACAAATTCGGTCAAACCAGAAAATTTGAGGAAGAAATCGGTTCCAAACCGTGAAGGAGAGGAAGAAGAAAGAGGGGAAAGGGTTTCACGTGAAACCGTGTGGAGAGAGAGAGAGTTGATAAAAATAAAATAGTATTTTGGTTTATATATTTTCCAAAATAAATAAACTATTTACCACTTTTCATTTCCCAAAAACCAAAAATTCAAAAAGCAAAACAATAAATGCCTTTCAACTACCACATCAATCACTCAAATCAAATGACAACTTGTCACATCACTCAAAGTGACATTTGATTTGACGCTTGATGTGACTTGTGATTTGACGCATGATTTGACTTGCGTGCCGTACTCGCATTCGAAATGCGAATGCGCTCGCAAATAATCCCGGGCTCGGGTTCGCTAATTCCAAATTAACGAATTTTCCGTTGCGTCGTAATTAAATGATTACGCCTAGCGAAATCACTATTCACGTCGCTAACGAATTAATTCTAAATTAATTCGTTCGCCCGAATTAAAATCCAATTTTAATTCCGCGTCGAAATCCAATTTCTAATAATATATCAAATATATTATTTTATCGATTAATTCCAAATTAATCGTTCTCTCTCTTTAATTAATATTTTATCCCAGATAAAATATCTCCGTGATTAATCCCAGATTAATTTTCTCTCTCTCTCTCTAATCAATCCCAGATTAATTAAGTGCGAGTTATACGTCATCGGTGAATCTTCGGGAAGCGACCCATGAGATCCCGGATATGTTGGCAGTAAATACGGTCGTCGGACTATCCGAACACGTAAGTACCTCGTACTACGTTTATACCGATTTACAAGACAAGGTTGGCTTCTAGCAAAGCGCCATGCCTACCCAATTCTCCAGAAATATTCTTACAGGAATATATAGATCTGTATCAAGCGTAGTATACCGTAGTATTGCGTATATCAGCCCAGTATCGGATAGTCACGTGCTAGGGCTGGGGCTGGATAAGTGTCTGCCCCGTCCGAAGCACATGTCGGATGTCTGGTAACTAGTCTCTAAATCGGATATACATGACCTTGTCATAATATCCCGATGGCCGGCCAGCACTTAAGAGCACTAATACCGTATCCTGCGTGACATCATCTCCACTATGACTGAAGTGATACTTCCGTCTCGACATCACACCCAATACACTACGACTCTCTGATAAACCCAGAAGTGGTGTACGCAGAACCGATTAAAGCCCTGTACCACCAAGACCAAAGTCTATCGATTATCGTAAGTATTAGCGATGCAAGTCTCAGGTTAAGACTATACACACCTACCTTGATTTCGGCCTCCCATAGACACATAGTCATAATACCAATGGGATTCCGAGGGGTCTATCCAGAGCGAAGCTGTTTCCCGTACCATCGGTGAAACACAACCTCCTATCGCACTTGCATAAGTATCCTATACTTATATATATGAGAACTATGCCGTTGTGCCCTCACAACGCGCACAAGTGCAATACTAGCCTATTCCGCATTATCGATGTCCTGTCTCGATAATACTACAACTAGGGATATTTAATGATTAATCCTTCGTGGACTGATACTGTCTCATATCATTCTCAATCCAGGAACTAATCATATGGACCTCTCTTCATTTATACATCTAAGGTGATCTAATCACAAATGATGAGAGTACAATCTCCTTTGTCACATAGTTAATTTGCTACAACAACACAATGATCTGTGCAAATAGTGACGCTATGGGTCATTTTTTCCAACAGGTGGATCATGGTACTTCTTTAAATGGCGAGAAGGTAAAAAGCTTCCTTGCCGAATACGGGATCCGGCTAGTAAACACTACTCCATATTACCCCCAGTCAAATGGTCAGGTAGAATAATCCAATAAAACCGTTTGACTGGGTACATTACCGCGAATAAGTACCTCGGTCACGCCATTTCAATTAGTATATGGTCAAGAGGCTGAATTACCAGTTGAAGTTAATATTGAATCCACTAGAGTGATGTTGCAAAAGGAATTGAAAAATGAGGACTACGGCGAAGCAATGATTCAAAATTTGTTGGAATTGGACGATATTAAATGCGATATCATAAATTGTTTGGAAGCGCAAAAGAATATAATCAGAGAGTCATGGCTAAATCGTTCAGAAAAGGCGAATTAGTTCGGAAAACTATATTGCCACTTGGTGCCAAATTTCCGGCATATGGCAAATGGTCGCCTAATTGGGAAGGCTCATTCGAGGTAAAAAATGTATTGCCAAACAGTGCCTATCATTTAAAAAATCTGAATGGAAAAGTGCATGTTAGAGCGATAAACGGTAAATACTTGAAAAAATATGTGGCCTCATTATGGGAGCACGAGAACGTAATGTCTTTGCAATAAGGACAAAGCTAAGTAATAAAAGAATGTATTTTATTTAATAAATGACGAAAACGTCCTCAAAAGTACAACATTTGGATGATGAAACGTCCTACATTATTACATGACTATTGGCTAGCCGAAGATCGCTGAAGCTCGTCAGGCGAATCTTTTAGAAGCAAAGACTTCTCCCCCAAGTTCCGCCACTATTACCGTATCTCAGCATCGGCCTTCACTAGATCGGCCAGACATTTATCAAAATCAACTCGGGCCAGATCCCTGAACTCGGCCATAGAAGAAGTGGCCTCAGCTACCAGAAAGGAAAGCCTCATCCTCTCATGCTGCTTTCCTCTATCTGGCGCTGGATATCTTGTTGTTTTCACTCTAGGTCCAGCAGCAAAGACTCCTCGATAACCATTTCGTCTGTAGATTCTCTTATAGCTTGCCGAAGGTTATCAATGGTGCCTCGAAGCCTGTCCTTTTTGGTTATTGATATGCGCAACCCAGCCTTCTGACCATGTGTAGTCTGATAACGAAGAATAAGGGCCGAGATCTTACTTTGCATGTCTTGGAGTGAGAGTCGACTTTCTGCTGAAGTAGGCAAAACAGGAAGACCCAAAAGTCGGTCTAGCTCAGAGGAAGCTTTTTCCAACTTAAGCATGTTGGCCGAGAACCTCCCGAAGGGCCTAAAATTCTGATGTAGCCTGGACCAGAGATAAGGGAGGCAAGGAAGAAGTAAAAGATAACTGGTCCAGATCGGTCAAAATGTCATGGATCGATTGCAAAAATTGATATGACGTCTAATTACAAAAAGCCAAAGTTATTAAATCAAACCAGAATAGAAAAAGAAGAGAGAACATAAGGAGAAATCACTTACAGTTTCGGGCCGACAAGCAGAACTGGACGGCTCAGCAACATGAGGTATATGGGTTTCTAGTGGCAACACTGGTTCTTCCTTGGGAAATTGGACTGAGAGAACGAGAGATGATGCCCGAAGAGGAGAGGAAATAGGGGCCGAAGATGATGACCGTTCAGAAGCAGCAGATGGTTGAATTAAAGAAACATGAGCTGCCGGCCGAGAAGTTGGAGACTGAGGAGCCAAAGATGACGGCTGGTCAAAAGCAGAAGGTTTCTACGCCAAAGGGACATGAGACATCGCCCGAGGAGGATAGGGCGAAAGAGCCGAGGACGACGGCTGTCCAGAGGCCAAAGTTGGTTGCATTGAAGGGACCGGAGATGTCGCCCGAGGAGGAGATGATTGTTGCGGCATAGCTACCGGCTGAGCCTCTGTAGAAGAATCAGAATTGGAAGAGTCAGAAACATGAATAACCTCTGTCTCTTCATAAATGCAACGAAGTACATCATCTTTATACATAGACCGAACTTCTTCTAATGACTCCAATTTGGCCAAACTATAAAGGCCGTCTACATCCTTATAACTCCCCATAAGCCCTGTGGCGGCCATTCTGTGTACCAAGGGGTAAATCCGTTTGAGATGACGCCAAAGAGGCCTGTCATCTGGCCAAATAGGTTCTGGCACATCAGGCTCGTCACCCGGATCATGCACAATTGGTACAGGATCTTCCAAAGAGGGGCATTCAAATAACGGATGGTCTCTTTAGCTCGATATACAAGAGAAACATGGTTTCAGGTTGTACCTTAGCATGACGTACGAGAGGCACGTCTGAATCGGAGCTATGACTGGGGGAAGGCTGTTTCCGTTTGGCCTGTTTAATTTTTTCTGCTTGGCTACCTCAATTGGTTTCTTCGACTCCACCGACTCCGAACATTTGGAAGAAAAAAAGATGGTAGAAAATACCCGCATAGAGGGCAAAGAAAAGAATCTCTCCCGGCCAGGTGGCAAAAAATGGTCGAAGAGAGAATGAACCGATGTACAAGGGGAAAAGTAAACTACACCAAAAGAAGATAACAAAGAACGGGTCTCCAACAAGGATTGATCTATATCAGAGATCGAAAGGACTTTAAAACGGTCCGATGAAGCGGAGCACGTATGGAAGAACGGAAGAGGCCATCCTTGAATGAGACCGAGTTGGCGGGCAGTGAAGTTAGGCGAATAAACCTCTACTCTGGCCTTGCCATTGGCCCCAGTCAGGATGTCATGAATCAGATCGCGGCTGCATAAAAACTTACGTCATATGGGAAGACCTGATTCATCCTCTTCTGACTCAGGGATGTCATGGACAAAAGAATGGCTGTTGCCCAAGGAAAAAGGAAAGAATGAAGGAACTTGAGAAATGGTATAAAAATATTCAAAAGCAGCGCGAGGGATGAGAGAGGTCGGCCGAAGTTGGGCAAAAAGAAGACCGACACAAAGCTAAGAATGATTTGAATTAATTGAGCCGAAGACAGGGAAATAGGCTCTCAGCCAAAGTTGGACGAGCCATAGAGGGCCAGAGGCGATTGGTGAAACCCTTGACCTAAGTTGTTTTTGAAGAACGACCAACCCTCGATAGATGGCGGCCAACAAAAAGGATGCCAAGTCCAGACGACGACCATTGGTAAGGTCAGAAGAGATAGAGAGGTAACCCACCACAGGTTTCTGGCTTGGCACGCAAATGATATATTTGCAAAGCCATTAATAAAGGAAGGCCGTACACTCCAACATTGAGACCGGACCGACCGATTTGGAAAATGTACGGAGAAAAGCAGAGTAGGATGAGAAGGACGAAGAGTCCATTGAAGGAGGAGGGAAACGAAAGGTTGTACAGGCCGAGATGGTCGTACCCAAAGGGGCGAACCCGGTAAGAGCACTAATGTCCCGAAGGGTGATGGTGAAAGGACCAGCAGGGAAGATGAAAATGTAGTATTCAGAGGACCAGAAAAGTAGTGAGGTAGGAAACAGGTTTCGGTCGAAAAAGGGTAAAGCCATCGAGAGTTCGATAAAAGAAAGGAAGCCATGTTCCTCAAGAAAGGAACATGTATATGTATGCAGTAGCATACGTTGGAACCAAGTCTCAAATGAGGAATCGTGTTTTGGCCATGTGCATATGAGATTAGATTGAGCCAAGGGGGAAACATTCAGTGGCTCTGAAAAGGAAGGCCAGAAGTAGAAGGAAACTGTTGAGCCAACGGGGCCATGGTGATGGCATAGTCATCGACGAAGATGGGACCTAGAGTGCATTGGCCGTAGTTTTCATTGAGGACATGAACACCAAAAGCACTCACAGAGGAGTCACCCAATGCCATCCGATAGTCACCAAAAGTTGAGGAGCTGTTTTTAGGGGCAGAAGAAGAAGACGCCATTAATGCTGGATGGTTGAGAGTAAGAAAGAAATGAACTTTGCAAAGAGGATGGAAAGTAAAGTGAAAACCAGAGTAGGCTAAACCCTTATATACACAGACGAAAGGCTCAACCTGGGACATGTGTCGCAACCCAAATCGTCGAAAGAAGGAAACTGTGGGAAAATGAGAAGAATGAAGGGTCGCTCTAGACATGTGTTGGGATACGATTAGACGTGAAGGAATAAAGGTGACGTGTAACAATGGGAGACACTGAAATGACGTGAAAAACATCTCATTAATGGGAGTCACGATGAAACGTGTTGGGAAAGGTCGCGTATTTATTGAAGAAGTGATGGGCTCGCATGGAAAACGTAAAGGGCGGCAAAACAAACAATAGGGCGAGGACTTCTAGGCCGACGTCTACCACCTTGATATAAAGAAATTCACCTCGATTTCATTCCCAACTCAATCAAGGTGAATTTGGGGGACAATTGTTGACAAAAGAAAGTCACCATAGAGCGAAATCGCCCTAGAACGAAGGGGTAAAGGACAAAGGCAAGCAGGACGACGAATGGAAGAGCGATCGGAGCAAGCACCAGATGACACAGCGATTAGAACGACAAATGACTCAGGACGACCGAAACAGTGATTAGAACGACAAAGGACTCAGGTCAATCGAACACATGCTGCAGTTAAACCAACGATTACACCAGTTAGACATTTCCCTCCACGATCAGACAGTTATAGCGCACAACTCAACGGTTGGAGGCATGACCCGGCAGTTGCAGGGAAGTTACGGACTGAACCCGACCGAGCAGTTTACAAATTCCACTATAAAAAGCTCACTCATGCGAAGAGACAAACCCCCGATCAAATGAAGACTCAAACGAGCATCTTATTATTTTTCATTTCGTAGTTTCATAATTTTTAGGACTGTAATTTGTGTGCTTGTGCCCCTTGGAGGCTTATTCACTTCATCAAACACCCCTTATTGGGACTTTATCTCAGGAGATTTGAACCTTACACGTTTTTTCTTCAGGCAGAAAATTGCGCAAACAGGATCAATCAATTTTTGGAATCTTGATAAGGGGATTTGGGGCTATAGTATAAGGGGTTTCTTTTAGTATATTCTCTACTTCTTATCTAAGACAGAGGCTAGATTGGTTTTTACAACTTTGTTGGGTGATTTAGCTTAACAGATATGAGAGTATTTTCCAGCAAAGTAATTTTGAAGGCCTACAGATTCTATCTAGAGCAAAAAGCGATCTGTAACAACTATGATATGGTGTGCAAGGGGAGAGAGTCATCCATCACAGCAACTTCGAAGCACATAATAGTTGCTTGGTCTCCACTCCCTCCATTTTGGTTCCAAGTTAATGTGGATGCTGCAATTTCAATCGAGAACCAAGTGGCTGGATTGGGGGTGATCGTTGGAGAACATACTGGACATGTGGTGATGGTAGCGTTGAAGCAATCAAGATTTGGTGGGGATGTGGAATTTTCTGAGGTAGAGGCAATCAGGCTGGGAGTGCAGTGTGCGATTGCCGAGGGCTCTACTCCAATTATATGTGTGTAAAAATAAAAATTTTGTGTTATTTTAATTTAAATTTGAAGTTAAAATACCCTATAATAAATTTTAAAAATGCAAGTCATATAGGTTAATATCGGGTGGGCTCCACGGAGGTACATTTAGAAATTGGTAAATTGTCAGTCCAAATATTGGATCGTCACGGGAATCTTGGCAAATGAATAGATACATGACATAATAATATTACTTATCGCTAACCAAAAAGTTTAGAAAATTAGAAACGATGTGACAATTGCCAAAGATAATTTTATATATTCGTTGGATGAATGAAATGTAAATATTTGTATCTATATTTTAATAAAAGTAAAATTTTCATGAGAATGAAGTTCATAAAAGACCCAATATATGAAGGATGGATACAAATAAATTTTTTACAACACTAACAATAAATATCCAACACGTTACCACCTATAGGCAGAAGTTAATATAAATTGATTTTATATATATATACCACTCAATTTAATCTTCCAGTTTGTCATATACGGTCATCATTATGGTCTGTTTATATATATGTATATAAAAAAAAGTGTAGGAAAATGAGTGGAGAATTAAACAAGGATAAAATTGTGGATAGTGATCGCAATTTTCACACGTTACGCAAGCGCACGTATCGTTCAAGTAGTATAAAAAATTATCGATCACACGAGAACTTATCACATACGTTAGTAATTGTTAAGACTAATAACCTACGAATATCTAATTAAAATTAAATGTGATTTTATTTTGAGTTTGAACTAAGACTAAAATTTGTTGAGATGATCAATGAGAGAAAACATTTAGAGTTGTGAATCCACCCAATATTATTCTAAAGATGAATTAGTTATCCTATATTTGTGTAATATATTGGTTTATTAACATAGAACACTAAGATATCCACAAGCCTCTTTCGATAGTCGAGTGAAAATATCCAAAGTAACTTAATTAACTATATTTATATGACAACTAAATCACCCCAAATTCATTAAGAATAAGTTCTAATTATGGCTACATCCGCCCTACATGTATATTTCTATCCTGGAAGGAAATCTCTAAGATGAGATTATGTACTATTAAATCTAAGGCTAAACCTAAAGTTCATTTGTCAAGTTCATCTAAGTTTACCATATCAATCCTATTGGTGGTCAGGCAACATGAAGCATTAAACATAAGATTCAATAAATAAACCAAAACATCACACAAAATATAAGAAAATCAATTTATAAGTTCATAAATACGGGTTTCATCACAACCCAAAATTAAAGGTTTAGTTACTACACATGCTCAGAAACTCTAAATAAATATCAATGATAAACAGAACATTAAGGGATTAAAGGAAAGAAGAAACTCTGTCGAGATCGTCAGTCATTTGCTCCTTGCTTTTGAGTTCCTGTGCTGTGCTCCTTTGATGTGTTCTTGGCTTCTCCTTGAAAAATCTCTCTTGGAGACTATAATTTTAGGTTATGGGACTCTCCCCCCTAATTTCGTCACATGTCTCCTTTTATAATGTCTCAGTCTTATTAATTTAAATAAATTAAATCCTCAATGCTTAATGATTCTTTATATTTGTTTGTCATTTAATTTAATTTGTTTCCAAATTAAATTATTTCATCAATTGCTTTCCTTATAGCATGAGAATTTCCCATTTAAAAGCTTTTATTACCCTCTTTCACTGCTTATTTCCAAAACCTATTTAAATTAACAAAATAAAATAAATTAAGATAAAATAAATTATAAACTAACTTAAAATTAAGTAAAAAGATAATGAAATAATAGATAAAATATAAGCTCATCAAATATCTCCAAACTTAATATTTTGCTAGTTCTCGAACAAAAAACTAAAAGAAATAAAATTAATAAACAAAAAAAACTAATTAACCTAAGCCACTTTCGTTGGGATCACGATTGCATTTAGCATATGCAACAAGCCTTTAACCCATAGGCGATCCTAGTGGATGAGTTATAGTCTCGTGAGGGCTTACAGCGACGACACCCATAAACGTCATTTAACACACACATGAATTCACATAAAAATAAAACAGTCTTGGTAGTTATATACAACATTATCCTCAACGAATGCTCAGTAATGAAACCAAAGAACTTTCAAAGTATCCAATGCAACTCAAATCCAAATTTTTGAATAAATTATCAAAGTTAGAATCACAATGTGTGTGAAGATCTAGTCACAGTTCGATCCCTAAGTAAGTCAACTTAGTGATTTCATCTTAAAAATTTGGATCTGATGGGTCAAACCAACCTAGATATCTCAGAATATGCTTTTTATTTGCTCTTTTTTTCCGCTCAGTATGGTACAGTTATCATTTTTTTTCTTTCTTGTTTTTTCACACACCTACCATTTAAGGTAGCATTTCTCATCGTGGTGGTCTTAACACTCACAAATGAGTAGCTTCACGCTTATCGATTATAGGTGGTTTATCTTTTTTTTTTTAACCATATCATACATAATAACACTAGCAAATAAAGATAGACATATAGACAAATGGTCATTCATCGGAAATCAATTTCTCCAACTAGTCACTTCGCTACCCTCCTAGGTTCTTACTGCTAGAAACCTATTGTGCATTTTATACGAGTCTAACCTAGATCACCTACTCAAGGCATCAGATAAAAGTACAATGAGCACTTATCGCTTCTAAGATAACATCATAAAGCAAACAGACTCATCATGTGAATTATGTTTCACTATTATAGGGAAAACTCATCATGTGAATTATGTTTCACTACCACAGAGAAATTTTTGTTTTTTTATAGCAGGAATTAACTAACACAACACATGCACACACACCCCAAAACTTAAAATTTGCATTGCCCTAAATATAAAATAAACTTAAAGTAGAAGAGAGAGGAACAACACTACCGTGCATGAGGTGTACCATTCTTCGACGACTTTAGGTCCCAAGTCGCAATGCAAAAGGAAGCGGTGCGACGAGCTCCTAGTTCAATTTCTAGGAAAACTCTGGCTGTTCGAACTGGATGGGTTGTGTAAGTATCTGTATAAGTACATATTCAATATTATGAAACACACAAGTAACATAAAAAAATAAAAAATGAAAATAAAATTTAATAAATAAAATAAAGAAATTAAAAATAATTGCATGGGTTGCCTCCCTGCTAGCGCTAAGTTTAATGTATTCAGCCGGACATAACCACCCAATTGGTCATGGTGGTTCCCTTGGAAGCTTAGTTGACCAAGATAGGACCGCCTAATGCTCGCTCCTTTGTTGCCCACAGGATGACAGGATCTGAGTGTTTTGTGGCAGTGTTTTGTCTATGTATTATCCCCATGATCTATTAACAGTTCAGCAAATGTCTGTAGAAACGAATCAATTATCATAGGTGGTGGCGGTTCGCCAACATACATATGCAACTCATCAGTCCTTTTGTTTGCACAGAATGTTTGTGGTGGCTTTATTTCAAACCTATCATAGTGGTCATCCATGTTGACCCATTCTGGACTTTCATCACCAATGTTGTCTATCATGTGGAATTCTTCATCATTTTGCGGGCATGGTATGGCTTTGAAGACATGAAAAGTCACTTCTTGATCTTGTACTCGCATAGTCAGCTCACCCTTCTGTGTGTTGATCAATGTTCTGTCTGTTGCTAAGAAGGGTCGTCTGATGATGATAAATATTTCACTGTCTTCCTGCATTTTTAAAACTATGAAATCCACGGGAAAAACGAACTTGTCCACTTTTACTAGCACGTCATTTATTTTGCCTCGAGGGTATATGAGAGATTTATCTGCTAGCTGCAGCGTAACTGTTGTTGGTCTCGCCTCTCACAAACCCAATTTTGGTAAATGGACAGCGGCATTAGGTTGATGCTCGCACCCAAATTACACAGAGCTTTACCAAAGTAATGGTTACTAATGGTACATGGTTTATTAAGACTACCAGGGTCCTTCAGCTTAGGTGGCAGCTTCTTCTGTATGATTGCACTGCATTCCTCGGTGAGGGCCACAGTTTCAAACTCACCCAACTTCCTATTCTTTGGCAAGATGTCTTTCAAAAACTTCACATAGTTGGGCATTTGCTCTAAGGCCTCGGCGAAAGGAATATTGATATGCAGTTGCTTGAAGATCTCTAAGAATTTTGAAAACATGCTTATCTAGCTTGTGTTGCTTCAAACGTTGAGGGTATGAAGGAGGTGGATACTCTGTTGGGTCTGTCGCTTTAGGTTTTCCTTCCTCTCTTCTCTTTTATTTGGTTGAATCTGCCTCATTGTCTTTAGGTTGCTCTACCCTGATGTCCTTGTCATTGACAGTCTCACTCTTCAGTGTGATAGCCTTGTATGACTCATTATTTTGGCCCATCATTTTAGGTTCTGTATCACTCGGGAAGGCACCCAATAGTCTGTAGTTTACGCACTTGCCAATTGTCTTAGTTGACTCTCCAGTGTCTTTAAAGACGCATCCTGGCTATGTATTAATTCCTATAATCTTGTAGTGTTCTTAGTCTTTTCCACGGTTTACTCTGTGAGAAGCTTGTTGTGATTCACCACTTACATTGGTAGCTCTTCCATGGGTGACTTTCTCTCATGAATAGCTTATTTGTTCTGCAACGGGTCATGTGATCTATCATGTGGTCATGCCCCTTGGTTATTTTTCCCCCCAAAATTGGGATGATCTTTCCATCCAGGATTGTAGCTGTTCGAATAGGGGTTATGGCCTGGCCTATTGAAGTTGTTCACATAGTTGACAGATTCGCCATATTGATTATGTGGCTCCCCATTCGGTCCTCTCATATATCATGTACTCATGGAACCAGCATTATTCAGAGCTAGCATACCCAAGACCTCTAGGCATTTGTAAATTTGGTTGAGTTTGGCGCTAACGACTGGATTGAGCCCGACCTCGTGTATGCTTGCTACTCGTTGGGGGCATATTTATATCTGTTGGCCACAAGGAATTATTGTTAGCCATTTCTTCTAATAAGTCTCATGTTGGTGTTTTTCTTTTCCCATTAGTGCACCCCATGCGGCTGCATCTACTGTGGACTTTATCATCCCACTGAGCCCATTGTAAAATGTATGTATTTATAGCCATTTAGAAATTTCATGATTGTGGTACTTCTGTAGCAGCTCCCTGTACCTCTCTCATGTCTTGTAAAGAGTTTCCAAGTCCATGAATGATGTGATGTCATTCCTTAATTTTGTAGTTCTAGTTGGGGGAAAGAACTTTTCCAGGAATTTTATTGCTAAATCTGCCAAAGTTACGATGGACCATGTTAGTAGTGAATTTAGCCATCCATTCGCTCTATCCCTTAAGTAATATGGAAAATCGCACAAGCGTGTTTCTTTTTCTGCTTCTTGGTTATAATGAAAAGTGCCGCACACTTCTAGGAAGCTATTAATGTGGGCGTTTGGATCTTTGAGTGCACCACCCCCAAACTACACCGACTGCTAAATCATCTGAATACATACCTAGATATCGCATGTGTTTACAGGCAGGGGTGGCAACCCAATGCAAGGGATGAACCAATCAACCACATGGATTTTCCTATCTCGAATGGGGATTGGTGGTGTTTCCGCCAAGGGTTCAGGTTCCTGATTGTTCATGTTGAGCTCCGCTTCTTGATTTTCTCGATCATCCCTCTCAATTGTCGGATGGTTCTTTCGATTTCCGGGTCAAGCGGAAGGATTTCACAACGTCTACTTTGTTTCATGTAATAGCACTGGAACCTTACTTAGAATTAGAGTGAAAAAAATAGAAATAAAAATAAAAATAACGACTAGATACTAGTAAAGTACTTAAGCCTAAAATTAATAATAAATGTTATAATAAGTTTCTGGCGACGGCGCCAAAAACTTGATCCCGATTTTCAAACATTACACAAGCGCACGTATCGCTCAAGTAGTAAAAAAAGTTATCAATCCCACGAGGACTTATCACCTACGTTACTATTTGTTAAGACTAAGAACCTACGAGTATCTAATTAAAATTAAATGTGATTTTATTTTGAGTTTGAAATAAGGCTAATGCAAATAAATATAAATTGGAAATTTGTTGAGATAATCAATGAGAGCAAAAAATCCAGAGTTGTGAGTCCACCTAGTATTATTCTAAAGATGAATTGGTTATCCTTTATTTGTGTAATATATTGGTTTATTAACCTGGAATACTAAGATATCCACAAGCCTCTTTCGATGGTCGAGTGAAAATATCCAAAGTAACTTAATTAACTAAATTTCTATGTCAACTAAATCATCCCAAATTCATTAAGAATAAGTTCCAATTATGGCTACACCCACTTTACAAGTATATTTCTATCTTGGAAGGAAATTCCTAAGATGAGATCATGTGCTATTGAATCTAAGGCTAAACCTAAAGTTCATTTGTCAACTTCATATAAGTTTACCACATCAATCCTATTAGTGATCAAGCAACAGGAAGTATTAAGCATAAGATTCAATAAATAAACCAAAACATCACACAAAATATAAGAAAATCAATTTATAATTTCATAAATACGGGTTTCATCACAACCGTATATTAAAGGTTTAGTTACTACACATGCTCAGAAACTCATAAATATTCAATGATAAACAGAACATTAATGGGGTAAAAGAAAGAAGAAACTTTGTCGAGATCGTCAGTCCTTCGCTCCTTGTAGTTGATTTCCTGTACTGTGCTCCTTTGATGTGTTCTTTGCTTCTCCTTCAAAAATCTCTCTTGGAGGCTGTAATTTTAGGTTATGGAACTCTCCGCTAATTTCGTCACATGCCTCCTTTTATATTGTCTCAGTCTTATTAACTTAAATAAATTAAATCCTCAATGCTTCATGATTCTTAATGTTTTTCATCATTTAATTTAATTTATTTCCAAATTAAATTATTTCTTCAATTGCTTTCCTTATAGCATGAGAATTTCCCATTTAAAAGCTTTTATTACCCATTTTCACTACTTGTTTCCAAAACCTATTTAAATTAACAAAATAATATAAATTTAGAAAAAATAAATTATAAACTAACTTAAAATTGAGTAAAAAGGTAATGAAATAATAAATAAAATATAAGCTCATCTGATAGGAATAGTAATAATTTATGGGGATGGGGTTTGTGGGACTTGATATATTCAAGACGATTAAGATTTACATTCGTTAGTTGGATGGACTCATTGTGTATACTGACATCTTTGTTATAATATAGGTAAAATCTATGTGTGAACGAGAGACCTGCAAGTGGGCCTGTTGACGGCATGATAAGTTAAAGCCAGGTACATGTAATAATTTCCTACATGTGAATTAAACAGGTCGGATTATTCAGCCCATTGCCATCCCTAAATGTACAATAAATAATACCTATTTTTTTATAGTTTGTGGTGACACCGTTCATTGTACAATGCCTATTTGTTTTAGGGTTTGTCGAACTCGAACTCATACGTTCAAGTTTATCTTAGGGACAAAAGATCACCGAGCTACTTACTCTAATAATAATATTCTCTTAAATTTAATAATATATAAAGGTTTATATGATCGGGTAAACCGATATAGGAGAAAATTTCTAAAAGTGCAAAAAAATACATTATAGTTTCGCTCATTTGCGATATCAATACTGTGATTTTTTGTGATAAAAGACTATTTGTGAAGTCGTCCATTAGCAAAAGCAGGCAAACCTGATAACATCGTTAGTGACCGTTGACATTACATGGTGTCTGTTGACGTGACATGGTCATGGATGCTGATGTAGCATAATGTATGCTGACGTGGTATGGTCATGAATACTGACGTGGTATGGTCATAAATGCTGATGTGGCATGATATTGTAGTTGTGGCACGACGTGGAAATATGAAAGGATGAAAATGACCATGCCACATCATCACACACTAATGGTATTATCAGTTTTTTCAGCTTTTACTAATAGACTAATTCACATGATAGTTTTTTATCATAAAAAATCATAGTCCTGATTTTGTAAATAAGCGAAACCACAAGATAATTTTTTCCCAAACTATTAAGATTAAAAAATACAACATTTAGTTATTGTTTTGGATATTTGGACATAGCAGATGTTAACGTTTTTAAAAAATCAAGGAATTTTGGACATAATCCATTTGACGTGTCCTTGATTCTTCACAAAAATATGGAATCTCGAGTATTGATGATATACTAAACTTAAAGTTTAGTTTTATGAAATTAAGATGATTCAGAATTAGAATTAGAATAATTTATTTATTTAATTGTAAAAATCATAATCAAAATTAAAAAGTATTTTCTTAATCTTATAATCAGAATGACTTACAAATTGTTGAACAGTGAAAAAAGTGTGTGTAAGGTTCAAACCTCTTAGAACAAAATCCTAAAAAATGGTTAATGATTTTTATTGAGGAATACCTCCAAGGGACGCAAGCACACAATCATAATTGATTAATCAAGATAAAAGAAAATTACATTGCTCATAAGTGTCTTTTGATTGTTTTCTCTCTTCTATAAGATTTAACTTTGAGCTTATATAGTGGCGCGAATAACCACCTCGGTAACTGCTTGAACGATTGAATTTCATTATCTTATGGCTCATTGCTTCGTCTTCAGCCAGCCGTGGCAACTGTCCCTGTCGTGCCTCTATGTTGTGGTAACCGCCAAGTTGTAGG
Organism: Zanthoxylum bungeanum; assembly: GCA_019454045.1. Lineage (NCBI taxonomy): Eukaryota > Viridiplantae > Streptophyta > Magnoliopsida > Sapindales > Rutaceae > Zanthoxylum > Zanthoxylum bungeanum. Next base: position 253,802 of record SKCR01024892.1, on the reverse strand, counting down.
AGCGAAACGAGGTTTACCGCTATGCCTATGATGTTAGTGACCACTACACTGTTGGGCTCGTAGCCCGTAGAGAGTATGGATAGTCCCACGAGAGGACTAATAAGAGAATAATGGAGTCGCCACCCAGTATGAAACATTGGGAAAAATTTCAGGCCGCACTACACCCCTCACAAGCTCTAAATTTAAACCCATTTGGGTTCGAAATGGTCATTTACTGAATGCTAGTATAATATTTACGCTCAAATGAGGTATCCCAATATCTTATGATGCAGTCACATGCAATACAATTTATAAAGCACACACCATAACACAAACCCAAAAGCGGTAACTGAATAAATGAAGATTATGTGTGGATAAGATATTACAATAATAATTAATCAAGATTAAATAGGCTAAAACATGTATTATGTGGGCTTGGCCGTGGAAAGGCTTAGTCGAACATTGCCTAAGGTCGGCTGGATAAAACATTCAATTTTCATGTCTGGCCGAACTTACTGGAAGTTTGGCTGGATGTATTACCTATTGTAGAAACACCGCAACATTCATACGCAATAAATGATATAATAAACATGCATTTTAGATATATTTGCAACACAATGGCCATCTCACGGTGGTACATGGAGTTTTATCCCGAGTAGGAATCATATTATCGTCCATTTAAAATCAGCTATGGAAATTATGTCTGGGTTTCCATCCTATATACCACGGGGATTATACGGTCAGATATTAGTCAAGTCCGGTCAGACATAGGACAAGTCTGACCGTAAATCTTTTACAGATCACACAGTAAACAAATTAGAGCATACATATTAATATCATCTTAAACGGTATATACGTATCATCAACTAAAGTAATATGATGAAACCACTAAACATGAGTAGATTAATGGTAACAAACATAATAGACAAAACAATAAACAAGACAATGAATAGCAGACAGTACACACATAATGCAACCAAGCATACATGAAAGGACAACATATATAATGATTGAACACAAATAAAAGGGTAAGAACCAAATATAAAAGCAAATACATACATATAACAAAATAAGAGTGCGTATCTTCCTAGTCTATCTTTGGAGAAGACCGGTCAGATGTGAAAGTTACATGACTGATATGTGCTTGATGACGTGCATGTCTGGCTGGATGTTAACTAAAACTGACCGAAGATACTATAATAAAACAACAAAAACCTAAACAGGTTATGCTAGATAGGAATGTTCCATCATGTCGTACCTTTAAGTCTGTAGTGGCTATGAAGATCCTCATAAGCGTTGGGTCATTGCTAGATTCGCACCAGAAGGTATAGACCTCCAAGGGAAGGTATTTTTTTTTACTACTCTTTCAAGGTTATGGTTGCCTGGTTTTTTTAGGGTTAATCTCTCTAAAACTAGCCTCCATTGTGAAGGGAGAAGTCCTTTTTTTTTTTATAGTGGAACATAGGGGTTTAATGATGGAACTAAGAATTGGATCCCTTTTTCCTCCAATCTATCTCGAGTGATTGGCAATCAAAACGTCAGACACAACTCGGCATATGTCCGGTCGGATGTATATTTTAGGGCATACCTCAAGCCAGATGTAATCAAACCCGTGATTCCAGCCGTTTGAATTTTGTACTTGTGTTGATAGCTTGATAGATGTCTGTCAGGCTATTCAATTAGAATTATATGCTCGGCCAGATACAATCAAATCCCTTAACTCCAGTAACTGACTTGTTTTACTTATTCAATGACAGCTGTATTTTGTCCAATCGACTTTAGGGTTTTCAAGGCATATCCAGTTGAATGTTTTGGCAATGGAGAAGGTAGGTTGGACATAGGTGACGGTCAATTCGCTTTTGGCAATACTTTCTGAATTCCCTAGAGTTCATTTCCTTCATGGCATTCGTCCTTATAATTTTCCAAATATTCATAGGGTTTCCTCGTATGAGACACATCATCGGGCTATACATAAAAATACAGTGACTTTTAGTCGATTGTCAAACCCACATGGACTTAATTTTTATCTTATTAATACAAAGACTAAGTAACTTAACTTAAACTAAACTACTGAGAAGAGAATTGAATTTAATCGAATTTAACTACAATTAAACAAAAACAAATGTTGGAAAATTTTATAGATATAATAAATAAGGGTTGCAACTTCACCTAAGCACACACATAATGAGTTCAGACACTTTCCATTCAACTGGATTGTTGTTATTAATTATTAACCTATAACACTAAATTATTCAAAAGCCTCTTTCAATGGTCATGTATATATATTCTGAATAAATCAATCAACTATTTGTCTATGTTAATTAAATTAAACCAAAGTCATTAAGGTCAAGTTCTAATCTTGGCTACGTATGCCCTTCAAGTATATGTCTATCATGTAGGGAAAATTATTCAACGAATAAGATCACACGCTATTATTCTCACGGCTAACCCAAATTCCCTTTGTCAAGTTCCTAAAGATTTACTAAGACTATTCTATTGTTGTCCAAATAAATAAAATAAGCATTTAAGTAAATAGAATAATTAATAATTAATAACAAACCTATGAGAATAAAATTATGTAAATTAATTAATAAACATGCTTGGGATCCATTACAACCATAGATTTAATGAATTAGCTTCACATAATAACCAATAAACTCATGCTAATAATTATTAATACAAGACAAGGACTTGTAAAATATTAACTAGAGAGAAAAAGGAAGATAGATCTTTCGTTGTAGTCTTCGCCTTCAAACTCCAGCTCCAGTTGAAGCACTCGTCCTTACCTTGGTCTATGTGTGCTTCTATGCTCTAAGGCTCCAAAATATGTTATGAGACTTGATAATAGATTTTGGGATGAACTTATACTTATATAGAAGATTCAGGGGGTGTTTCTTACTTAAAAATCGGAAACAGGGCGAACTGGGGCTGGATTGGCCATGTCGCGACATGCGAAACCCGTCGCGACTTCTTTTCCTCAACTTGGCTCACGTGAATTTGTCTTAAAAACAAATTTGAAATTACATTCTGTTTGATTTTTGGTCTTGCGCGTGTCTTGACATGTGACTATCATCGGGACGCGTATTTTGACTCTGAAATACACTCGGATTTACTCTGTATCTCATCGTTTTCATCCCTAGTTGAATCCATTGAATCATGATATTATTTTGACCTGTAAAATACATCTAAAACAAATCAATTCACTCATAATGCTTGATATCAACCATAAAATATTAAGATAAAAGGGCAGAAAAATATGTATTTTAACCGCTCATCACACCCCCAAACTTAACATTTTACTAGTCCTCGAGCAAAATAAAGAAAAATAAGATAAAATAAACAAACTAAAAACTAAACTAACCTAAGCCACTTTCATTGGGATCAAGATTGCATTAAGCATCTGTAATAAGCCTTTAAACCCTTAGGCGGCCCTAGTGAATGAGTTGTAGTCTCGTGAAGGTTTACAGTGATGACACCCACAAACGTTCTTAGTAGTTACATGTAATATCATCCTCAAAGGATGTCTACCAATAAAATCAAAGAATCTTCAAAGTATCCAACACAACACAATTTCAAGTTCTTGAATAAATCATCTAAATCACACTCGCAGTGTGTGTGTGGGAAAAGGTCCAGTCATAGTTCGAATCCTAAGAAAGCCAACTCTGTGATTTCATCTCAAAAATTAAGAGCTGATAGGTCAAACCAACTTAGATATCTCAAAAGTACTCTGTATTTTCCCATTGAGCTCGATATGGTATGAGACCTTTTTTTTTTATATCTTTTGACTCACCTACCCTTTAAGGTAGTATTTATTCTCATAGTAGTCCAAACACTCACCCATGGATAGCTTCACGCTTATCAGTTATAGGTGGATTATCACTTTTTTCAAAGTATTGTTTTTTCCTGCTCTTTTTCATTCTTTTTTTTTCAAACGATCTTTTTTTTTTTCTGCTATAGCCATAACATATATCATAAATAATTACAAAAAGAGACAAATTTCTAAGAAAATTGACATTTATCTTAAAATAATTTCTTCAACTAGTCATTTTGTTAACTACATAGGTCCTTACTGCTAGAAACCTACTTTTAAGTGCATACGAGACAAACCTAGATCAACTACACAAGGAATCAGTTAAAAGTAAATTAAGAACTTATTATTTTCCAAGATTTCATCCTGAAGTAAACACACTCAAAATTAGAGTTATGCTTCACTACCACATGACTTAAATTTTTTTTTATTGTTTTTTTTTTTTTTTTTTGTTGAACAGCAGGAACTAACACTAACATGCACACACACCCAAACTTAAAACCTGCATTGTCCTCAATGTAAGATAAGCGTAAAGAAATAAAGAATGAGGAACAACACTACTGTTCATGGAGTTGATCAGGCTCCTACTAGTCAGAATTTGGTTGCACGGACTGTGTGGGTTGTGCTAGTACCTGCATTGATAAACATGCAAACTATTGCACACGTAAATAGCATAAAAAATAAAATAAAATGAAAGTAAAGAAAATAAAAATTAAATGCGTGGGTTTCCTCCCCGTTAGTGCTAAGTTTAATGTCTTCAGCCAGACATTCTCTGAAGATATTCCTTCAAAGAGGCTTCAATGTGGCTTTGAATGTCTTAGATAGGATAGTGCCAGATGCATTATTTGTTCAAGCACCTTTTCCAAAAATGAGGTGGCAAATAGAATTCTTTTTTACTCAATGCTCATGCCACATTCTTCAAATATTTATCCATTGGAGATCTTAACTGGAAGAATAGATCATCAGGAGGTCTTGTAGGATGCTTTACTTGGAATGATAGTGTCATTCTGTCAAGCTTATAGGTGGTATCAATAATGCTAACTTCCCTATGTTGTGATGTGTCATCTTATGTCATGACATTTTAAATAGTCTCCCACTTCCTCATAGATGCACCTTCGAATTTCTTCCTCTAACTCTTTATCGGACATCTGCACAAAGCATGCTCTAAGTGCTGGGGTAGTTGTGGAACCCATAGGGTCGGATCAGTGCCCCGCACAACAGAAGTGGTTCTAACCCGTGGATATCAAGCATGGATGTCTTTTTAAAATTAATAAAACATAATATTTTATTTTTCAAGTGTTTAGGGAAAACCAGAAATAAATCTGGATCCGGAAAAATCACTCGGGATAAAAACCGGATAAATATCAAAATTATCGGACCCTTACGCACCTAGTGCTTTTGCAGCACGCGGTGTATGCAGCTGTACACTGCAAGCAGCACACGCTGCATGTAATGGCGCTGCAACGCCTCGCTCTCGGGAAATTTTTGCAGCCAATTTTTTTTTCTAAAAATAAAAACCCTTAAAACACTTTAAAATCACCCAAAATAATTTTAATTTCAAAACCAACCACAAAACTTATTATAAAATAGTCATATATAAATTCTAAATATATATATGCATTTCTTTGAATCACATCACAACCCAAAATAGAATCCCAAAAAGAAATGTCTAATGAATAATTCTAGGTAACCCAAATGTGGTCAAGTGATTCTAGAATGGTAGCCATAGCTCTAAGCTTTAATCTAGAGTTCCAAACTCTTATTAATTGTTCCATGTCCAACATGAACAACTTTGACCTAATACATAAACATGTTGTGTTTATACTTCTAAAGTATCCTAACACAATTGATTAGTCTTATTTCAACATTAAGCTACGTTATCATGCATCTAATGCAAAAATGAACATAGCTTAGGAGAATATCAAACATTACCTAGTAAGCTTGATGCAAGATGCAATCTACCTCTCCTTTGTTGAAATGGTTGGAGAACCTCAAAGGTGTGCAAGCTTGACTCCAAGATCCAATCTTGTTTCCAATGCTACCAAGTTTCACTTCAAGATTCAATCTTGATTTCTCCTAGATGAAATATTTTAGAGACCTCACAAGCTTCTCTAAACACTTCTCTAACTTAGGCTAATCTCTCAAGAATTACTTGTGTATAGCTTACTTACGCTTTTGCTTATTCTTTTTCTTGAGTAATTAAAACCTTCCTTAAGCTTACTATTTATAGCAAAAATTAGGTAATTTTCAATTAATAGAATTTGTAATTCGGTGATATTTAATTAGGTAATTTTTAATTAATAAAAGGGCTTAAACTAATTTTTCCAAATATGTGTAATTAGGTGTGACTAATCTCCATTGTCTCCCACTTTAATTTAATCCAATTAATTCAAGCCAAGGATTAGAAAATGGATTAGTTCAATGTTTGCCACTTTGATTTAATCCAATTAAATCAAACCAAAACCACCTATTATTACATACTTACAATTACCATAATATCCTCAAATGGTAGAGATAATTATTATTTTACATGTAAGCCATTGTGTAATTATTGAATTAATCAAATTAGGTCAAAGTAAATAATCAATGTTATCCAATGACACTTGATTATCTTAGTTGATAATTATAATATCGAATATTATCTTTTATCAAAATTAATCAGCTACCCAAGTGCTCAACGAGTACACTTCATATTGGGACTCTCTAAGTTCAGTCACGTTCGTCATATAAGCCTAGCTAATATGTATGTAATTCAGCCACCTCCGAATTCACGAAGAACACGAATGACCTTTCTAAACTATACAAGTCGAGGTCATCACATATGTTTAACAATCCCTCCATCGTAGGCTATCTGAGTTGTGCTTAGGAAACATAGAATATACCGTCAAGTTTCCAGAGCGCACATCTCATGTCGACATGTCCACGATTCTTTACAACTAATGCGATCGACCCTAGGTGATTGGCTTTGGCCAAAGTCTAATGAATCATGACTTACTCACATGGATACCTAAATCCCTTATGGTACAAATACGGGCCGACGGATCCTATCTTACTTCGCACTTGATTACTGAGTGCATCAGTCCACACCCAACGAAAATCTTGAGGATATACCATGAAAGCTTTCTTACATACATGGCAATAAAGCGTGGAGGATCTCACAAAAAATTAATGTTATCCTATAGTCAAATGATCACATATGCTACTCGACTTGAGGAGATTCCTATTGACGGTGGTGTGTACTTCCAACTATTAATAATCACCTATGAGTCATTCAGTATTCGGTCCAACCAATACTCACAAGTCTATACGAGTTTCCAAAGCTCATGGTACATCGGGTTAAACCATTGGAACTCCAATTCCAATATACGATATGTGCTAGTCTTATAGGTTATAGGATTTCAACCGTATTCCAAAACAAATTACTAGGAATGTATACAAATACTTTAAGAATAATTTATAATAGTAATACTTAACCCAATATCGGACCACCTAGTGTCCAGTGTTACTACATGACTATTCTAAGGTTGATTTCATTCTTAACATATTTATACATCAATCTAATATGCGTAATGACAATACCATTAATATGGTTTGAAATGAAAATGTAGTTATTTTATTAATAAATAATAAAATATAAAGTACTATACATTATCCAGATTGGCGCTCCAATCACCAACTCCAACAAACTCCCACATGCTTAGTGTCAATCTGGATGGTATCGAAGTCTCATATCCTCCCTATATTTATCCAATAAATTAGGAGGTTAGGCCTTAGTAAACAAATCTGCTATGTTTTCAAGTCCTTGAACCTTCAAGACCACTATGTCTTTTCGTTCAATAATATCTCTAATCAAGTGATATTTCATATCCACGTGTTTAGACTTGGAATGCACATTCAGCTCCTTAGCCTATGCGATGGCTCCATTATTATCACATTACAATAGGATCGAATCCTAGAAACAATGCCAAGTTTTGTGATAATATTTCTAATCTATGTATCTTCTTTAGCAGCTTCTAAAACCGCTATAAATTCCTCCATTAGTGGTGGAATCAGCTGTTGAGTCTTGCTATGAACATCGCTAACTATCTGCACCAAAATTAAGGGCAAATATATATGGATGTAGACTATCTATCATCTGGATTTCTCTGGAAGTCGGAGTTTTATATAACCCTTAACCTGGAGCTCATCTCCTCCATATATCAGAAATGTATCCTTAGAACCTTTGGAAATATTTCAGGATATGTTTCTTGGCTGTCCAATGATCATTACCTGGATCAGATTGATATCAGCCAGTCACAATGACGCCGAAACTGATGTCAGGTCTAGTACATGACATACATAATGCTTCTTAGAAGCATAGAGCAACTTAGAAGTTCTAACTCTATTCGCCATTTTCTTTTAAAAGATGTATGTCATATCAGAAAGGTACCTTTACTACCTAGCAGACCTTTCTAACAATTTATCTATGTACATCCATTGTGACAATTCTATAAGCTTCCTAACTCTTTCACAGTAGAGCCTTATACCTAGTATATAGGAAACTTCACCCATATCTTTCATTGAGAAATTCTTGCAAAGGTAGGCTTTCATATTTTGCATTAATCCTATATCCTTCCCAATGATATAAAATAATGAATGCTATTATGCTCCCACTCACTTATTTATAAACACACGGTTCTTCCTCGTTCTTGATGATTCCAGATAATCTAATTATCTCATCAAAACAATGTTTTCATTTTCGGGATGCTTGTTTAAGTCCATAAATAGAATTCTAGAACTTACAAACCTAGTTTGAAGTCTCACTAGATACGAAAACCCTCTGGTTGTTCCATATAGATATCCTCATAGAGGAATCCATTTAGGAAAGCGGTTCTCATATCCATCCTTCATATCTCATGATATACAGTAAAAGAATAAAAGAATCCTAATGGATTTTAACATGGCTACTAGTGAAAAAGTTTCCTCATAGTCAATTATAGGACATTGAGTGTAACTTTTGGCTACCAGTCGGGCTTAAAGGTTTCCACCTTTCCATCGGACCCTCGCTTCCCTTTTGTAAACCCATGTACACCCAATAGGTTTAACTTCTTCAGGAAGTACAACCAAGTCCCAGACTTTGATTGTAATGTATAGAATCCATCTTAGACTTCATGGCTTCTTGTCATTTTCCCGAATCAATATCCAATATCGCCTGTGTATACGTAGTCAGTTCTGTCTCCTCAAAGAGGAGAATATCAAGACTTACATAGAATCTTTAAAAACAATCTCTTAGAAGGCTTTGATATTCTATTTGACTTACATAGAACCTGTGTTGTAGATCCTTCATCTAGTTGGATATCTAGTTCCATCTCAGGTTCCTTATTGTTGGGATCAAACTCATCAAGTTTAATCTTTCTACAATTCCACTTTCCCTAAAAAATTCATTTTCAAGAAAAGTGGTAAAATAAATTTCGTTGCTCAGAATCGTATAATTAATATCCCATGGAATTATCAGGATATCCAAAGAACCTCTATTTATACCCATTGGGTGCTAGTATATCCTACTGCGCAACTCTAACGTATGCAGGACAACCCCAAATCTCTAAGACTTGGATTTCTACGGAACCATATCTAATACGAGGTCGTAGAAATAGTTTTGATGGAACTCTATTAAGTATGTGGGCAGCAGCAAAGCATGACCCTAAAGGTAATATGAAAGATTTGTATAGCTCACATAGATCGCACCATATCCAATAAAGTATTATTTCTTTGCTCAAACACACTATTGCATTGAGGAGTTCCTGGTGAGCTATATCGGGCGAGAATTCAATTCTCACTTAAATAACTTCTGAATTCATAAATTCACCACTTTCATCTACTCAAAGGCACTTGATGAATTTTAATGGTTTGTTTTACTACTTCGTATCAGAATATTTTGAACTTGTCAAATATTTCTGATTTATGGACATATTCATATCTTGACTTATCATTCATGAAAATCACGAAGTAAATAGAAATATTATGAGCGAAATAATTTAATGGACCATATACATCATTAAATATTAACTCCAATAAAATTTTACCATGATGTCCAACACCAAAGATTGGGCCTATGTCATTTTCCCTATGAAACATGACTCACAAATCGGATAAGGATCTAAGGTAAGATTTTCAATCAAACCATCATTTACCAATTTTGTATAGACGTCTAACACCTATGTGGCCTAATATGATATGCCATAATTCAATATTATTTAATATAGATCTAGTACTTGTATTTTCCTCTACATTAAAGACGTCTCTATATGTTTCCAAAACATAGTGACTGTTAGATAAACAACATTTATCATATAAACATAAAGCACCATCTTTAATGTTTATTTTATATTTCTCTTTATCTAATATCTGTAAAGATATTATTTATCTGATAATAGAGAATATATATTAACATTCATGTAAATCTAATTTACATTTAATAGGGAGATCTTGAAAAACTGTTCTTATGGCTCTGACATCCAATGTCTTGCCATTGCAAACTCTAAGCTGGATCTCTCCTATGTTTAGCCTTCTTATGGAGTTGTAAATATGAGTAGATTTAACACTGTCTAACACCATACTACTTATTTGCTTCTAAGGCTAATGAGATGTCAATAATAGGAAAAATACAAAACATACCTAGGGTTCTTGCTTTTCCTTTCAAATCTGGAAAATTTTTCTTCCAGTGTCCAGATTTTTTGCAGTACAGAAATACACATGAGCTACATGCGGTTTTACAATTTGTTTCTTGGAATCTTTATTCTTTTATCCTATTGTATTCTTCTTAGACTTCCTACAAATCCTTGAAGAGTTTGCTCCACCATGGAGGTACAAAGTGGGTTTCCCTTTCTTCAAATCATGTTATGTTAAGCGTAACATATTATAAAGCTCTTCTTATGTGGCTTGCATCGAATGCATCACAAAGCCAACATATGTACCAGGTAAATAAGACAAGATCAGATATTGGCCTAGCCAATTATCCATCTAAATGTCTTGTCATTCCATATATCGGATTTGGTCAATCATGTTCCAAACATGAAAGCTAACAACTCCTTGAGCGTAGCATGGAAAAATTCCCTAGACTTCCATAATACCTCAATTTCTTGATTTTCTTTGAACAACTCATTGAGTTCTCTTGAAATGTTCCAAGCATTTGATACATCTATGTAAAATCTAAGCAAATTAGAAATAAATTCGACAGACATTGGATTGAGCGTAGCAATACCGCAATCGTTCTGATTCTAAGTCAAGGCGGATGTTCATCTATACTCTAAGTAGTTTAAGACTCTTTATCTAAAATTTACGTTGATGAATTTGCGGCAGCCATCTATAAGACAACATTTAAACACTAGCAGTACATGTTTCATTTCAATATAAAAGCACTAATTGATTATGGCATTTTAAATCTATTAGTGCCCTCCCACTACTTTACGTAATTCTGTAATCTCCCTTAATAGAAAATAGAAATTTGACTATCAAAATTTCATAGCGGGAAGTGGATCCCATGAAATTTACTCCAACCTCACACTAATGACGATATTGGCCTTTGTAAACTAATTAGGTAGACCTCCAAGGTCAATCACCTCATGTGACTCCTAGTTTGGTCCTGAACCATTTCTTATCATCACACTAATGACGATATTGGATTAAGACGTGTTGTAGGTGTATACTTGTCAATGTGCACTAATGAGCTTTGTATGTACTGTTGGACAATTATGACCCATAGCGTCACTATTTGTACAGATCATGGTGTTGTTGTACAAATTAACTATGTGACAAGGAGATTGTACTCTTATCATTTGTGATTAGATCACCTAGATGTATACATGATAGGAGGTCCTTATGATTAGTTCCTGGATTGAGATGATATGAGACAGTATCAGTCCTCGAAGGATTAATCATTAAATATCCATAGCCAGAGTATTATCGAGATTGGACATCGATAATGCGTAAAAGACTAGTATTACACTTGTGCGCGTTGTGAGGGCACAATAGCATAGTTCTCATATATTTGGGTATTGGATACTCATGCAAGTGTAATAGGATGTTGTGTTTTACCGATGATACGGAAAACAGCTTCGCTCTGGATAGACCCCTCGAAATTTCATTGGTAGTATGACTACGTGTATATGGAAGTCCGAAATCAGGGTAGGTGTATTTGGTCTTAACCTGAGACTTGCACCGCTAATACTTGCGACAATCAATATTCTTTGGTTTTGGTCGTCCAGGGCTTTAACCGGTTCTGTGTACGCCTCTGCTGGGTATATTGAGAATCGTAGTGTAGGATACGAAACTAGTACTCTTAAGTACTACAGTCATCGGGATGATATGACTAGGTCATGTTCATCCGATTATAGAGACTAGTTACTAGACATCCGACATGTGCTTCGTACGGCGCAGACACGATTCCAGCCCCAGGCCTAGCACATGACATCCGATACTGGATCGCAATACAGAATACTATTTATACTACGCCTGACATAGATTGTATATTCCAGTACAAATATTTCTCGAGAATTAGGTAGGCACGGTTCTTTGCTAGAAGCCAACCATGTCTTGTAAATCCGTAAGCATGTGGTACGAGGTACACACTTAATCGGATAGTCCGATTACCAGATTTATTGCCAACATATCCAGAGGTCTCTTGGGTCGCTTCCCAAAGATTCACCAATGACAGTTGACTTAAACTAGAATTAATCTGGGATTAATTTAGAGAGAAAAAATTAATTCCGGATTAATTGAGGCTTTATTTAATCTGGGATTAAATGTGTTCGGAAGAGAGAGAACGTGATTAATTTGGAATTAATCGGTGAAATAAATTTAATAGTTAAATTTGATTTTTCTATTTAATTTATTTGCATGGGCTAAAATTAATATATCAGATGTATTAATCGGAATTAGATTTCATTTCGAAATTAAAGTTGGACTTTAATACGAGCGAACATATTAATTTAGAATTAATTCATAAACGACATTCGTAATATATTTACGAGGCGTCGTCATTTAATTAAATTTGATTTAATTATTTAGCGACGGAAATTTGTTTAATCAGATTAAACGGATTCAAGCCACGGCAAACATTCGTAGAATCCATTTGAATTTTGAATTCAAATGTGGGGCCCACTTAACATGTGGTAGTTGGGAGGGTAGTTGGCATTTATGCCAAGCCACCAACTTTCCAACTACATTGGAATGGTTTTGGTGAAACCATTTACCCAACCACCTTGTTTAGGTGAAAAGGGTAAATTGGTTTTACCAAAAGGCATCTCTCTCTCTCATTACACAAAAAATGAACACAAATCAAACCCTAGATACACCATTTGGGCGTGAGCTTCATCAATCTCTTCACTTTGATTTTGTTGCAAAATCAACAAAGTTAGCACTTGTAGAAGTCTTCTAAGGTGATAGGGAAACCAACTCAAAGCTTGGAATCAACACAAAGGTTGGATCTTGGAGATCTTCACAACTCAAAGCTTGGAATCAACACAAAGGTTGGATCTTGGAGATCTTTACAACTCAAAGCTTGGAATCAACACAAAGGTTGGATGTTGGAGATTTTCTTCTCAAAATTTTTAAAAGCTCAAATCCATTCAATGTAAGTAATTCCGCAACTTATAATGAATTTATGAACACCTTTTCTTGCTTATTAGATCCTTGGCATGTTCTAGGAACGCTAAAAATGGTATCAGAGCCAATTTTAAGCATGAAAATTTTAGGGTTCATGAGATTAAAATTTGGGGCTTTTGTGTTTTGAACACGATTTCTTCAAATTGATGGTTTGAGCATGCTTAGATTATGTTAACTTAGAGTTGTGCATGATTAGATTTGAGAAAATTTGATTGGATCAAAAATTTTAATTTCCCTTAGTGTGGGCTCACTGTCTTGGACTGCACTTTGATTTTTTTTTTATAACAACATTGGATGTGTTTAAATGCATGATAAAATGTTGATTGTTGGTTTGATTAGATTAGAATCAAAGTCAATAATGTTTATGTTAAATTCAAGAGCATGTTGAGCATGAAATGATGTGTTTTGGCTTCAATTTGTGTTGAACATAAATTGATGGATTAAGCATGATTAATTAAGTTAATTGGTATTTTGGAAATATTGAGTTTAATTAATTAATCATGGCTAATACACTTTAATTAAAATAATTGTGATATTTGGAATATTATAATTATGTTAATAAGCCTTTAAATTATGAATTGGGCTAAAATTGTGTATTTAGGCTTAATGGGCTTGGTTTGACTAAGTTTGGTTTTGAAATTTTGGATTGGATCCAATTGGGCCCAAAATCAATTCCATAAAGTCCAAATACATCACTTGGCCCTTTAAAGAATTTAATTGGGCCTAATGGGCCTAAATTAATTTGTAGGCAATAGGGTGATTCCTATTGGGCCTTGGCATTTTGGGTTTGACCCATTATGGCCAAAGCCCATGCCTTAATAATTAATTAAAAGCCCATTGGACTTTAATTAAAATGACATTGGATGTTATTGGGCCTTTGAGACCCATTAAGATTGGATTTGGAATCCAAGTCTTTAAGGCAAATAAATAAGTGCAAATATTTAATTTGGAATTAAATTTGGAATTAGTATTGAATACAAATAAATTGGATTTAAAGTTGTAGTTTAATAAAATTTAAGAATACTTACTTTGAGTATTTATTCTTAAACGAGTTAGACTCGCGCAAATCAAATCGTTGTTTGAACATTGGATGGTCATTAATCAAAGATTAATTAATTAGATTAGATTGATTGAATAACATGCTTTGTATGAATACATGAATATGTTGTATGAATAATGTATATCGGATGGATATTAGAAGGGCGAGGGCAATTTTGGAAATTGTAATAAATTTAGAATTTATTAAATTGGACCCGTGTGTCCAGCCTTTTATCTCCTTATTCTTTGTATTTCTCCTCTCACCAATTCCCCTCAATGTAAATGAGGTATCTTTATTGTATTATGTGATTGGGTAGAAGTTAGAATAGTTCTAGCCGGGGAGAGGAAAATGAGTGATTTGTTCTAGGAACAATTTGTGACATATCCATCCGCATATCATTATTAATTTATTTATCTCGCCTTATTATGCTTTTAGAATACATGCTTAAGGGTGTATGATGAGACCTAATCAAAGATAATAAATTGGTTGCCAATTTACGTGAAAAACCCTCAAAACATATTAAGCATTTTTTTCCTTCCGTTGAGTGATTCTTACTGAACATCCAAAGTTGGCATTGGTTTGTTGGCCAAAGCCAAGACCTTTGTCAATTGCGGATGCGTTTGAATCATGAGATTTTTGTTCCATATCGGTGTCTTGTCCAAGTCGTGATTTGTTGGCCAAAGTCAAGATCACTTCTTGTCCATCGACATTGATTACAAAGCTTTCCATGTCAATGGGTCCCGCTTAACTGGAATCATTAAGCTTGTTGTGCCAAAGCCAAGGCTTAGTTGATTCAGAGGAAAAAGGTTTGGAAAATATATTGGATATATTGGCATATATATTGTATATATGTTTCGGACTTGGATGTCCACCTACTAGATCTAGGAATTGGATGAGATCCAATTGATCTTAGAGATCTACCTAGTTAAGTATCATACAATTTGTTGGCCAAAGTCAAGATTGTGTGTTATTTAACGGGATCCTAGCCCACTAGGAAACTAGGTTTCCAAAGTACTCCACAGAGGGTTAGAGGCTCACCGAAAAATAGTGGGAGGCTAGTATTGAATTGTAATTTCGTTCAAATATTTGCCAATACGCGCTCATTTCATTTTTCGTCATAATTTATTTATAAATATATTAGTTGGACTAATATTTAATTGTTGTTTTAATTAAACAGTTGGACTGTATTCAAACTACTTCATTTATAGTTGATTATATAATTGGATTATAGTAATCAATATATTTGCATTTTACCGATCATTTATAGTTGATTATAGAATTGGATTATAGTAATCAATATATATTTGATTTTAACCAATAAAATTGTAATTAGTTATATATTTAGACTATAATAATCATTACATTAGATTGTACCCGAAATCGTTGATTGGATAGTTAGACTATTGGAATCAAGATAACTGAAAGATTAGTGTTTAAAACATAATCATGGGTGAAAATGTGTTTGAACGACTTTAATTTTCAAATTGGGAATAAAATTTCAGGATGGTCCTGGAAACTAATAAGTTACTTTATTTGATAAAATAACATATTAGGCCTAAGCCCAGAGTTAAGCAAATAGTAGAGCATGATCTTTGGAAGATTCATGAGATGATAACTTTAGTGCTTAATCCATTATACTTGTCAAAAAGACTCCTTAATTTCCTAATCAGAACTAAGGATTAGATCCTTAAAGTATGATGAAGAAATTAAAGGATCTTCATAGATCTATTCTTAGATCTTAGAAGTATTAAATTGCAATTAATAACTCTTGGAGAGTTAATGGCTATTCTCAAGGAGATAAAGTCAAAGTTTGCAATAAGGCAAGTAGCGCAAGGCGCACCTTACTTCGATATTCTAGAAACCCAATGCTTGGCCAAAGGCTTCTGGGATATAGAAAAGGGCAAAGGCAAAATCATTACTGTCTTCTAGGAAGACAAAAGACGTATCCCAAGATGTCTGCTTAAACTGTTGCAAATGGGATCACTGAAGCGTGACTGCCGTATGGACAAAGCAGACATGAAGGAATTGAAGACGAGCAAGGCTCTGACTTCAAATATGTTTTTCATAAATATGTTCACTACTAGTATTAAAATTGGATTTTAAATACTAAATGTGATACATAAATATGCATTGATGTGCAAAATCTGCCATTAGCAGGATACTGACTTCAGTTGAGATTAATCTGCGAATAGAAAACGGGATGACAGTCGCTATTTTACCGTAGATACCTAAGTTTAGGAACTACCCTTCGGGTGTGTACTTAAATTAGGAAACTGTTATAATGTAACTAGTTTGACTAGAAACATTATCTCTATATCGAATACAACTCGTTGCGAGTATACCTTTATATTCTAGAACACTAAAGTGTTTTATTTTATAAAGATGATATTGAGATAAACACATTAGATGTGAATAACAATATTTATATTTTAAATATAAATAAATCTCAAATATATAATATGACGAACAAATAGCTCAAACTGATTTAATCAGATAAGACTTATTTGTGGCAGTGTTGTCTGGGACACATTAAACAAGACTCATATATCCACACTTTTGAAGAGTGAATACTATGACGGATTTGATTCCATTCAAATGATGTCTACGAATCTAGTTTATTAGGTAAAGTACCTAAATTACCTTTTACTTGGTAAAAGTGTAAGTGTCATCGATCTGTTAGCCCTCGTTCATAGTGACGTAAGTGGGCTCATGTCTAGCTAGGCTAAATGTGGAAATGAATGTTTCGTGACCTTTACATATGTGGCATCACATTATGGTTATGTGTTTCTTATGAAACACAAATCGGAAACTTTTAGAGTTTCGACACGAAGTAGACAAACAGATTGGCTAAAGTATTAAAACCATCACGGTTTGACCGTGATGAAAATACCTAAGCAGTAAGTTTCTCAAATACTTGAAAGAGTATAGTATTCTTTCAATGAGGACTCCTCCTGGAACACGTCAATTTGACGGTGTGTCCAAACGGAGAAACCGAATTTTGTTGGACATGATAAGGTTAATCATGAGTCGCTCTGAGCTACCATTTTCCTTCAAAGGATAAGCATTTAACAGTGCAATACTTATTTTGAATAAGGTTCCATGAAAATCTGTTTGACAGATTTCATATTAGATATGAACAGGAAAGAAACTGAGATTTCTCACTCCTGAAGATTTGGGATGCTAGGCATATGTTTGGATGATACCAAACTAGAACCCAAATCGGATAAGTGCCTAATTATTGGTTATCCTAGGGAAACCAAAGTATAGTACTTATACAACTCACTTGCGAACAATTTAATTGTTGCTCGCCATGCGTTTTTCATGAGAGGAATACCTAAATGCAGTGGTAAGTGGGAGGAAAGTAAAACTCGATGAAAAATCAGTGTAATACTGTTCTAGGCACCGATTCTTTAATGGAACACAAACAGTTCATCAAGGATGCAACTGTACCATAATCTTCTAATACACAAGAACCGCGTTAGTCGGAGAGAATCAGAAAACAATCTGGGAGGTATGGGTTTCTGATCTCACCTCATAAAGATGTCAATCTTATTGAGGAAGACGAACTGACTACATATGAGGAAGTGATACAAGATATCGACTCCCCATTATGGCAAAGTGCCATGAAGTCCAAAATGGATTCCATGTATACCAACTATGTTTAGAGACTAGTTGTTATACCGCAAGGCATTGTGCCTATTGGTACTATATAAGTCTTCAAGGAAGACATACGTGGATGGCAGCATACCAACGTACTAATCTAGGATTATAGTAGAAAGGTATCGTTATCAACATTGTGTTGATTACAACGAAATCTTTTACCTGTTGCCAAGTTAAATCCATTTGGATAATGCTTGCTGATGCTGCATGTTTCATTTATGAAATATGGCAGCTGAACGAAAAATCATTTTCCTGAAAAGGAAACCTTTTGGATGATGTTTACAACATCCTTACGATTTTGTCGTATCAAAACTAGCAAACAAGGTTTGCAGGTTATTCGATCCATGTTTGGATTGAAGCAAGCATTAGGTTCTTGGAATTATCATTTTGATGTAATCATAATGGTTTATGATTTAATTCAAAATGAGAAATGATTCTTGTGTATATAAGGAGGTTAGTGGGAGCGCACTGAAAGTGACTGTCCTAAATAATGATGATGTCCTTTCTTGGAAATGATATTCCCATATTACAATCGGTGAAAGCTTGGCTTTCATGAAAATTCTCCGTAGAATTCTTGGGAGAAACAACCTTTATTCTAGGAATAAAGATCTACTGGGATAGATTTAAAGTTGTTAACACTCTTTGAGAACTCGTACATTGAAAAATATACGTGACCTGGTGTCTCATACGCTTTGAGCATATGGAGTCACAAACAGGTCAATCCAAGTGATAGTCACTGGATTGATATTAAGAACATCTGTTAGTATATTAGAGAACTAATGATGATGTCTTAAACTATGGAGAATGAGAACTTGGAGTGACTGAGATCACTGCTGCAAGTTTCCTAACCGATAAAAACAACGGTACTATACAGTTTAAATAACGAAACAGTGAGCTGGAAATCTTCCAAGCAAGATACTGTTATCGAATAAACAACAAATGTGGGTTATTCCTGCGGCTGAGGCAGCAATAGAAGCCATTTGGGTCGATGATAAATCTAATTAGATTAGATATAGTTCTGTTAGCAGCTGAGCTAAGCGTCAGCACAGGCTAAAGAATTAATGGTCTCATCAATGATCCAGATATATACTTCGACTATTCATCTGATTCGTTCGGATCATACATCGTGGCGATGTGATGATCGAATAAATCGCATCAGACGATAATCATATAAATCCACTGACAAAAGCCTTTCCTCAGCAGTTTGAGCGAACCGTACATAGTTCGGGTGTATGACACTCGAGTGACTGGCTATAGGCCAAGTGGGAGATTTTTGGATAATTATGACCCATAGCGTCACTATTTGTACAGATCATGGTGTTGTTGTACAAATTAACTATGTGACAAGGAGATTGCACTCTTATCATTTGTGATTAGATCACCTAGATGTATAAATGATAGAAGGTCCTTATGATTAGTTCCTGGATTGAGATGATATGAGACAGTATCAATCCTCGAAGGATTAATCATTAAATATCCCTAGCCAGAGTATTATCGAGATTGGACATCGATAATGCGTAAAAGACTAGTATTACACTTGTGCGCGTTGTGAGGGCACAATAGCATACTTCTCATATATTTGGGTATTGGATACTCATGCAAGTGTAATAGGAGGTTATGTTCTGCCGATGATATGGAAAACAGCTTCGCTCTGGATAGACCCCTCGGAATTTCATTGGTAGTATGACTACGTGTCTATGGAAGTCCGAAATCAGGGTAGGTGTATTTGCTCTTAACCTGTGACTTGCACCGCTAATACTTGCCACAATCAATATGCTTTGGTTTTGGTCGTCCAGGGCTTTAACCGGTTCTGTGTACGCCTATGCTGTGTATATCGAGAATCGTAGTGTATTGGGTGTGATGTCAAGACGGAAGTATCATTCCAGTCATAGTGGAGATGATGTCACGTAGGATACGGAACTAGTACTCTTAAGTACTGCAGTCATCGGGATGATATGACTAGGTCATGTTCATCCGATTATAGAGACTAGTTACTAGACATCCGACATGTGCTTCGTACGGGGCAGACACGATTCCAGCCCCAGGCCTAGCACATGACATCCGATACTGGATCGCAATACAGAATACTACGTATACTACATCTGACATAGATTGTATATTCCAGTAAGAATATTTCTGGAGAATTGGGTAGGCACGGTGCTTTACTAGAAGCCAACCATGTCTTGTAAATCCGTAAGCATGTGGTACGAGGTACACACTTAATCGGATAGTCCGATTACCGGATTTACTGCCAACATATCCAGAGGTCTCTTGGGTCGCTTCCCAAAGATTCACCGATGACAGTTGACTTAAACTAGAATTAATCTGGGATTAATTTAGAGAGAGAAAATTAATCTGGGATTAATTGATGCTTTATTTAATCTGGGATTAAATGTGTTCGGAAGAGAGAGAACGAGATTTATTTGGAATTAATCGGTGAAATAAATTTAATAGTTAAATTTGATTTTTCTATTTAATTTATTTGCATGGGCTAAAATTAATATATCAGATGTATTAATCGGAATTATATTTCATTACGAAATTAAAGTTGGACTTTAATACGAACGAACAGATTAATTGAGAATTAATTCATAAACGGCATTCGTAATATATTTACGAGGCGTCGTCATTTAATTAAATTAGATTTAATTATTTAGCGACGGAAATTCGTTTAATCAGATTAAACAAATTCAAGCCGCGGCAAAAATTCGTAGAATCCATTTGAATTTTGAATTCAAATGTGGGGCCCACTTAACATGTGGTAGTTGGGAGGGTAGTTGGCATTTATGCCAAGCCACCAACTTTCCAACAACCTTGGAATGGTTTTGGTGAAACCATTTACCCAACCACCTTGTTTAGGTGAAAAGGGTAAATTGGTTTTACCAAAAGGCATCTCTCTCTCTCATTACACAAAAAGTGAACAAAAATCAAACCCTAGATACACCATTTGGGCGTAAGCTTCATCAATCTCTTCACTTTGATTTTTTTGCAAAATCAACAAAGCTAGCACTTGTAGAAGTCTTCTAAGGTGATAGGGAAACCAACTCAAAGCTTGGAATCAACACAAAGGTTAGATCTTGGAGATCTTCACAACTCAAAGCTTGGAATCAACACAAAGGTTGGATGTTGGAGATCTTCTTCTCAAAATTTTTAAAAGCTCAAATCCATTCAATGTAAGTAATTCCGCAACTTATAATGAATTTATGAACACCTTTTCTTGCTTATTAGATCCTTGGCATGTTCTAGGAACACTAACATGTACACCCTCACACTAATGACGATATTGGGCGACTACATTAACTCATCACACTACATCTAATTTTTTACCGGAGCGACCTAAGTTTCGAGCACTTATACCCTCACACTAATGACAATATTGGATATAAGTAGTAAGAACTTATTCATCTCCGTATTGACAAAACGGACCATCCAATAATGCTCCAACATTATTAATACTATTACTTAATTAAAGTAATCACCTAATCACGAGAGATTTATGACAATCAAGTTATTAACTTAATTAGGTCAAAGTTTTAATTTAAAACATGCAATACATATCCAATATGGCTTTTGCATAATTAAATTAAAATTACTATGGCATAGACTCAAAAATATGTATTGTGTGGTTAAGCCTTTGCTACTGATACCATTATGTTGGGGTAGTTGTGGAACCCATAGGGTCGGATTGGTGCCCCGCGCTGCGGAAGTAGGACTAACCCGTGGATATCAAGCATGAGTGTATTTTTAAAATTAATAAAATATAATATTTTATTTTTCAAATGTTTAGGGAAAATTAGAAATAAATCGGGATCTGAAAAAATAACTCGGGATAAATTTCAAAATTTTCGGACCCTTGCGCACCTAGTGCGCTTGCAGCGCGTGCTACATACAGCTGTGCGCAGCAAGCAGCACATGCCGCATGCAGCGCTTGCAACATACAGCGAGCTGCATATAGCAGTAGGGGCGCTGCAGCCCCAAGTAATGGTGCTACAACGCCTTCCTCTTGGGAAATTGTTGCTGCCAGATTTTTTTTAATTTTTTTTCTAAAAATAAAAACCTTTAAAACACTTTAAAATCACCCAAAACAATTTTAATTTCAAAACCAACCACAACACTTATTATAAAATAAACATATATAAATTCTAAATATATATATGCATTTCTTTGAATCAAATCACAACCCAAAATAGAATCCCAATAAGAAATATCTCATGAACAATTCTAGGTCACCCAAAGGTGGTCAAGTTATTCTAGAATGGTAGCTATAGCTTTAAGCTTTAATCTAGAGTTCCAAACTCTTATAATTGTTCCATGTCCAACATGAACAACTTTGACCTAATACATAAGCATGTTGTGTTTATACTTCTAAAGTACCATAACACAATTGATTAGCTTTATTTCAATATTAAGCTATGTTATCATGCATCTATTACACAAATGAACATAGTGTTGGATAATATGACCCATAGCGTCACTATTTGTATAGATCACGGTGTTGTTGTACAAATTAACTATGTGACAAGGAAATTGCACTCTCATCATTTGTGATTAGATCACCATATATGTATAAATGAAGAGAGGTCCATATGATTAGTTCCTGGATTGAGATGATATGAGACAGTATCAGTCCACGAAGGATTAATCATTAAATATCCCTAGCCGGAGTATTATCGAGACAGGACATCGATAATGCGGAATAGGCTAGTATTGCACTTGTGCGCGTTGTGAGGGCACAACGGCATAGTTCTCATATATTTAAGTATTGGATACTTATGCAAGTGCGATAGGAGGTTGTGTTTCACCGATGGTACGGGAAATAGTTTCGCTCTGGATAGACCCCTCGGAATCCCATTGGTATTATGACTATGTGTCTATGGGAGGCCGAAATCAAGGTAGGTGTGTATAGTCTTAACCTGAGACTTGCATCGCTAATACTTGCGATAATCGGTAGACTTTAGTCTTGGTGGTACAGGGCTTTAACCGGTTCTGCGTACGCCGCTTCTGGGTTTATCAGAGAGTCGTAGTGTATTGGGTGTGATGTCGAGACGGAAGTATCACTTCAGTCATAGTGGAGATGATGTCACGCAGGATACGGTATTAGTCTCTTAACTGCTGGCCGGCCATCGGGATATTATGACAAGGTCATGTATATCTGATTATAGAGACTAGTTACCAGACATCCGACATGTGCTTCAGACGGGGCAGACACTTATCCAGCCCCAGCCCTAGCACGTGACTATCCGATACTGGGCCGATATACACAATACTACGGTATACTACGCTTGATACAGATCTATATATTCCTGTAAGAATATTTCTGGAGAATTGGGTAGGCATGGCGCTTTGCTAGAAGCCAACCTTGTCTTGTAAATCGGTATAAACGTAGTACGAGGTACTTACGTGTTCGGATAGTCCGACAACCGTATTTACTGCCAACATATCCGGAGATCTCATGGGTCGCTTCCTGAAGATTCACCGATGACGTATAACTCGCACTTAATTAATCTGGGATTAATTAGAAGAGAGAGAAAATTAATCTGGGATTAATTACGGAGATATTTTATCTCGGATAAAATATCGTTTAAAGAGAGAGAACGATTAATTTGGAATTAATCGATAAAACAATATATTTGATATATTATTAGAAATTGGATTTCGACGCAGAATTAAAATTAGATTTTAATTCGTGCGAACGAATTAATTTAGAATTAATTCGTTAGCGACGTGAATAGTGATTTCGCTAGGCGTAATCATTTAATTACGATGCGACGGAAAATTCGTTAATTTGGAATTAGCGAACCCGAGCCCGGGATTATTTGCGAGCGCATTCGTATTTCGAATTCGAGTGCGGCATGCAAGTCAAATCGTGCGTCAATCGATAGTCACATCAAGCGTCAAATCAAATGTCATTTTGAGTGATGTGACATGTTGTCACTTGATTTGAGTGATTGATGTAGAAGTTGAAAAAGCAACATTTGCTTTTACTTTTTGACTTTTGAATTAAAGTAATATATATGTTTTATTTAATTTACTTGGTAAATATAATAAATATATATATTAAAGCTTTATCTTCTCTCTCTTACATGCAAGACAAACGTATTCTCTCTTTTCCCTCTCTTTTTCTTCTTCCTCTTCTCACGGCTTCAAGCCGATTTCTTCACAAATGTTTCTGGTTTGACCGAATCAAATGGAAGCAAGGAAGAAGACTTAGTGCTAGCACACCATGAGTGATACATAAGTGATAGGGAAACGAATTTGTGAGCTTGGAATCAATTTTGGAGCTTGAAGCTTGGAGCTTCCATGGAGTCCATCCATGGCCGAATCTTGGAGAGACAAGAAGGACCAAAACCGAGCAGTCCAACAGCACAAGGAGCTCCATTACCGCGAGTTTGAGAAGCTTGAAGGCTTGTATTCTTCATTTCATCAAAACCCATCAATGTGAGTATGAATTCCGCCTTACTCCTTGGTTGTATTCTATTCGTTTTTATGCATGATTTATGATCTTGGGACTTGATTGAAACTCCTACACATAGCTTAGGAGAAGATCAAACATTACCTAGTAAGCTTGATGCAAGATCCAATCTACCTCTCCTTTGTTGAAATGGTTGGAGAACCTCCAAGGTGTGCAAACTTGACTCCAAGATCCAATCTTGTTTCCAATGCTATCAAGCTTCACTTCAAGATCCAATCTTGATTTCTCCTAGATGAGATGTTTTAGAGACCTCACAAGCTTCTCTAAACACTTCTCTAACTTAGACTAATCTCTCAAGAATTACTTGTGTATAGCTTACTCAAGCTTTTGCTTATGCCTATAATTATTCTTTTTCTTGTGTAATTAAAACCTTCCTTAAGCTTGTTAATTATAGAAAAACTTAGGCAATTTTTAATTAATAAAATTTATAATCAACTTTTAAGTCGGCTTAAACTAATTTGTCCAAATATGTATAATTAGGTGTGGCTAATCTCCATTGTCTCCCACTTTAATTTAATCCAATTAAATCATGCCAAGGATTAGAAAATGGATTAGTTCAATGTTTGCCACTTTGATTTAATCCAATTAAATCATCACATATATTTAACAATCCCTCAGTCATAGGCTATCAAAGTTGTTCTTAGGAAACATAGAATATACTATCAAGTTTCCAGAGCGCACATCTCATGTCGTCATGT
The DNA here is from genome assembly GCA_019454045.1 of Zanthoxylum bungeanum. Classification (NCBI taxonomy): domain Eukaryota; kingdom Viridiplantae; phylum Streptophyta; class Magnoliopsida; order Sapindales; family Rutaceae; genus Zanthoxylum; species Zanthoxylum bungeanum. The sequence continues at coordinate 228,504 of SKCR01024892.1, read as the reverse complement.
CCACGATTCTTTACAATTGATGTGATCCACCCTAGGTGATCAATTTTGGCCAAAGTCTTAAGAATCGTGACTTACTCACATGGATACCTAAACCCCTTATGGTACACATACGGGCCGACAGATCCTATCTTACTTTGCACTTGATTACTGAGTGCATCGGTCCACACCTAACGAAGATCTAGAGACCGTACAATGAAAATTTTCTGACATACATGGCATCAAAGTGTGGAGGATCTCACACAAAATCAATGTTATCCTATAGCCAAAGGAACATATGCTACTCGATGCGAGGAGATTCCTATTGACGGTGGTGTGTACTTCAAACTATTAGGAATCACCTATGAGTCATTCAGTATTCGGTGCAACCAATACTCACATGTCTATATGAGCTTCCAAAGCTTATGGTACATCGGGTTAAACCATTGGAACTCCAATTCCAATATACAACATGTGCTAGTCTTCTAGGTTATAGGAATTCGACCGTATTCCAAAACCAACGACTAGGAATGTATACAAATACTTTAAGAATTGTTTATAATAGTAATACTTAACCCAATATGGGACCATCTAGTGTCCAATATTACTACATAACTATTCTAAGGTCGATGTCTTTCTTAGCATATTTATACATTAATCTAATATGCGTAATGACAATACCATTAATATGGTTTGAAATGAAAATGTAGTTATTTTATTAATAAATAATAAAATATAATGTATTTTACATTATCTGGATTGGCGCTCCAAGCACCAACTCCAACACTAAGATCATGACATGACATCTCAGTCTCTATTTACGGTTCTGCCTATGTCCCTATTACGATATCCTTGTGAGTTTTTTTGATTCCATAGGTCCTTTTCAATATCACCTGACAGTGTCCCTTGAGGTATGTAGCTCTGGTTATTGGCTAGTTTTCACAATTTGTCTTCCAGTATCTTCAAAGTTGTGGCTTGGCTTTGTACCATTGCTTCCAATTTAACCATATTCTTCGTATTTTCCTTATTCAACTCAATAGCAAGCTTGTTCAGCTCGACCTTCGACATAAGAATTTCCTCCACCGATTGTTTTAATTCTTGAAGAAAATTCTTAAGCTTGTTATGGATAAAAATGATAATATGGTTCAGTGGGATATGCAAGACCTTCATTGTTATGTCATATAAAAGTCTGATGGTTTTGCCACCCTAGCTTGTAGTTGAACGAGCAATGATCACTCGAGTGGTTGCACCCATATATCTCACATCTCATCATTATGCTCTGAAAGGCTTGAGCATACATCGTGGTACTTCTGTCTAAAATCCATTGATAGTTATTGTCCTGGATAGCAGGCCTCAGAAAATCAGACTGTGTCCTATTGACATGGGGTATCACATCACCTCTTATAATTTTTAATGCCTCCATAGCCTAATGGCACTCCATTACGTTGACCACCTGAAACAAATAAAAATAAAAATAAAGAAAAAAAAAGAAAAAAAAGAGAAGAGTGTTTAGCTACGAAAGTAGGTTGTTGTCCTAATATTAATAAAAAAACGGCACCAAAAATTTGATCGCGATCTTATAAATCTAGCACGCAAGCGCACTTATCGCTCAAGTAATACATTGACTATTAGTCAGATATCGAACCCGTTGACAAACCTACTTAACTTAAATTGAACTATTGAGAAGATATTTTGATTTAATTGAATTTAACTAAAATTAAAAAAAAATAACAAACATTGAAAAACCTTATAGATAGAATAATATAGGGTTGCAACTTCACCAATGCTTTAAATGAATCAGTGGAAATGATTTAAAGCCGCACTACACCCCTCATAAGGTCCGACCTTAAACCTATTTTAGTTCGGAATGGTCCCTTACTAATGTCAGTATAATACTTACGCTCAAATGAGGTATGAATCTTATGACGTAGTCACATGCAATACAGTTTATAAAGCACACACCATAGCGCAAACACGAAGAGCGGTAAATAAATAAATAAAGTTTATGTGCTAAAATAAGATTTGGCAATAATAATTAAACAAGCTAAAATAGACTAAATCACGTATTAGTTGGGTCTGGCCTCGGAGAGGCCTGAAGGACATTGTCTAAGGTCAGATAGATGTATCATTCAATCTTCATATCCGACCTGACTTACTAGAAGTCTGGTTAGATGTAATGTGTAGTGCAGAATTGAAAAAAAATTCATAGGCAATAACCGATATAATAAATATGCATTTTGGATGAATTCACAATGCAATGGCCATCTACCAGTTGTATGTGGAGTTATATCCCGAGTGTGACATATTACCGTCCATTCAAAATCAGCTATAGAACTTACGTTTGGGTTTCCATCCTATATACCATAGAGATAATACGGTAGGGTATCAGTCATGTCCGGCCGGACATAAGACAAGTATGGCCGGACATCATTCACAGATCACACAGTAAACAGAGTAGAGCATGTTTATTAATCCCATCTTATACAATACATACGTATCATCAACTAAAGTAGCATGCTAAAAACAACTGAACAATCATAGATTACTCGTAACAAGAAAAATAGATAAAATTGTAAACATGACAATTAACAACAAACAATGCACGCATAATGCAATCGAGCATATAGGAAACAACAAAAAATATAATGACTGAACACAAATAAAAGTGTAAGAATCAAATATAAAAGCAAATACATGCATAGAACAAAATAGAAGTACGTATCTTCCCGGATTAGCTTCGGGAAGACCAGCCAGATATGTTAGTTACGAGACAGATATGTGATAAATGATGTGCATGTCCGGCCTGATGTGCCCTAAAGCTGATCGGAGATACTGTAATAAAACAACAGAAATCTAAACAAGTTAAACTAGATAGGATGATGCCCTCATATCTTACATCTATGTCTTTAGTGGCTCTGAATATCCTTCCAGGCATTGGGTCGTTGCTGGATTCGCACCAGAAGATATGGAACTCTAAGGGAAGGTTAGGTGTTTTTCTCACTTACTCTTGCAAGGTTATGGTTGCATGTGTTTTTTTAATTCCCTTCTCTCCAAAACTAGCCTCCATTGTGAATGGATAAGAGCCCTTTTTATAGTGGAACAGAGGTGTCTAAGGATGGAAGAGGGAGAAAGATCCCCATTTCCTCCAAATTGTATCGGTAGATGTCCGACCGACTATTAAATTTGAATTTTATATCCGGTCAGACATAATCAAAATTCTTAACTTCAGTAACTGATAATCTTCTCATTCGATGACAACTGTGTGTTTTCCAACCAACTTTAAGATTTTCAAGGCATATTCGGTCAGAAATTCTGGCTAGGGAGAAAGTGGGCCGGACATACGTGACGACCGATTGAATTTTGGCTATACTTTCTAAATTCCATGGAGTTCATTTTTTTTCTTAGTATTTGTCCTTATAATTTTCCCAATTTTCAGAGGGTATCCCCATAAGAGACTCATCATCGGCTATATATAAAAATATAGTGTCTATACATGCTATGTTTTATATTGTGAGGCACTAGAAGGTATGTAAATCTAAGGGAAGGTAGGTGTTTTTCTCACGTACTCTTGCAAGGTTATGGTTGTAGGTTTTTTTAAGGATAATCTCTCCAAAACTAGCCTCCATTGTGAATGGATAAGACCCATTTTTACAATGGAATATATTAGTTTAAGGATGGAAGGGGGAGCAGGATCCTCCTTCCTCCAATTTGTATCGATTGATTAGCAATCAAAAATTCAGACACAACTCGACATATGTCCAGCCAGACATATATTTTGGGACTTACATTCGATTGGATGTAATCAAGCCCATAATTCCAACAGTTTGAATTTTACACGTGTGCTGACAACTCGATAGATGTCCGATCGACTATTAAATTTGAATTTTATATCCGGTCGGACACCATCAAATCTCTTAACTTCAGTAAATGACAATCTACTCATTCAATGACAACTGTGTTTTGTCCAACCGGATTTAGGGTTTTCAAGTCATATTCTGTTGGACGGTCTGGCTAGGGAGAAGGTAAGCCATACATAAGTGACGCCCGGCTGGATTTTGGCTATACTTTCTAAATTCCTCAGAGTTCATTTCCTTCTTGGCATTCGTCCTTATAATTTTCCCAATTTTTAGAGGGTGTCCCTATAAAAGACTCATCGTCGGGTTATGCATAAAAATACAGTGTCTATATAGGTTGTGCTCCATGTTCTGATGTGTTACTTACATCAACACTATGAACGTGCGCTGCATCCTTCATTTTCATGGTCATATTTGTATAACTGTTTCTTGATTCAGGTATTACTTCGGCTATTTAGGACGATTTGGCTACTGATTGATCGATTTGGAAGTTAGGTCGATTGAGCGATACAGTTGTTAGGCTGATTGGGCGATTCACCTGTTGGGTTAATTAGACAATGATTGCAATTTTTGGTTGTCAACACTAATAAATTACAAAAAGCTCATTATTAAAAGTAAAAGTGTTTATATTTAACTAGAAAGAGTTTACATAATGATGACAAAACGATATATTTTGATACCGTTTTGTGTTGTTTATTTTGATATTAAGAAAGGAAATAAATATTGAAACTCTCCTATCATACTCCAATATTTTGCCCAAATCCATTTACCCACTATCTTTCTTTGTTTTTAGAGAGATTCTGAAACGCTTCTTCCTCTTTAATTTTCTTTTTTCTCCTTTAAATCAAATTTATAAATATTTATTATTTTGATAATTTTAATACAAAGCCCTCTTTACGGATCTTGTACTTTCATTTACTGACTGCAATTTTTCAAATTCTTCTTGCTTCTTTATTTGTTTTTATTTTTGGTCAATTTTCATACTTGGGTGTTGTTGATTGAGTGAAACTTTTGTTATTTGTAATCAGATTGTCCTATTTCCCTTCTATGTTCCTACTTGATTCAGAAACATGGTGATTATTTATTGTATGTTGTAGTATTTTAAAAATTGGACCGATAATCGAATTGGTGATCAAACAGATGACAGAGTAAACTCTCTAGCAGCCCAGCTTCATAATATATTTGAAAAAACCCAAGCTAGAATTACCAAATTGGATCATGATCTAAATACCACGTGACACGCTCAAAAAATGGTTATTTACTCTCAAGTATAAGAGTGTCGAAGTAATAAAATAACCCGATAAGTCCGGGGTCGATCCACAAGGAATAAATTTATTAAGATAAAATAATAATTCAACTAATAAAATAAAATATTGTGGTTAGGGGATCCACTCTTGATAGTTCAAATATAAAATAATTTTTACCTTTTATAAAATATAAATTATAATTATTTCTCAATCAATTCATTTCATAATTATCAAGTATTAATTATGCCAACACATGTGATCCGTCCTGTCGATAATTAAACCTATCAAGGTACTAAATGTGCCAAAATATATAAAACCAGTCATAAAGGCGGTGATATCATTTGTCTATAATAAGTCCAGTTAGGTACTCAATTATGCCAAATATATAAAACCAGCCATATAGGCGGTAGTAAAATTTGTCAATAATTAATCGAGATCTTTGATAGTCCAATCTCTCTCATTTCTGGGATTCAAGTGTTATCTGTGCCAATCGGGGCTGTCTACAGCTAGTCAAGAGTCCTCAATAAACTAAAAAGAATATGAATTTTATTTGGGAAATTATCACAATTTATAAAGTGTAATATAAATAAAAATCACATATATTTTCATAGAAAGAGCTTCACACTTTATCCTAACATGATACAAATTTGTAAAATAAGATATAAATAAAAACACCCGTGATTTTATTAATAAAAGAAAAATAAATTATCAAAGAAATAAAAAAAATAAAACACACAAGATACTTACCCCAAATCCCCCGGAAGGGGAAAATGAAATAACACCCGAACTAGAAAGGAGCCTCGGTGAGACCACATAAATATATTTTATATATTTTATATATTATAATAATAATAATAATACAATACATGTGTAGCTTAATACAACATAAGCTCATTTTGTTGCCAATCTAAATACGGTGAATATTTTCCAAGTCCGATTTGAATCTAGCTGTCAAGCTCTTTTTGGGTTTTCTGGGTCCTGGAATTTAGATCTCATATTCATTTTTCCTGTTGAGCTTTCGAAGAAGAATTTTACCTACACAATAAATAAAAATACATAATAAAAATATACACAACATAAATTTAATTTTTATTTCACAAATGTGCTAAATTGAGGGGATTAATTGTTATTCAGATTTGAATCTACAGAGTTTGTTCAAATGGAGGCAGAAATCAGAAATTTAAAAGCTAAATTAGCAAGAATGGAGGTTGATAGAAACATAAAATCCCTGGTTGTAACCTTCTCTTTTCCATTTAGAGACAAACTCCTCTGGAATTTCTAAAGTTATATACTATTATGACTTTATTGCTTGGAGTGAACACTGATCTAATTTAGAGGACTGAACATACTCTTTAGGGGAAGGTCGTCTGGTAAATAGAAAGGGTATAGATACCTCTAGTTACATAGTTGGGTCTTTAAAACAAGTTATAAGGATTAAGTAAAGGGTAAGAAGATTCTCCAACTTGAGCACCTTTTGAAACATAGGAGTATTCCATAAGGTTTTTAATCTTTGAAGAGTCTTTTTAAAATAAGACTGAGGCAAAGACAATCTTGAAGAAAGACGAGCAAGATCAGAAGTGTTTGACATAATACTAGGACTAGCTTCAGTTATATGTGGGAAAGACATCATGTTATGTGAAGGGTTCTCTCTACTTATACAAGCAAGAATTAAATATTCCATGATACGACCTTTTTGAACAAAACTATATGTGGTGCTGATACCAAAATCATCGGGTTGTTCTTTGCAATTCCAACTGATGAGTGGTAAGTGTATCACTATTTTCCACTCATTTGACCTAATATTTTGTATAGTTTCTTGATTTTTGTGAATATTTTGATGTGTTTTGTGTTATTTTGGAGATAAATAAAGTTTCAGGACTCTCTGGAGGTGATTCGGGGCCAAAACAATAAAAAATGGATAAAAAGGGCAAAATGGTAATTTGGCACGTCGTGACGCGCAAGCCTTCGGCATCACAACCGCTAACGTACGCCGAACCTCACTAACACGTATGCTAATGTGCACCGAGACACGTGGACCAATCAGAAGGATTCTGGTAAAATGCACCGGCTTGCTAACATTCGCCGAATTTACTAACGTGCGCCTGCCACGTGTCAACAACACATCAAATCATGCTAACGTGCGCCAGACATGTGTCACCATCACATGCTGCCGACAATCACCATCACCACATGTCCCCTATGTGTCATCCATATGTCAGCCATGTGGCGTCCACATCAGTCACATGCCAAGTCATCTTGCCACGTGTCAGCCACGTCATCATCAACCAATCATTTTATGCCATGTGTCACAATCACACAGTGTCGACAATCAACATCGTCACATCATCGCCATATCATCGCCACGTCAGCATAATCATTGAGTTACCGACACCCTCAGCCACATGTCACCTTATCGTGAATCCAACTGCCACGTGTCATCGCCTCCAAGTGCCACGTGTCGTTGCGCGTCACGACGCTTGAAGCCTGTCGACGCCTATAAATTCAGCTCGAAATTTCAGTTTCAGATGTACCTTCCTCTCTGTAATTCCTTGAGAATACTAAGGAGTTTGTATCTAGTTTGTTTAATTTCAATTCTGTAATTAATTTTATTTACTTTTTGTAATAATAATTTACTTTCTTTAATTTTTCAGTTTTTACTATTCAGCAATGATGAGGTAACTTCCCCATGCTAGGGTAAAAGGTAAAGCTTTTATTATTGCTATTTAGATTAATCTCCCTTAATTATAATATAATAACTATTTAAAATTTGACTTAATGAGGATACCACTATATTGGCCGGTTGGTAATTGATATTAAATTGGTTTTAACCTGACTAAGCAATGATACCGCTTGGTTGGTTGGTTGGTAATTAATTATTAATTTGACTTAATCAGGTTACCGCCTATATGGCTGGTTGGTAATATCACACAAGTTAATATATTATATTAAGCGAGATATCTAAAATAGTAGTAATAAAAGTGGATCATTTAACCCTAGCATTTTCTTTTATTGTACTTTTTCCTTATTAATTTCTAGCATTTACTTTTCAGCATTTTACTTTATGTCTTTTATTTTTAAGTTTTTACTAGTTGTAAATATGTGTCGTAGCTAAGCCCGTTATCTAGGGTTGTGATGAAATACAATATTACCGGTTTATAAGGGGTTATTTTATAGTTTGGGTAATATAAAAGTTTACTTATTAAGTCTTAAGCTTAATGCGTCTTGTTAATTGGCCACTAATAAGATTGATCAGGTAAACTTAAAATAAACTTGATGAAGGAATTTTATGTTTCAGCCTTAGACTTAATAACCCACAATCTTCCTTGCGGATAGATAACCCTTTAATAGATTTCCTTACAGGATAGACATATACCTGTTGGGCGGGGGTAGCCACAATTGGAACTTAATCTTAATGAATTCAGGTAATTGGGTTATACTAGGTATTTGTATCTGACCATCGACAGAGGCTTTTGCAGAATTTCATGTTCAAGGTTAGTAAACTAATATATTACACAAACATGAAATAACCACTTCATCTTTAAAAAGATATTGGAAGATATCACAACCCTGGATAGTTTAATAAATTTGAATTTTTCTCAACCAACTTTCGCGCCATTTTATTTACTTGTTTTTAAATTTAAGTCACCATTCCAATCAAACAATCAATCCATTAGATACTAGTAATCATTTGACCTCATAAAACTAATAGATTAGGTATTAAGTCCTCGTAGGATCGATACTTTTCATACTACTTGAACGATACGTGCGCTTACGTTATACGCGTGTGACAACACCGGTCAAGTTTTTGGCGTTGTTGCCGAGGACTTAGTTATCTTTCACTATTAGTTTTGGGGTTAGATATGTTACTGGTGTCTAATTTGTTTTTACTTATTAATTATATTTTCTTATGTTTCAGGTTCTCAGACACTACATGAGACGAACCAGAAGCTTTAAACTCCGACCGCTTGACCCAAAAATTGAAAGAACCAACAGAAAATTGAGAAGAGAAAGGCGAGAAGGCCAAGAAGCAATCGTTAACATATAACCTGAACCTTTGGAATTTGCACCACCAATTCTCATTCGAGACAGAACCATTCCGGTGGTTGATAGCTTCATTTCCTGTATTGTACTTCCTCTCTTACCAGCAAATACGTGTGACATCAAAACATGCATTCAGATGATTTAGCAGTCAATGCAGTTTGGAGGAAATGCAACTGAAGATCCTAATGCCCACATCAGCATCTTCCTGGAAGTTTGCGGCACTTTCAATTACAACCGAGCAGCTGAAGAAGCAATGAGACTGCGAGTTTTTCCATATTCCTTAAAAGATAAAGCTAAAGATTGGCTACATTCACTACCAGCAGGTTCCATCACAACTTGGAACACTCTAGCCATCAAATTCCTTGCAAAATATTTTTCACCAGCCAGAACAACAAAATTGAGGAATGACATCACATCATTTGTACAACATGACTCGTAAACTCTCTACGAAGCTTGGGAAGTTACAAAGATTTTCTCCGGAAATGTCCTCACCATAAGATTCCAAAATGGCTTCAAGTCCAAACATTCTATAATGGACTTTCTGGACTGATGAGAACCACAATTGATGATGCTGCTGGAGGAGCTTTGTGTTGGGAAGCGGCCACGAGTGCGCATCGAAAAATTAAAAAATTATGTTGCCGCTATCCCTTTGCCCAAGACCCATTTGTTTTGATTATTCTACAAGCCTACGCATGTTACTATATATTCTAAGCATAAAAAACTCATAAAACATGCAACAAACATAAACCTAAACATGCTAACTATCATAAGAACTCTAATTAAAATAAAGAAAGAAAAAGACTTACTTGAACCAAAGACTCCTCCAGTCCTCCCTCAAATCTACAAGCTTTTCTCGAACTCAGCAAGCTCTTCCACGTTCCAAAGAGCCACCAAGTTTGTGGCCTCCAAAGGTGCACACATCAAAGCCAAAACTCAACGACAAGACTACGCCTTGAGTGCACGAGTATTTTTCCCTTGGTGCTAGCCTAGGCAAATACCTCAAAACTTTTAACACGAGGTTCCTCTAGTCAATTAGACTTAAGGATCCTCAAAATCAGTTGCTTACTCTTAAAATTTAGAGTTGCTCACTTATATAAACCCAAGATATGAAAGGTTTGGTGTAAAAATTTGTAAAGAATTCATTGGGTTTATATAGGTGCTCCAAAGACAACAAAATTAATTAAGAATCCGATGTGGGATAAATGCTAATTTAATCTTAGCCATTGGATATTAATTTAGTGGTTTAATAAGATTATAAAACTCTAATAAGAGTTTTGGCCGAATTGGAATTCAAAACAAATAACAAATAAACAAATTTACTATTCATGTTTTATTTATTTATTTATTTATTTATTTATTTATTCCAATTCCCAAAGTGCCCCTATCGTCATTCACCAATCCTTAAGCCACTATAGAACCTCTTAAATGATTTGTTCAATAATTAAACACATTGAACCATTTATGAACAATTCCTACAACAATCATATATGCTGTTAAATTTGTATCGTGCATTGTTAACCATTGATTTCGACTTTGTTGTGTGTGACCTTTTGGGTTCCCCTCAAGTGGACATGAAATGAATCGTGATAATTTAATTGAACATAAATTATCCTCCGATCAGATGGTCGTTCGATTTCAATGACCAAGGTTGACATCTAGCAACATGCCTAGGCTCCCAAATGAGAATGAAGATATATATATATACCCATTATGTATGTGATTTACATATGATACGGTCTTTGGCCTCACTGTATCCCCACCGTTTGACCTAGGGTATGGAAAGTGTCTACCCATATAGTCAAAGATATGATGTTGATAGTGTCATGAATCGTGCTAACCCAAGAATCTCACATGATTCTTCTGCTGCGGAAACAGTCTCAATCATTGATCACACATATCAACCCGAAAATTGGAATACTACTCTTATAAGAAAATATTTTATGAGAGAGTGGCGATTCTCTGTTGTATCTTTACAAACTTCATGTGTTTCAACAAATGACCCAATCATACCATTATGACCGGATCTTTTGAACCGGGGAAGGAGAATGTCAAAGTTATTTGATCCACACATAAGATTGTAAAGATCTCAAGTCTAAGGACTAGTCATAAAATCTATACATGAAAGTTCTCACAGACACATGGGATAAACACTCTATGTGAAAACTTTCGGCGGTCAGTTTGATGGACACGAGAAACTCATGCATCCATGTGATACACCAAGCGGACAGATCTCCGCTATTAGCCTGTGAGATCGGCTACCCCACTTAAGGGCAGATCATATCATCATGCTAGTCTCTCCATTTTGTCTAGATTATTCACAAAACTATGACTAGTAACGTTTAAGAGTAATGATTCTCATAAGGTGTGGAAGCCATCATCCTATTACTCCAATGGCTTTATTACAGTGTTTGATGATTTATATAATCTATGTAAGACACGTATAATAAAGATTTCCATTTTATTAATTAATGAAAATATTACAAATACATGTACATATAGCCCATCCACAAGTTGGGTATAGGGCATATCCCTAACACTTTGATGGCAAAAGGAGAAGATCAAGCATGGGACTTAATCGAAGAATGCCTAACAATGATTCCTTCTGGCCAACATAAAGGAGAATGATTCAACGAATTACAGGAATTTATGAAGTTTGAGCCAACAAAGCATGAATACCAAGCTGGATCAAATGTGCAAATGACTTGAAACACTTAGTGCGCAAGTTGTAAACATTACCGGATCCACAAGTTCACCTTCTGGAGGAGGACCAGAGCCAAATCAACAAGAAGAGACGGTGAATTATGTCAATAATTTCAACAGATAGGGGAACAATCCATATTCCAACACCTACAACCCAGGGTGGAGGAATCATCCCAATTTTTCATGGAGCAAAATTTCAGGGCAGTAGAACAATCCACCATCTGGATTCCAACAGCAGAACTATCCACCGACTGGATTCCAACAGCAGAACAAAAGGCCAAGAACATGAAAAAGAACCAGGAATAGCGGAAGTGCTGACTAAGCTAAAAAAATATGATGCCATGTTTCAAAGTCAATCTACTTCCATTAAAGCACTGGAGAATCAAATTGGAGAATTGGCTAATGCTCAGAGTTACAGACCGCAAGGAATCTTCCTAGCAACACAGAACCAAATCCAAGGAACCAAGGGAAGGAGCAATGTCAAGCCATTACTTTTAAAAGCGGTACTGAGATCAACAAAGATGTTGGAATCAAGGCATCCATTAAAGAAATTCCAAAAGAAACAGAGCAACAGATGGAGGAAAAAGAAGCAAAGGAAAAAAATCAAATCACTCCACCTCTACCTTTTCCACAGCGTCTTCAGAAAAATAAACTGGATAAGCAGTTTGCTCGTTTCTTGGAGGTGTTCAAAAAGTTGCATATCAACATCCCATTTGCATAAGCGTTGGAAGAAATGCCCAGCTATGTCAAATTCTTGAAAGATATTCTATCACGAAAACAAATATTAGGAGATTATGAGACAGTAGCATTGACGGAAGAATGCAGCGCCATCATTCAGAGGAAACTTTCCCCGAAGTTGAAAGATCCAAACAGTTTCACTGTCCCATGTACCATTGGAGAACATTACATTGGTAAGGTTTTATGTGACTTAGGTGCAAGTGTTAATTTGATGCCTTTTTCTATTTACAAGAAACTGCAAATTGGAGAAGCAATGCCTACCTCAGTCTCACTGCAACTTGCTGATTGAACGCTCTATTTCCCAGAGGAGTTGTTGAAGATGTGCTGGTCAAAATTGACAAACTCATTCTCCCAGCAGATTTCATTATCCTTGACATGGAAGAAGACAAAGATGTACCTATCATCCTTGTGAGACCATTTTTCGGTACAGGTCGAATTGTTATTGATGTGCAAAAAAGACAACTAACCATGAAAGTTGAAGACCAATAAGTTACCTTTAATGTTTTCAAAGCCATGAAATTCCTGAGCGATGAAAAGGAGAAGGAATGTTTCAGAATTGATGTTGTAGATAGTATCATCCAGGATACTGATGCAGTACCACTTCCAACGGATAAACTTGATGCTTGCATCACCAACATGATTGACAGCGAGCTAGATGCTGAAATCCTGGAATGTATTAACTATCTTGACAAGCCGTTTCGTTTCAAATCGACACCACCGGTTGAAAGTCTGGAACTACCAAAGAAGGAGAGAATCATGCCCTCAATTGAAGAACCGCCGCAGCTGGAGCTGAAGTTACTTTCGAGCCATCTCTGGTATGCATTGCTTGGAAACTATTCTGAATTACCTGTATTTATTTCTTATTCGCTAACATTGGAGTAGGAAGAAAAGTTGCTAAGAGTGTTATGAGAACACAAGAGAGTCATTGGCTGGACTATAGCAGACATTCGAGGCATTAGCTCATAATTTTATGTTGTGTGAGGAACGGATAAGCTATGCGCAGCGGAACCCGCCCGAGATTAAATCCCGAGCAAATAAATTTTTTTTTTCGGCAATTACAAAAACAGTGAATAAAGTTTTTAATCACAAATTTAAAAATTCCAATGCGCTTAAAATCATTACCAATTTTTTTATGTATTAAAATAATTACCATAAGCTCAATTAAAATTCTACACACTTTAATACATTTATCAACTATTGACAAATTATTCTAAGCTACTAAAATTATTTTCAACACTTAAAAATAATCCAAACATACTAAAATTAATTTTCCAACACTTGAAAAATTAATTCAAGGATACAAAATAATTTTCCAACTCTTGTCATGTCAAAGGACCACAATAACTACTCAACTTGAAAAGACAACTATTGATAGTTTTATGGAATATCTATTAGTCATCTTTTATATGTTTGTTCGAAATTCATTCCACTAATGAATATCTGCATTTCTATATGAACTTCCACTAAGCTCACAATCTGTTGAGACAAACCATATGTCCATTACATATATAGACAATGCACTAGTCTTACCAATATAATGACCGACCCATGTCAATATATCTAGACCATGGATAATTTATATTCGAGAGAATGTGTGGATATTTCTAAACACCATTTGCAACTCTTGCAACTATAATCACCATATGTTGTAACTCTTGGGTCTTTACTAATTTCATATAAGGTTACGAGTGAAACTCGAAATCTCTAACTCTTAGAGTAATCTAACAATTAGATATACAATATATAAATAAAAGTAAGACTTTTACCATATAAATAAATAAATAACCATGATAAAATAAATATTATATTGCATAAATATCAAATATTCATACAAAAAGTGAATGGTGCTCGATCACCATTTCCAACACTCTCACTTGATCTAGTGCCATTCACGATGGTATCTAATACCCATGGACTTTTTCTTGGATGATGGAAGCTCCAAGCTCTCTTAGTTGTTCCAAACTCATGGGTGAGTCTCCCAATCACCTTCATATGACTCCTTAATGTGCTAGCATGCTTGAATTTTGCAACAAAATCCATGGGAGATGGAGAGAAGCTCATGGCTTCATGAGGAAGAAGAGAGAAATTGAGTGCTATGAATAGTAACCACACCTCACTTCCAAAGTTTGACTTGCTTTTATAAATAAAGTTTGTGTGTTGAATTGGTTTGAGTGTAGAAAAAGCAATCCCAGGCTTTTACTCAACAAATCACCAAATTCCATCAAGTGTCAAACACATTGATGTAAGTTGGTGGGCCCCACTTCAAATTCCAAATTTAAGTCGGACAATCCAACACGCAACTTTGCTCGGCCCTGGGTTCGTTTAATTCCGTATTAAACAAATTTACGGTTGCGACTTAATTAAATCTAATTTAATTAAATAATAATACCTAACAAAATTATTACAAAAGTTGCTTGTGAATTAATTTTAAATTAATTCGTTCGCTAGAATTAAATCCAATTTAATTCCGCTTTGAAATCCGATTTCATTTAATATATCCAATATATTATTTTAGCCCAAATAAATAAATTAAATAGTAAAATCCAATTTAACTATTAAATTTACTTTGCCAATTAATTCTTGTCGTAATTAATCCTAGATTAATTTTCTCTCTCTTAATTAATCCCAGATTAATAATGTTCAAGTCAAATATCATCAGTGAATCTTTGGGAGGTGACCCAAGATATCTCTGGATATGTTGGCAGTGAATACGATCATCGGACTATCCGAATAAGTGTGTACCCGGTACCACGTTCTTACTGATTTACAAGACATGGTTGGCTTCTAGCAAAGCACCGTGCCTACCCAATTCTCCATAAATATTCTTTAAAGGAAATACAATCTTTTTCAGGCATAGTATACATAGTATTGCGTATTACGATCCAGTATCAAATGTCACATGCTAGGCCTGAGGCTGGAATTGTGTCTGCCCCGTACGAAGCATATATCGGATCACTGGCAACTAGTCTCTATAAGCGGATAAGCATGACCTTATCATATTATCCCGATGACTGCAGTACTTAAGAGTACCAGTTCTGTATCCCTGCATGATCATCATCTCCATATGACTGAAGTAATACTTCCATCTTGACATCACACCCAATACACTATGATTCTTAGTATACCTAGAAGAGGCATACACAGAACCTGTTAAAGCCCCGGATGACCAAAACCAAAGTATAATGATTGTCGCAAGTATTAGCGATGCAAGTCTCAGGTTAATAATTGTCCAACAATCTCCCACTGGCCTATAGCCAATCACTCAAGTGTCCGACACTTGAACTATGTACATGTCGCTCATACTTATGCTGAGATATCATTTTCATCAGTGGATTTACAAGGTTATCATCTCATGTGATTTATTCGATCATCAAACGCCATGATGTATGATCTCACGAATCAGATAAAACCGTCGAAATATATACTTGGATCGTTGATGAGACCGCGGTTCCGTAGCTCGTGGTGTAGCCCAGCTCAGCTGCTAACAGAACTATACCTAATCCAATTAGGATTATATAGATCCAAAATGATTCTTTTGCTGCCTCAGCTGCAGCAATGTTCCGCTTTTGTTATTTATTCGGCAACAGTATCTTGCTTGGAAGATTTCCAGCTCACTGTTCTGTTATTCAAACTAAATATGTACCCTTATTGCGACTTAAAGTAATCTTTGTCGGTTTGGAAACTTGCAGTGGTGAACCTAGTCACCTCAAGTTCTCATTTCCCCATATTTCAAGAAAGCATCCTTAGTTCGTCCAAGATACTCAAAGCATATGAGACATCAGGTCACATATATTTCAAAAACGTACGAGCTCTGGGAGGGTTGTCAGCAGCTTTCTAGATTTATCCCAGTAGATCTTTATTCCTAGAATAAAGCCTGCTTCTCCCATGTATTCCATGGAGAATTTTAATGAAAGCCAAGCTTTCACCGATTATATTATGGGAATGTTATTGCTAAGAAGCAATACATCATCAACTTATAAGACATTCATTGTCAGTGCGCTCTCACTAACCTTCTTATATACACAAGAATCATATTCGTTTTGAATGAAATCATATACCATTATGATCTCATCAAAATGTTGGTTCCAAGAATGCTATGCTTACTTCAATCCATAAATAGATCGATTTAACTTGCAAACCTTGTTTGCATGTTTTGGCATGACAAAACTATCAGGATGTTGCATAAAACATCCTCCAAAAGGTTTCCGTTAAGGAAAGCGATTTTGACGTCCATGTGCCATATTTCATAAATGAAATATGCAGCATTAGCAAGCATTATCCAAAATGGATTTAATCATGGCAACATGTGAAATAATTTTGTCGTAGTCGACGTTATGTCGTTGACGTTACCCTTTCTGTACTAGCCTAGTTGTGTACATTTGTATATTGCCATCCATGTATGTCTTTTTTGAAGACACATTTAGTATCAATAGGCACAATGCCTTCTGGTACATCAACCAGTGTTCAAACTTAGTTGGTATACATGGAATCCATTTCGGACTTCATGGAACTTTGCCATAAAAGGAGTCGATACCTTGTATCACTTCCTCATACGTAGCCGGTTCGTACTCCTCAATAAGATTGATATCTACATGAGGTGAAATCAGAAACCAATACCTCCCAGGTTGTTTTCTGACTCTCTTCGACCTACGCGGTTCTTGTGTATTCGAAGATTATTGGTACAGTTTCATCCTTGATGAACTGTTGGTGTTCCGTAAGGACTCGGTGCCTGGAACAATATTACTCTGATTTTCATCGAGTTTTACTTTCCTCCCACTTATCACTGCATATAGGAATTCCTCTTAGGAAAGCCGCATGGAGAGCAACAATTACATTGTTTTCTTTTGAGTTGTATAAGTACTATACTTTCGTTTCCCTAGGATAACTTACAAATAGGCACTTATCCGATTTGGGTTCTAGTTTGGTATCATCCAAATGTTTAGAGTATGCCCAACATTCCCAAATCTTCAGGAATGAGAAACCCGGTTTCTTTCCTGTTCATATCTAATATGAAGTCTGTCTAACAGATTTTCATGGAAACTTATTCAAAATAAGTATTGTACTGTTTAATGCGTATCCTCAGAAGGAAATTGGTAGCTCAGAGCGACTCATCATTAACCTTACCATGTCCAACAAAGTTCGGTTTCTTTGTTTGGACACACCGTCAAATTGAGGTGTTCCGGGAGGAGTCCACTGTGAAACCATACCATACTCTTTCAAGTAATCTTGAAACTCATATGTTTAAGTATCTTACAATGTGGTCCGACCGTAATATTTTTAATACTTTTACTAGTCTATTTTCTTACTTCGTGTCGAAACTCTTTGAATTACTCAAAAGTTCCCGACTTATGTTTCATAAGATACACATAATCGTAACGCGATGCCACATCTGTAAAGGTTACGAAGTATTCATATCCACCTCTAGCCTAGCTAGACATGGGCCCACTTACGTCACTATGAACGAGGGCTAATAGATCAGTGTCACTTGCACTTTTACCAAGTAAAAAGTGTTTTAGGAACTTTGCCTAATAAACTAGATTCGTAGACATCATTTGAATTAGAATCAAATTTGTCCTAGTATCCACTCTTCGAAAGTGTGGATATACGAGTCTTGTTAATGTGTCACATACAACAATGCCACAAATAAGTCTCATTTGATTTATTCAGTTTGAGCATTTTGTTTGTCATGTTATATGTTTGAGATTCATTTATATTCAAAATATAAATACTGTTATTCACATCTAATGTGTATATCTCAATATCATATTTATAAACAAAACACTTAGTGTTCATGAACATAAAGGTATACGCGTAACGGGTTAAACTAGATCTAGAGATAATGTTTCTAGTCAAACTAGGTACATTATAACAGTTTCCTAATTTAAGTACATGCCCAAAGGGCAGTTCCAAAACTTAGGTTCCCACAACCAAAACAGCGACTCCCGTCCCGTTTCTGACTCGCAGGTCGATCTTTTCTGAAGCCAGTCTCCTGCTAATCAGCAGATCCTGCACATCAGTATATATGTATGTACCAAATTCAGTATCAAAAATCCAATTTTTAAAACTAGCAGTGGATATGTTTATGACAAGCATACCTGAAGTCGGAGCCTTGCACGTCTTCACTTCCTTCATGTCTGCCTTGTCCATATGGCAGTCACGCTTCCAGTGACCCGTTTGCTACAGTTTTCGGTAGACATTTTGGGATATGTCTTTTGTCTTCCTAGAAGACAATGATGATTTTGCCTTTGCCTTTTTTTTTCACACCCCCAGAAGTCTTCGGCCAAGACTTGGCCTTCTGAGATGTCGAAGTAAGATGCGCCTTGCACTTTTTGCCCTTTTAGAAGCTCTGGCTCTGACTCCTTGAGCATAGCCATTAACTCTCCAAGAGTTTTCTCTTGGTTCAAGATGAACCTGCCCCAGCTTTCGGGCAGAGACTATAAGATCAAATCTATGGAAGTCTCGACCTCGTAGGTAATGCCCAGCTAACCTTAGCTGTTCGATGTCAGCAATCATCTATGACACCTAGTGCTTGATAGATGCACCTGACATGCGCGAGCGAAAAAACTTCTTTTATACTTTTAAGATCTAAGGTTAGATCTATGAAGATTCTTTAATTTCATCATCATGGTATAAAGATCTAATCCTTAGTTCTGATGATCAAATTAAGGAGTCATTGTGGCAAACATGATGGATTGAGCACTAAAGTTATCATCACGATGAGTCTTCCAAAGCTCATGCTCTACTATTTGCTCAACTCCGGGCTTAGGCCCGAGAGGTCGCTTTATCAAATAGAGTAACTTCTCAACTCCCATGACTATCATGAGATTCATTTCCCAATATGAAAATTAAAGCCGTAAAAGAAATTTTTCACTTAGGATTATGTCATTTGGCGTTAATCTTTCCAGTTATAATGATTGCTATAGTCCAACTATCCAATCAACGATTTCGGGTACAATCAGATGTAATGATTACTATAGTCTAACTATATAACCAACTATAAATGATCGGTTAAATTCAGATGTATTGATTACTATAATCCAATTAAATGACCAACTATAAGTGAAGTAGTTTGAATACAGTCCAACTGTTCAATTAAAACAATAATTGAATATTAGTCCAACTAATATATTTATCAATAATTAATGACGAAAAATGAAATGAGCGCGTATTGGCAAATATTTAAACGAAATTGCAAATTTAATACTTACCTCCCACTATTTTTCGGTGAGCCTCTAACCCGCTATGGAGTACTTGGGAAACCTAGTTTCCTAGTGGGCTAGGATCCCGTTAATAACACACAACCTTGACTTTGGCCAACAAGTTGTATGAAACTTAACTAGGTAGGTCTCTAAGATCAATTGGATCCCATCCAATTCCTAGATCCAGTAGGTGGACCTCCAAGTCCGAAACATATTTCCAATATATGCTAATATATCCAATATATTCCCTAACTTTTTTCCTCTGAATCAACTAAGCCTTGGCTTTGGCTCAACAAGGCTAATGAAACTAGTTAAGCGTGACCCATTGACAGTGGGAAAGCTTCGTAATCGAGGTCGATGAACAAGAAGTGACCTTGACTTTGGCCAATAAATCACAACTTGCCCAAGACGTACGATATGGAACAAAGCTTTCGTGATTCAAACACATCCGCGATGGACAAATTTCTTGACTTTGGCCAACAAACCAATGCCAATCTTGGATCTTGATAGAGAATCACTCAATGGAAGGAAAAACGTTTAATATAAAATGAGGGTTTTTGTTGCTATTTGGCAACCAATTTATTATATTAAATTAGGTCTCATCATACACCCTTAAGCATGCATTCTAAAAGCATAATAAGGCGCGAATAAAATAATAATGATATTCGGATGGATATCTAACAAACTTTATTCCTAGAATAAATTCTCTCTCTTTCCTCTCTCCCGCTAGCACTATTCATACTTCTACCCAATTACATAATACTTCTACAGAAACTTCATTTACTTTGAGGGGAATTGGTGAGAAGAGAAATACAAAGAGAATAGAGATAATAGGCTGGACACGCAGGTCCAATTTAATAAATTCTAAATTTATTACAATAATTTCCAAAATTGCCCTCACCCTTCTAATATTCATCTGATATACATTATTCATTCATACATCCAAGTATTCACTCAAAGCATGTTATTCAATCAATCTAATCCAATTAATTAATCTTTGAATTAATGACCATCCAATGTTTAAACAACGATTTGATTTCCGCGAGTCCAACTCGTTTAAGAATAAATACTCAAAGTACGTATTCTTGAATTATATCGAACTACAATTTTAAATCCAATTTAAATTATATTCAATACTAATTCATATTTAATTCCAAATTAAATAATTACACTTTTAAAAGTGCCTTTTAGACTTAGATTCCAAATCCAATCTACATGGGTCTCAAAGGCCCAATTAGTATCCAATACTTTTTAATTAAAGTCCAATGGGCTTTTAATTAATTCTTTAGGCTTGGGCTTTTAGCCAAAATGGATCTAACCCATAATGTCTAGGCCTAATAGGAATCACCCTATGCCATATAATCAATTTTGGCCTATTAGCCCAATAAATTATTAAAGGCCCAATGTCATTGTAGGACACAGAAATCGGCGACGCTGTTCTAGGCTCGCGGCCTAGTTTGGAGTAACGAAATAACATGGAGTCATCACCCGTGAGAACCAGGACAAAGATTTAAGGCCGCACTCACCCCTCGCAAGGGAAGACCTCAAACTATTGGGTTTAGAATGGTCCCTTACTTATGTCACTTGTGATGATATGATTTGTGCAATAAACTAACCGAATCTATTCAACATTCATGCTCCAGGGTAATCTACGTCTAGTATGCATTCATCAAAATAACTCCTAATCTAAGTTTGCATGCTCGAAAATAAGTCTTTAAACGGCGAACACACAATATCACACAATGAGCATATTGAGCCATTAAACCAAAAAAAAACAAATAACTATTTAAACATAATCATAAACTAAACAAAATACCATGCATAAAATAACATAATCATGCTTTGAAAATAAATAATAAACTAAGCTAAATCATGCTTTAAATAATAACTAAATAATCTATGAACTACATCATGCTCAAACACAAGTTTGGATAAGACGAAATATGTGTCTCTTAAGTGGTACGTGGCGTTGTATCCCGAGTACAAACCGCACTACCGTCCATTCGGATTCGGCTACGGAATTTACGTCCGGGTTTCCATCCTATCTACCACAAAAGGGAACACATATTCTGCTCATCCAACAATCACATCATGCCTCAAACGACTTTCATGCGATAATATTTAAAATAAATAAAATAAATGAAAGATAACAAATAAAAGGGTGCCCTCAGGTCTAACCTTTTTGTCGTCTCACGAAAGGGCGTTACACGGCCATTGGAAGGGTGGATGATCCGCAAATTTCCTGGTTCATTAATCCAACATTTTTCATCGCTTTTTCACTGTTTGGGCTGCTGTTTTCACTCTGTTTGGGCTGCTTTTTTGCTGCTGTATTTTGGTCACAGTTTTTGGTTGTTTAGAGGACTATTTTGGGCGTTTTTGGAGGGGTATTTGGTTGTGGTTTTGGAATGGTTTAAGGGGCATTTTTTCGTCACTGTTTTGGGACAGTTTAGGGATTGTTTCAGGCAGTTTGCCGGCTATTTGGAGAATGCAATTTACGGCAGTGAAGAGGCTAAAGGGATTTACGGCTCATGCGTGAGGGTTGCAGGCATAATGGAAAATTGGTGAGGCTTTATGCGTGCAGGTGTTTGAGGTGCTTACGTGAATCTGAGGCTCGTTAGTGTGAGAGTAAAGGGGGCGAGTGGATATAAGGGCAGGTGGCGTGGAGGCAGCGAAATGAGTGCTGTGTGGTGAGATGAGTGCGTGTGTCAGGGCAATGTGAGTGCGCTTTACGTTTTGTTGAATGGGCTGGCTTCGTGAAAAGGAAATTGGCTTTAGAAGTAGTGGGGCAGGTTGTGAGTCGAACGGCTGGTGTGAAGGCTAATTAAGTAAAGGCAAGGGGGCGTTGTTGGTAGGCTAGTGGGCAGGTGCGTGCAGCTTTGTGGACATGGGCAGGTGGCTGCGTTGAGTTGGTGTTGGTCAGGCGTTAAGGCTTGTGAGAGCTGTTAAATGTTTGTGGCCTTTGTGTGGAGCTTGGATGGCTGCGAGTGGAGGGCTTATGGTGAGGGCAGTGTTGTGGCTTTTAGGACGTGTTGCTGTTTTCTTTGTTTATTTGTTGCTT
Organism: Zanthoxylum bungeanum; assembly: GCA_019454045.1. Taxonomy (NCBI): domain Eukaryota; kingdom Viridiplantae; phylum Streptophyta; class Magnoliopsida; order Sapindales; family Rutaceae; genus Zanthoxylum; species Zanthoxylum bungeanum. Next base: position 205,691 of record SKCR01024892.1, on the reverse strand, counting down.
ACGGCTATGGTTTATTTCCTTTGTTTTGTTGGCTGGTTTGTGGCCGAGAGCGAGAGAGGCAAGAGAGAGGTGTTATTTCATGTTGCAAGTCTGGTTTGGTGTGTTGAATCAGAAGGTAGAGAGAGAGATTGATGCGTTTAGGGTTTATTCTCTTTTGTTCTGGTTTGTGGCCGAGATCGAGAGAGGAAAGAGGGGGATGAAGGCTGAGAGATAGAAAGGCTTGAGTTGTCTATTTGCTGAAGCCAAAAACTAGGTTTAGTTTAGGGGTCCTTATATAGTGGTGAGCTAGGGTTAGGGTTTTGGATGGGTGCGTGGATTCTGGGCCAAGATTTTTAAATTTTTTTTTAAAACAAGAATCGACTGAGTGAATCCGCGGACAACCAGCGAGTTAAAAATTGACGAGCTATTAATTTCAGAATTTTCCTTGCGGCATACGTTTCCTGCTACTCCCGCGACTAAAAGGTAGTGTCTCTATACGAGACTCATCATCGGGTCTTATGCAAAAAATGCAGTGCCTACAGTCGTCCCCACTTTGATGGGACTTGTGCAGTGTGTGACAATGACAATCCTATCAAAGTTATGCAATGCATTTTTACTTGCCTGGCTTGCCAGCTGCCACCTGACTTGCCTCTTGCTTCGAACTGAGTTGATGATGCAGTGGACTTCGATCCTAGGACGCATCCCAATAACTGCAACCGACAATGGGGCCTCGACCCTGGGACGCATCCCAATACCGCTGATAATGTGGGCCTCGACCTTGGAACGCATCCCAAAACTGAAACTGATGATGATGTGGTTGTGCCATACCAAAGTTTATGCAATGCATTTTTACTTACCTGGCTCGCCACATGCCGCTTGACTTGCCTGTTGCTTTGAATTGAGTTGATCTGGTGGTGCCATACCTGGCGTGCTAAACCCCATACCTGAGGTGTCGCGGTTGCGTCTCTATACCGAGTGTCGCTGAAATATCTCCATAACCGGAGTACCGTACCTGGCAAAACTGATATGATGTCTCCATACCCAGAGTGCCGTACCTGGCAAGACTAATCTGATGTCCTCCATACCCGGAGTGCCGTACCTGGCACGACTGATCTGATGTCTCTATACCCGGAGTGCCGTACCTGGAAGAACTAATCTGATGTCTCCATACCCGGAGTGTCGTACCTGGCAGAACTAATCTAATGTCTCCATACCCGGAGTGCCGTACCTGGCAGAACAGATCTGATGTCTCCATACCCGGAGTGCCATACCTGGCAGAACTGATTTGATGTCTCCATACCCGGAGTGTCCTACCTGGCAGAACTCATCTGATGTCTCCATACACGGAGTGCCGTACTTGGAAAAACTGAACTGATGTCTACATACCCGGAGTGTCGTACCTGGAAATACTGTACTGATGTCTCCATACCCGGAGTGCCGTACCTGGCAAAATTGAACTGATGTCTCCATACCCGGAGTGCTGTACCTGACAAAACTGAACTGATGTCTCCTTACCCGGAGTGTCGTACCTGGCAAAACTGTACTGATGTTTCCATACCCGGAGTGCCGTACCTGGCAAAACTAAACTGATGTCTCCATACCTGGAGTGCCGTACCTGGCAAATTTAAACTGATACTAGTAATGATGTGTGCCTCGCCCCAAGAGTGCCATACCCGGCAACACTAATAACGATGTGGGCCTCGCCCCCGAGTGCCATACCTGGCAAGACTGATACTAATAATGTGATGGTTCATTATCGAACCATGCTGTGAGGTGGTCTATTCCCGAACCGTTGTTGTGTGAGGCGGTCCATTCTCGAACCTTGCTTCATTCTCGGAGTGCCATTCCCGACTTGTTCATTCCCGAACCGTACTCCATTCTCGGAGTGCCATTCCCCCGCCTTGTTTTTCTCGAACTATGCTCCATTCTTGGAGTGTCATTCCCGGCTTTCTCATGATGTGTGGGCCTCAACCCTGAGACTCATCCCCAAAACTGATACTAATGTGGGCCTTGACCCTAAACTGGTACTGATGTGGGCCTCAACCCTGAACTGATACTGACGTGGGCCTCGCCCCAAACTGATACTGTTGTGGGCCTCGCCCCAATGTTCCATCATCAAACTGATGATGATGTGGGCCCCGGCCTTGGGACTCATCCCCAAAGCTGATGCAGATGTGGGCCTCGGCCCTGGGATTTATTCCCGAAGATTGCTGATAATACGGGCTTTGCACCCTGGGATTCATTCCCAAAAACTGCTGATAATGCGGGCCTCGACCCTAGGATTCATTCCAAAACTCTGACGATGTGGGCCTCGGCCCTGGGATTCATTCCTGAAACTAATGCTGACAACGCGGGCTTCAACCCTGGGACTCATCCCTAAAACTGATATCAATACTGGTACGGGCCTCACCCCCGGGACTCATCCCTAAAACTGAAACTGATATGGGACTCAACCCTGGGACTCATCCCCAAAACTACTACTCATATGTTGCTGATTCTGGTTGGCTTGTCTTTGCCGCTTTTTCATTTTCTTCTTTGAAGCCTGTGAATGCAAAACAAAACAAACACAAAAAAGAATGCAAAATATGTTACATGTATGCATGCATGCATGAATGAATTTCCCATTCCGTTGGGTTAGGTCTTCCACCAGTTCTCGAGGTGATTGCTCAGTCTTCTCTCTGGTCTCATGACTCAATATCTTGTTATGTCCTTGATTCGCGATGTGGCAGACTGGTCGCCCCCAGTCTTGGTTTAGCTTTCTGCTCTCTGCTGTTTGCACTTGGTCAAGATGAACCACATGGTGGGGCCTTCTATATCATCATACTATGCTACGAAATAGTCTCAATAGTTATACATATCATTGTTCTCAAAGAATGCCTAGTAATGAAACCAGAGAACCTTCAAAATACCTAATGTAACTCAAATCCAAGTCTTTGGATAAATGATCTAAGCCAGACTCAAAGTGTGTGTGTGCAAAGGTTCTTTCACAACTTGATCCTTAAGCAAGCCAACTCAATGATTTCATTTCAAAAATCGGGATCGATGAGTCAAACCAACATAGATGTCTCAGTTATGCTCTGCAATTGCTTTTTCGTGCTCAATATGGTATGATTTCATTTTTCTTTTCCATTGTCTCTATTTTTTCTTTTTTTTTTCTTTTTTTTTTTCATTTTCTTTTCTTTTTTTTTGCAACACACTTACCCTTTAAGGTAGCATTTCTCCTCATGGTGGTCCTAATACTCGCCCATGGGTAGCTTCACGCTTATCGGTTATAGGCGGTTTATTTCTTTTCTTTAGAGACTGTTTTTTTCAACCATACCATACATCATAACACAAGCAAGTCAAGATAGACATCTAAGCAAACGGTCATTCACCGACCTACAATTTCTTCGACTAGTCACTTTGCTAACTACTCAGGTTTTCACCGCTAAGAACCATAATCAGGTGCTTACGAGTCTAACATAGATCAATTACTCAAAGCGTCAGATAAAAGCACATCAAGGGTTTATCGTTTCTAAAGTTTCACTCTAAAGCAATCAATTTCATCATCGGACTTACGTCTAACTATTAAGGACTAAAACAAACAATCAATCAATTTTTTTTTCAGTCTATGGTTCTTCACTACTGCCATCTTCTATCTCAATGTAAGAAGCCTGGTGGTTGAGAGTTTGGAGGACAAAGGTTTCGGGTAGGCCGGAGTTGATCATGTAGGTGGGTGGTGGAACGGAGCGGTAGTTTGGTAGAGGGTTTCTGTATGTTAGGCTGTTATTTTCTTGGATCGGGTATTTTATGGGAATCTATGAGGTCTTGGATTTCATGCCTGAGGCGGGTGCAATTGTCGGTGTCATGGCCATGTAGCTGGTGGAAGTGACAATAAAGGTTCACATTTATGTGTGGCGGTGGGGGGTGTGGAAGTGGTTTGCCTTCTAAGGGTTTCAAGAGTCCTTGTCCCTGTAACTTTTCAAACACCCTTGACAAAGGTCTACCAAGGTTGGAGAATTTCCTGTTTCTGACGGTAGTGACCTCAGTAGTAGCGGGCTTGGTCTCAGAAGGCCCCCCAAAAGTTCTTTTATTCTGGCCATAAAACTTTCTGCTCTCAGCCTCTTCCTCCTCAATATCCAGAACAGTCTCCCTCAACTGTCGAAAATCTGCAATCATCGAAGTCATTCTCCTTAGCTTACCATAAATTGAGGGCTTAGTACCCTTGATAATCATCTTGATCTGGTCCTTCTCCGAGGGTTGAGTTTGCATCTTTAATAGTTGACCTCTCCAGCGATCTATATACTCCTTGAAGCTCTCCTCCGGCTTCTGCTTAGTGTTCTCCAAATCTCAGAGTGACAAATCAATCTCCAAGTCCGTAACATAATGTTTTAGAAATGCATCTGCCAATTCTCTCCAATCTTCCTTAACCTTCTTCTCAAGGCTATGATACCAAACCACAGGTGCCCCCTCGAGTGACATCTCAAACATCTTTTGGACTTGGCGCTGTGATAGCCCCACTGAACTCATGACTGAGACATATTGCTGCAGATGGACTCTCGGGTCTCCATTCCCATTAAACTTGGCCATGTCGGGCATTTTAAACTGAGCTTGCAGCTGTTCTCCAAAGGTCATTGCCTCATAATCTACCAACTCTTAATGTTTACCCCTCATTTTGTGGGTAACTGTTTCAACCTGATCCCGAAGCTTCTGAAATTCTGCCTGAGACCCAATCACGCTGCCTGTTACATACTCTGCCATGTCATCATCAAAAGTAGGGATATCATCCCCCAACCCATTCGAAGGCTCCTCGCGCCTCACATTCTCAGAATTTCCCCCAGTACGGGGTACAACCATATTTGCCATGGCGGTAGTCAAGGCTTGCAACTGTTCGGTAATCTTGGCGAAACCATTCTCTAACTGATCCATACGGGATACCTCGTTACCAGATTCACTCATGCCTGTTATTGTTCTTTTAATGAGCCTTGTCCATTCTCTAACCCAAACGGTATCTATGATGTCTCTTTTAGACATAGAAGGTGTTAACATGATATATGTATGTATGAGGTGCATGAGATGCATGTAACATATATAACATACTAAATCAACTAAAATTTTCAAACAAATCGGCCCGTTATCATTTTAGAAACTTTTGGGCTAACTGTCATAGGAGTGAACTCGTCCCAGTTTGAATGGCCCAACGAGTTCACATCTCATGGCAAGGAGCCCAACTAAATCCAAATGGTAGTATTCCGAACACAAGCACAAAGTGGCCCATCAACACTTAGAAGCCTTTGGCCCAATCGTCATAAAATACGTTCTTGTCCCAGTTTAAATGGCCCAACAAGCCCATATCCCATGACAAATTGTCCAAATGGATCCAAACGACGATGTTCCAAAACGCAAGCATAAAAGAAAGATAATGCAAACATAAAATAATGATTTCTACAGAATGGCCCATCAACATTTCAGAAGCTTTGGGCCTAATGGTCATAAGGTACGAACTCTCCCCAGTTTAAATGGCCCAGCAAGTTCGCATTTCTGACAATAGTCCAACTGTATCCAAATGAGGATGGTCCACAAGCACATACTCAAGGAAATAATTGTTACTTTAACCATACAACCCCGGTCTATGGGTGGGTTTGCAAGAGTGTAGACAAAGGCTCTCACCGGCGAAGGATGGCCCACAACTAGGTCTCCCCAATCAAGGGTTCGAGCGACCAAGTGAGCGCACCCTTTTTTATACACTAAGGTACATGCCAATGAGCTATGGTGTGTGACTGACTGTCAAATGGATTTCCCGTTGTAGATTCCACAGAGGGAGGGTGGAGCGAGTCTCTCTTAAGTACCCTAGCCTCTTAGGCTCTTATCGCTTGGTGACAGGAATAAACAATGAGTCCTCCAAATTAGACCATCACAATAGGCTACGGGTAGATGGCTATATAGGTGCCTTCACATCTTTTCCTTCTAGAAAGGTAGTGAATGAAGGAAGACACCAAACCATTACCTAGCCTCAAAATGCCTTTGATTAAACCCCAATTTTATCCACTATAGACATGGTCAATTAGAACATAAATCCAAACATTGCAAGACAATATTTCGGGGCCGATTCTCTATCCCCAGTGGAGTCGCCAGACTGTAGGACACAGAAATCGGCGACGCTGTTATAGGCTCGCGGCCTAGTTGGGAGTACGAAATAACATAGAGTCGCCACCCGGTGTGAACCAGGACAAAGATTTAAGGCCGCACTCACCCCTCGCAAGGGAAGACCTCAAACCGTTGGGTTCAGAATGGTCCCTTACTTATGTCACTTGTGATGATATGATTTGTGCAATAAACTAACTGAATCTATTCAACATTCATGCTCAAGGGTAATCTACGTCTAGTATGCATTCATCAAAATAACTCATAATCTAAGTTTGCATGCTCGAAAATAAGTCATTAAACGACGAACACACAATATCACACAATGAGCATATTGAGCCATTAAACCAAAATAAACAAATAACTATTTAAACATAATCATAAACTAAACAAAATACCATGCATAAAATAACATAATCATGCTTTGAAAATAAATAATAAACTAAGCTAAATCATGCTTTAAATAATAACTAAATAATCTATGAACTACATCATGCTTAAACACAAGTTTGGATGAGACGAAATATGTGTCTCTTAAGTGGTACGTGGCGTTGTATCCCGAGTACAACCCGCACTACCGTCCATTCAGATTCGGCTACGGAATTTACGTCCGGGTTTCCATCCTATCTACCACAAAAGGGAACACATATTCTGCTCATCCAACAATCACATCATGCCTCAAACGACTCTCATGCGATAATATTTAAAATAAATAAAATAAACGAAAGATAACAAATAAAAGGGTGCCCTCAGGTCTAACCTCTTTTGTCGTCTCACGAAAGTGCGTTACACGGCCATTGGAAGGGTGGATGATCCGCAACTTTCCTGGTTCACTAATCCAACATTTTTCCTCGCTGTTTCACTGTTTGGGCTGCTGTTTTCACTCCGTTTCGCTGCAATTTTGCTGCTGTATTTTGGTCACAGTTTTGGTTGTTTAGAGGACTATTTTGGGCATTTCTGGAGGGGTATTGGTTACGGTTTTGGAAGGGTTCAAGGGGCAGTTTTTCATCACTGTTTTGGGACAGTTTAGGGACTGTTTCAGGCAGTTTGCTGGCTATTTGGAGAATGCAATTTACGGCAGTGAAGAGACTAAAGGGATTTACGGCTCATGCGTGAGGGTTGCAGGCGTAATGGGCAAATTGGTGAGGCTTTATGCATGCAGGTATGTGATGTGCTTACGTGAATCCGAGGCTCGTTAGCGTGAGAGTAAAGGGGGCGAGTGGATATAAGGGCAGGTGGCGTGGAGGCAACTAAATGAGTGTTGTGTGGTGAGATGAGTGCGTGTGTCAGGGCAAGGTGAATGCGCTTTACGTTTTGTGAATGGGCTGGCTTCGTGACAAGGCAATTGGCTTTAGAAGGTAGTGGGGCAGGCTGTGAGTGGCACGGCTTGTGTGAAGGCTAATTAAGTAAAGGTAAGGGGGCGTTGTTGGCAGGCTAGTGGGCAGGTGCGTGAAGCTTGGTGGACATGGGCAGGTGGCTGCGTTGAGTTGGTGTTGGTCAGACGTTAAGGTTTGTGAGAGCTGTTAAACATTTATGGCCTTTGTGTGGAGCGTGGATGGCTGCGAGTGGCGGGCTTATGGTGAGGGCAGTGTTGTGGCTTTTAGGACGTGTTGATGTTTTCTTTGTTTATTTGTTACTTACGGCTAGGGTTTATTTCCTTTGTTTTGTTGGTTGGTTTGTGGCCGAGAGCGAGAGAGGCAAGAGAGAGGTGTTATTTCATGTTGCAAGTCTGGTTTGGTGTGTTGAATCAGAAGGTAGAGAGAGAGATTGTTGCGTTTAGGGTTTATTCTCTTTTGTTCTGGTTTGTGGCCGAGAGCGAGAGAGGCAATAGGGGGGATGAAGGCCGAGAGATAGAAAGGGCGTGAGTTGTCTATGGGCTGAAGCCAAAAACTAGGTTTAGTTTAGGGGTCCTTATATAGTGGTGAGCTAGGGTTAGGGTTTTGGATAGGTGCGTGGATTATGGGCCAAGATTTTTAAATTTTTTTTAAAACAAGAATCGACTGAGCGAATCCGCGGACAACCAGCGAGTTAAAAATTGACGAGCTATTAATTTCAGAATTTTCCCTTCCGGCATACGTTTCCTGCTACTCCCGCGACTTAAAAGGTAGTGTCTCTATATGAGACTCATCATCGGGGCTTATGCAAAAAATGCAGTGCCTACAGTCATACTTTGGACTTTATGGAAATGGTTTAGGCCCAATTGGATCCAACCCAATTGACCAAAACCAAACTTGGCCCAATAAGGACCATTAAGCCCAATTACAACAAATAAATTAATACAAAATTCTAAATTACATTTTAAATCAATTAAAGTGCAATCACCATAATTAATTAATATTTCCAAAACATCAATTTAAACTAATTAATCATGCCTAATTCCCAAATTCATGTCCAACACAAAAATGGGGCAAAATCAATTCTCCAACACAAATACAATGATGCACAACTCTAAGTAATCATCATCTAACATCAACCAAACATCCAATTTCCCATTTTCATGCTCCAAGCAAAAATACCCAAATTTAAAGTCATGAACTCTAGAAATTAAATCAAGCTTAGATCCCTCTCTGATACCATTGTTAGTGTCATAGACATGCCACAGGATCTCTAAGTGTGATTCGTGTGTGAATACAATAAAAAATAAGTTGTGGAGGACTTACATTGATCGGTTGTGTTCAAAATTTTTTCTTGGATGATGGAATCTCCAAGCTCTCTTAGTTGTTCCAAACTCATGGGTGAGTCTCCCTATCACCTTCATATGACTCCTTAATGTGCTAGCATGCTTGAATTTTGCAACAAAATCCATGGGAGAGGGAAAGAAGCTCACGGCTTCATGAAGAAGAAGAGAGAAATTGAGTGCTATGAATAGTAACCACACCTCACTTCCAAAGTTTGACTTGCTTTTATAAATAAAGTTTGTGTGTTGAATTGGTTTGAGTGTAGAAAAAGCAATCCCAAGCTTTTACTCAACCAATCACCAAATTCCATTAAGTGTCAAACACATTGGTAAATTCCAAATTTACGTCGGACAATCCAACATGCAACTTTGTTCGGGCCTGGGTTCGTTTAATTCTGTATTAAACGAAATTACCATTGCGACTTAATTAAATCTAATTTAATTAAATAATAATGCCTAGCAAAATTATTACGAAATTCGCTTGCGAATTAATTCTAAATTAATTTGTTCGCTAGAATTAAAACCCAATTTAATTCCACTTTGAAATCCAATTTCATTTAATATATCCAATATATTATTTTAGCCCAAATAAATAAATTAAATAGTAAAATCCAATTTAACTATTAAATTTACTTTGCCGATTAATTCCAAATTAATGGCGTTCTCTCTCTTCTAGTCGAATTAATCCCAGATTAATTCTTGCTGTAATTAATCCTAGATTAATTTTCTCTCTCTTAATTAATCCCAGATTAATATTGTTTGAGTCAAATATCATCGGTGAATCTTCGGGAGGCGACCCAAGAGATCCTTGGATATATTGGTGGTAAATACGGTCATCGAACTATCTGAATACGTGCGTACCTGGTACCACGTTCTTACCGATTTACAAGACATGGTTGGCTTCTAGCAAAGCACCGTGCCTACCCAATTCTCCAGAAATATTCTTTAAAGGAATATACAATCTTTTTTAGGTGTAGTATACGTAGTATTGCGTATTACGATCCAGTATCAAATGTCACATGCTAGGCCTGGGGCTAGAATTGTGTCTGCCTCGTATGAAGCATATATCAGATCACTGACAACTAGTCTCTATAATCGAATAATCATGGCCTAGCCATATTATCCCGATGACTGTAGTACTTAAGAGTACCAGCTCTGTATCCCTGCATGATTATCATCTCCATATGACTGAAGTGATACTTCCATCTTGACATCACACCCAATATACTATGATTCTCAGTATACCCAGAAGAGGCGTACACAGAACCTGTTAAAGCCCCGGACGACCAAAACCAAAATATACTGATTGTCGTAAGTATTAGCGATGCAAGTCTTATGTTAAAACCAAATACACATACCCTGATTCGGATTCCCATAGACACATAATCATACTACCAATGGGATTTCGAGGGGTCTATCCAGAGCGAAGCTATTTACGTACCATCGGTAAACAGAACCTCATATTACACTTGCATGAGTATCCAATACCCAAATATATGAGAACTATATCGGTACGCTTCCATAACTCGCACAAGTGTAATACTAGCCTATTTCGCATTATCGATGTCCAGTCTCGATAATACTACGACTAGTGACAATTAATGATTAAACCTTACGTGGATTAATATTTTCTCATATCTTATTAATCCGGTACTAATCATATGGACTTTTATCATTTATATATCCCGGTAATCCAATTACAAATAATAAAATAGCAATTTCCTTTGTCACATAGTTAATTTTCTACAAGAACACCATGTCTTTTACAAAATAGTGATACTATGGGTCATAATTTTCCAACAAAAAGAAAGTCACACTTTCAGATCCAGCTTAACGTCCAGGCATTCATGTCTAGCTGACGACTAAACTTAACGCTCGCTGGGAGGCAACCCATGTAATTTGTGTATATATTGTGATTTAGTGTGTTTTATTTTTATGTGTTTAATTTGTGTAGGTAAAGTCAGATTTCAGGATGGAAGACGTTCTCGCAAATCTTCACAAGCAATTTCCTTCTCTCACTCAAAACATAATGCTGAAATTCTACAAAGCTCACCTCGAACGGATGAGATTACTAATGATCAAAGGTATTCCTACTGACATTCATTGGATTATTGAAGGACGGGTCCGATTGGAAAGTGAGTCTTTTGACTCTTTTATTTCACATTTGTCTGGTTTAGGAAGAAGCACATATGCTAAAAAGAGAAGAGCTAAAAGAATGGGTGTATGCTATAAATGTGCTCGTATGTTTTGTAATACTTGTTGTCGTTCTTTAGGAATGGTGTCTGATAACCATGAAGATAAGATTAATTTCATTAGGGATGGCTTGAGTAAGGAGTCTTTGGATGAAATATCTAAGACTCTTGAGACGCATCACAGTGGAAATGTGTATCACGAAATTCGTTTGTTATATACACAATTCCAAAGAGAAAGACAACAGTATAGTCTCGGGAATCTGACTTTAAAAGACCCTGTTTGCCAATTTATAAGAAAATTGGATGGGAAGCTTGTTCCTGACGTATAGCCGTCATTCAAGCCATTACTTCCTGTAAATATTATATCTCTTTATATTAATCTAATAATTGTGATTTGTTTTGTTGTTTTCTTTTATTTTCTCCGACAGGATCCAGACTTTTTGACCTTTCATGATTTTTGTTATTATTTTGCTAATAATCATTCTTTGGAAGATACTAGTGCTATTATTACTCACCCATTTTCAGGGTTATAAATTCAACTCATCTTTTCACTTTTGAAGGCATCCAGATTTGAGAAAAGAAACATACATAAAATGAAAGCCACTTCAAGAAGACGAGTTGTAAATATCTGTGTCTTTTGTGGTACTAGTGTTGGTATTAAGCCACAATACGTAGCAGCAGCACATGAATTGGGAAGAGTCTTAGCTGAAAGGAATATGCACTTAGTATATGGCGGTGGCAATCTTGGACTAATGGGGATCGTTTCAAAGGCCGTACAGTAAGGAGGTAGTCAAGTCTTGGGAATTATCCCAAAACCTTTAGCGGAAGTGAATCTGATAGGACCATCAAACGGAGAGGAACTAATTGTGCCAGGTATGTCTGGACGACTGGTAGAAATGATTAACCGTGCTGATGCTTTTATTGCTTTGCCAGATGGCTTGGGCACGATGGAGGAAATTTTTACAGTACTATCTTGGACGAACTTGAACATACACCAGAAACCGATTGGACTGTTTAACGCTGATGGATTCTATGATTTTCTTTGTGTATTTCTTGATGATGCCCATAGAAATGGGTTCGTGTCAAAACCTTTAAAAGAACTCCTCTTCACTGTCAGAACTGCCCAGGATTTAATTGACCAAATCTTAGTCTTTGAACCAAAATTGACCCTATCATTTTCAAGATAAACTAGTCCGATAATGATCATAAGAAGCATCAGATAAATATAGATCTTAACCTTTAATTTTCATTTTAGATGTAGAATTTCAGCTAACCATGTACTATCTTCTAAACTTATCTTCTATTTTTTAAGACATTGGGGACAATGTCTCATTTAGGTTTGAGGGTGGGGAATAGTTGTAGTATTTTGTTGTTTTTAATTTTAGTCAAAAATTTTCGAAAAAAATTAAAATTAAAATTTTTTACAAAAATCAAAAAAATATTTTGTGTATTTATGTTTTTTAATTTGATTAATCGGGTGAAATTGGTGTGAGATAGCTGTGTAAGGAATTTCCACTCCTGAGACGTATCTCAACCTATTTCGGAACAAGTTAATTTTTGTTTATTTCATTTTGAATTATTTAATTTGTGAATTCTCTAGAAAATTGATTAAAATGAATCTTCATATGCTCAGTTGACAGATATTATCAACATACATGGTAACATATAGACATGAGTAGTAATTGACGAGTTTGTAATATTCAGTGCTCTAGTTTAATTGGAGGAAGCATCTAAAAAATGATGGGATAAAAAAAAATGTCCGAGATCCGAGTTATTAAGTCCGTAGGGGTGTTTTAACACCTAGTGCCCTAAAACTAACTGGTTTGGGAGCCACTGGCCCAAATCTTGCTACATGGATAAAAGATGTTGCAAAAAAATATATATATCTGAAGTCTGACTAATTAAGTCCGTAGGGGTGTCTTAACACCTAGTGCCATAAAGCCAACTGGTTTGGGAGTCACTGGCCTAAAGCTCGCTACATGGATGGAAGATATTGTATATAAAAAAAAAAAATCAGAAAAATATTCCATTGCTTAAAAAATGTGTGAATTCTGATATAACTTTAGGACAAAAATATTACCTTCTTTTCAACTACAATTATGACTATTGTGGGCAAAAATGAGTTGATTAATATTTTTTTGGCTGTGTGTATAGAGAATGGTAAAAATAATCGGAGAATTTACTTATTCAGTAATTTAGAAAGAAATAAAACAACTCTAAACTTGGATAAGAAGTTTCACCTGGTTAGTCACTAACTTCTTTATTCTTTTTTCTCTTGTTTTTTTGTTTTTGTGTGTATTAGTTTTACTATATTTTTACTTTTGTAAAATATTTGTGGGTATCGTTGATGTAAGCCCTCACGAGACTACAACTCGTCCACTAGGGACACCTAGGGGTTTAAAGGCTTGTTGCATAAGCTAAATGCAACCGTGATCCCTACGAAAGTGGCTTAGTTTAATTTTTATTTTAAAAGATGTTTATGTTATTTTATTTTGTTGTTTTGCTCGAGGACTAGCAAAATTTTAGGTTTGGGGGTGTGATTAGTGGTAAATATATCACTATTTCCCACTCATTTGACCTAATATTTTGTATAGTTTCTTGCGTTTTGTGAATATTTTTATGTGTTTTGTGTTATTTTGTAGATAAATAAAGTTTCAGGACTCTCTGGAGGTGATTCGGGGCCAAATCAGTGAAAAACGGACAAAAAGGGTAAAATGGTAATTTGACGGGTAGCGACGCGCAAGCCTTCGGCGTCGCGACCGCTAACGTGCGCTGGACCTCGCTAACGTGCGCCGGAGTCTGCTAATATGCACCGAGACACGTGGACCAATCAGAGGGATTCTGCTAAAATGCGCCAGCTTGCTAACATTCGCCGAATCTGCTAAAGTATGCCTGCCACGTGTCAACATCACATCAAATCATACTAACGTGCGCCAGACATGTGCCACCATCATATGCTGCCGACAATCGCCATCGCCATGTGTCACCTACGTGTCATCCACGTGGCGTCCACATTAGTGAGATGCCAAGTTAGCTTGCCACGTGTCAGCCACGTCATCTTCAAAAAATCATTTTATGCCACGTGTCACAATCACAAGGTGCCGACAATCAACATCACCACATCATCGCCATGTCATCGCCACGTCAGCATAATCATTGAGTTGCTGACACCCTTTGCCATGTGTCACCTTATAGCGAATCCAAGTGCCACGTGTCGTCACCTTCGCAAGCCACGCCACAAATCACGATGCGTCGCGACGCGCAGAGGTTGACGCTTCGCGACGCGTGAATCCTGTCGACGCCTATAAATTCATCACAAAATTTCAGTTTTAGATGTACCTTCCTCTTTGTAATTCTTTGAGAATACTAATGAGTTTGTATGTAGTTTGTTTAATTTCAGTTCTGTAATAAATTTTATTTACATTTTGTAATAGTAATTTACTTTCTTTACTTTTTCAGTTATTATTATTCAGCAATGAAGAGGTAACTTCCCTCTGCTAGGGTGAAAGGTAAAGCTTTTATTATTGCTATTTAGATTAATCTCCATTAATTATAATATAATAACTATTTAAAACTTGACTTAATGAGGATACCACTCTATTGGCCGGTTGGTAATTGATATTAAATTGGTTTTAACCTGACTAAGCAAGGATACCACCTGGTTGGTCGGTTGGTAATTAATTATTAATTTGACTTAATCAGGTTACCACCTATATGGCTGGTTGGTAATATCACACAAGTTAATATATTATATTAAGGGAGATATTTAAAATAGTAGTAATAAAAGTGGATCCTTTAACCCTAACATTTTCTTTTATTGTACTTTTTCTTTTTTAATTTCTAGCATTACTTTTCAGCATTTTACTTTATGTCTTTTATTTTTAAGTTTTTACTAATTGTAAATATGTGTCGTAGTTAAGCCCGTTATCTGGGATTGTAATGAAATCTAATATCACCGGTTTATAAGGGATTATTTTATAGTTTGGGTAATATAAAAGTTTACTTATTAAGTCTTAAGCTTAATGCGTCTTGTTAACTGGCCACTAATAAGATTGATCGGGTAATTTTAAAATAAACTTGACGAAGGAATTTTAGGTTTCAGCCTTAGACTTAATAGCCCACGATCTTCCTTGAGGATAGATAACCTTTTAATAGATTTCCTTACAGGATAGACATATACCTGTTGGGCGAGGGTAGCCACAATTGGAACTTAATCTTAATGAATTCATGTAACTTGGTTAACATAGACATATGGTTTAATTGGGTTATTCTGGGTATTTGCATCTGACCATCGACATAGGCTTTTGCAGAATTTCGTGTTCCAGGTTAGTAAACTAATATATTACACAAACATGAAATAACCACTTCATCTGTAAAAAGATATTGGAAGAAATCACAACCCTGGATAGTTTAATAAATTTGAATTTTCCTCAACCAACTTTCGCGCCATTTTATTTACTCTTTTTAAATTTAAGTCACCATTCCAATCAAACAATCAATCCATTAGATATTAGTAATCATTTGACCTCATAAAACTAATAGCTTAGTTATTAAGTCCTTGTGGGATCGATACTTTTTATACTACTTGAACGATACGTGCGCATGCGTTATACGCGTGTGACAACACCGGTCACCAACCACCCTACAAAACTATATAAGGCACTTTTGTCCTGGCGCTTAAACTACGGTGAACTAGGTTTTATAGAGGATACCGTCAAAACCCAGATCAAGGGGTATTCTTCAAGTTACGTTTTGATACACAAGATCCTCAGATGAAATGAGTGTAGGGCATACTTATAGTGTTAGTGAAGACAGATTATTCATGGATCACCCAAGATTTTTCTTATACTTTCAAGAGAACAGAGAACTAGTTTAATTAGACATAAGTTTCAAACATATAAAGAGATTTTTATTATTAAGCTAATGCTTCTTTCGATGCTTTTTCAAGTCTCGACTAAAAAATGAAAACCATCATTCTTATATAAATGGAGGGGGGAAACACAAGGAGTCTTTATTAGAACAGGGCCTCTACCTAAAGCTTCTGCACTTAGTACTATTTTTATAAAAGCAAAAGCAAAAGAAAACCTACCACGCAGTAAAGCGTGAATTATTAAACCACATTTGAATTAGTAAAGTGATACCCAACATGTGCGCGGGCCCATAAGAATATAATGATTGATGAACACTAAAAAGTGTACATTTAATAAAGAGAAAGTAATCATTTTACACTTATAATTTCATTAATTCCGTTAATTTAGCACATTTGAAAAAAAATAATTTAGTTTATGTTTTATATATTTTTATTGTGATTTTTATTTCTTATGTAGGTAAAATAATACTTTGGATGCATAACTAGAAAAATGGACGTGACATTTGGATTTTGAAGGCCAGAAACATGAAATGATGTTATAACATTGTACAATTTCAGAAATTTCAATCTTGTGCAATATCCGTAATCCGGTCATACCTTTTTACTCTGATATCGAATTGTGGGTATTCGAGTTCCAAATGAAATAAGACTCGAATATCTACAACTTGTTTCTTTACAAGATTTAATAGTTCTGAGGTTTTCAAGGTCGAAATTGGTGAAGAATTCAATGTATGTTGCATGTAATTTAATTATTAGAAAATAAAATAAATAATAATAACAATAATTAGTGAAGAATTCAATGATTGTGTCAAATATTTGTAAAATGATCAACAAAAATAATTAAAAAAAAGTCAAAAATGAAAAAGAAAATAATAAGTTAGTAAAAGTTTATTGTTTGTATTTGAATTGGAAATTTGTAATTAATAATTGAGAGATAAACACTTCTACTATAAATAGAAGTGATCACCTATCATTTTCTTCATGATTCTTTAATTTTCTCTCTTGAAGATTTGGAAGAAGTGACTTGTGTGTTTTATTTTTCTTGTAATATTTTTTCCTTTCAGTAATAAAATTATGCAAGTTTTTATTGAAATCATGAGTAGCTAATTCCATCCTACTTGGGTATAGGGTGAAACTCTAAATATGAGAATATAAATTAATCTTACTTGTATTATAATATATGAATTGTAATCTGAAGACTGAAATTTAATTTAATTCTAGACTAATTATTGACAAACTTTGTTACCGTCTTTATGACTGTTTTTATTTATTTGGCATTATTGATTACCTAAATGGACTTGTTATAGACATATATTATCATCGCCTTTATGGCTGGTTTTATATGTTTTGCCATAATTAATTCCTAAAGTAAATTAACTGGGTAATAATGACAATTTATATATTATAAAAAGCAAAATCTCTCTATATTTGAATATTAAGAATGGATTCCCTAGCCCTGGCTTTCTATTTTATTATTGCAGTTCAATTTAAAATTGTCCATCACTTCAAACAATTCAACTTTTTCTTTTACTGAAATTACTATTTTATTTTACTAAATCTATTCCCTGTGGATCGACCATGGACTTATCGGGTTATTTTATTACTTTGGCACCCTTATACATGGGAGTAAAGAATCATTTTGTAAGTGTGTCGAGTTTTTGGCGCTGTTGCCGGGGAATATAATTTAATAGACTTATATTTTTTTCTTTTCTTTTCTTTTCCTTTTTTTTTTATTTATTTTGTATTTCCTTTTTCTGTCATTTATTTTTACTTTTTTCACTTGTTTATTATTTTTTTCTTTTTGTAAGTATTGCATTTGTAAATTTTAACATATAATTTGCATTTAGATTGCTTGAAATATTGGTCTCGATCAACCAGTGGTAGATTAAATAGAGAGTCTTCATCACCTTGATCGTCAGTCAAAAAGGTCGAGAACCGAAATGAAAACCCACCTGACTGAGATGAAAATCCAATTGATCAGGTAGAACATGAGTCTCACCATGGCGATCATAATCATCCTAGGACACTTAGAGAATTCATGAATCCCATTAAGACGGGATCACCATATGACATTGCTTTCCCCCAGATGCATCACGTTTCAATTTTAAACTTTGTGTCATCCAACTTTTACCCACATTTTATGGTCTAGAATCAGAAAATCCTTATCAACACTTGAGGGAATTCGAAAGGTATGCAATACCTGCATAGACCAAAATTGCAGCATGAATATAATTTGACTTAAGTTTTTTTTTTTTTTTTTTTAAGAATAAAGCTACAATTTGGCTGAAGAACCTTAGGTCAGGATTCATTAGAACATGAGATGATTTACAAGAGAAATTTCTAAAAAAAAAATTCTTTCCCCCTCACATGACAAACTTATTTAAGAGGAGAATCATAACTTTCACACAAGATTTTGGGGAAACACTTTACCAATATTGGGATAGATTTGAAGAGATTTTGAATGTTTGTTCACATCATTGGTTTTACACCCCAAGGTAGACAAGTAGTGGAAATAATGTGTAATGGTGATTTTAGGGACAAAAATCTTAAAGATGCACTAGATTACCTAGAACACATAGCAGAAAATACACAATATTGGGACACAATTGGTATTTATGAGTCTTATGTAAAACCACAGTTATTTGGTATAGGCATGTTTAACCTTCAGGAAGACCATGAACTTTCTGCTAAATATGCATCTCTAGCTAAATAACTTGAGGTATTAGAAAAGAGGAAGAATGATCATGTCAAGTCAATTCAAGAAGTCATATGTCAAATCTGTAATTCAAATGAACATGTCACACAAGTTTTCCCAACCTTGCCAGCCTTGCAAGAATGTCTCCATGACCAGGTCAGTTCCATAAACACCTTCAAGAGACCAAATCCAAACCCATACTCCCAAACCTACAATTTTGGTTGGAGGAACCATCCAAACTTAAATGGGAGGAATGATAACCAAGCACAACCATCGCAACAACCTCCCCAAGTACACCATAATTGTAACATCCTCGATATGGGAAGCTATCGGCAAATGACAGATTCCACTGCCACCTAAGCCACTGACTAATAACTAAAAATATTGCCATTTTCTTATCTTGAATAACTTCTACCTTAATAATATGCATGCACACACATTTACAAATCTGAGATAACATATAAACCATAATGAACATACATAGTATAAGTACTCTGTATAAGCATAAACATGTCATTCATCAAAAAGAAAACAAAAGGAACTACATTTCGTGTGAAAGTGCTATAGCAAGTCGGGTGTGGTACATGGCGTAGGTGATCTCCGAGTGCCTTGACGTCGATCTAGGGCCAAATAAATCGTTAAGTTTTCTTGTAATAAATAGAAAAGCATATGTGTTGATGGTGTTTTCAGGCACTACAACATTTAAGACAGTACGACAAGGGCAAAAGGGTAATTCCCTGACTGGATGAGATCATGTAACCGACCCGACCACAACATGTGAAGACCGACCACTTTGGTCCGGATGACCGATCACTATAAGGTCGGCAGAAACACTATCAGCACAAAAGATTATCATGGCCGACCTCATGAAGACCGACCAGACAACGAGCCGTGTTCAAGACAACAGCACCCCATTCTTGTGGATAAGATAAGAAAGATATCCTACTCTCACAAGGAGAAGGAGTCAGAATCCAAAAGGGAATACGGAAGAAGAAGGCAATACCGGATCAGGAATCCCTACAAGAAGAGAAGATTGAGTTCAAATAGGATTTCTTATGCAAATAGGAGTCTGATTTCTGTATTATTATAAATAAGAGGGTAGAGCATGTGTAAAAAGACATCTGAAAATCATCACAAGAGTGAGGGATTAGAATCATCAAGCTCCAATTTGTAAAAACAAAGAAGAGTCCCGAGAAGTGTGTTTAGTAATAAAGAAGTACCATTCTGTTCTTGTCCGTGGACGTAGGTCGGATCAAAAAATCCACCGAACCACATTAAATCTCTTTGTCGATTGGTGTGTTTTCCCGTCTCCCGCTAAATTTGCTTTTGGTCCCCCATAACCAAACAAATTCACCGTGGAAGGAGGCTTACCTCGGAGGTGATATTCCCATATTACCCCGAGACCAAAATCAGCCGTCAACAGTTGGCGCCGTCTGTGGGGAACTTCACAAAAAGCAGTTCACGTGATAAGACAAATGGCGGAGGGCGGAAATCACCAACCAGGAGGTCCGGCAATGGACTGGATAAAAAAAATGGAAGATAGCATGAGGTCTATGATGGATCGACTAGAAAGAATGGAAGGAGCAAACAACGAGAAAA
The DNA here is from genome assembly GCA_019454045.1 of Zanthoxylum bungeanum. Classification (NCBI taxonomy): domain Eukaryota; kingdom Viridiplantae; phylum Streptophyta; class Magnoliopsida; order Sapindales; family Rutaceae; genus Zanthoxylum; species Zanthoxylum bungeanum. The sequence goes on along the minus strand of SKCR01024892.1, from coordinate 185,556 downwards.
CTGAAACCGGGACCGGACAGAGGAGGAAAGAGAGGGAAAGATGGAAAAGAGTAGTAGAAATAAGCGAGCACGACATCTCCTACCTCCCAAGAACAGCAATAAGAGGGCAGGCCTTAGCGGACTTCATAGCAGAACTCACGGAACCACAGGTCTTGGCCGTGGAAGAAGACAGGTGGGAAATGTCTGTAGACGGATCCGCAAGTTCGCACGGCTACGGAGCAGGGGTAGCACTAAAAAGTGAAAAGGGAGAAGAAATACTGCTCGCCCTCAAATTCGCCTTCAAAACTACAAACAACGAAGCAGAGTACGAGGCAATACTGGCCGGACTAAGGCTATGTACGGTAGTAGGGGTCCACAACGTAGTGATCAGGAGTGATTCTCAGCTAGCAATACAACAGCTGAAAGGGGACTTTCAAGCCAGAGAACCAGCCATGGTAGCTTACCTGGTCGAAGTGAAGAAATGGGTGGAGAAAGTGGGAAACGTACTCTTCGAACAGGTCGGACGAGAAGACAACTGCGAAGCAGATTCCCTAGCCCGACTCGCCTCTTCAATGAGGACAGAAAACCCCAGGGTAATCCCTCTTATATACCTCTGAGAAAGAAGCATAAGGGAGACAGAGGTAGATGTACTAGAAGAAGAAGGCAAAGATTCATGGATGCAGCCGATCAGGAGATATCTGGAAACAGGAGAAACCCCTAAAGATAAAAAGGAGGCCAGGAAGCTGAAGCTCAAGAGCACCAAGTTTTCCCTGATTGAAGGAGTACTCTACCGGAGAGGATACACCATACCCCTCCTAAGATGCTTAGCACCAGAAGAAGCAGACTACGTGCTCAGGGAGATTCACGCAGGCATCTGCGGAAGCCACGCCGGGGGAAGATCAATCGCCTTCAAAGCCTTGAGGCAAGGGTTTTACTGGCTAACCATGCACCAGGATGGCGTGAGGATAGCACGGAAATGCGAAGGTTGCCAGAAAAATGCCAACCTCTACCATCAGCCGGCAGAGCAGCTGACCACCATATCCAGCCCCTGGCCCTTCGCACAGTGGGGGCTAGACATCATAGGGCCAATGCCGAAAGGACGAGGTCAGGCAAAATATGCAATCGTGGCCATAGACTACTTTACCAAATGGGTAGAGGCAGAGCCATTGTCCACCATCTCGGAAAAGAAGGCCACAAAGTTCCTGAAAAGAAATATAACCTGTCGGTTCGGAATCCCCCAAGCAATCATCACTGACAACGGAAAGCAATTCGACAGCAGGGGATTCAGGAAACTTTGTGAAGACCTCCAGATAACTTTGAAATTCGCCTCGCCAGCCCATCCCAAGTCAAACGGGCAGGTTGAAGCCACCAATAAAACCATCAAGTCAAACCTGAAAGCTCGACTCGGATCAAGCAAAAGCCTATGGGTCGAGGAGCTACCGGAAGTACTGTGGGCACACCGGACGACCTTCAAGGATTCAACAGGAGAGACACCCTTCTCCCTATCATACGGATGTGAGGCCGTCATCCCAGCAGAGATCGGAATATCAACCCACATGGTCCGCCACTTTGAGAACGAGCGGAACGAAGAACTTATCAAAAACCACCTCGACCTGATCGAAGAAAGGAGAGAACAGTCAGCAGTAAGAGCAGCAATCTACCAACAGAGAATGGCCCGCTTCTACAATAGGAGAGTTCGGACCCGCTCCTTCCTAACAGGCGATCTAGTGCTAAGAAAAGTGACTCTGAACACCCGACGACCAGAAGAAGGGTCGTTAGGTGCCAAGTGGGAAGGGCCCTACAAAATCACCAAGGTAGTAAGACCAGGGGCCTACATCCTAGAACATATGGACGGCACGAGGTTGAAGAAACCATGGAACGCCGAAATGTTAAGAAAGTACTTCCCGTAAAAATCAACTTTCCTTTCTTCTATTTTCTTTTTGCAGAAACCGGGCAAAACACCGAATCGGAACAACTGTTGTAAAGAGGGCAGCACGCCCCCAAGCATGAATAAAAATTCCTTTTCTGGCAAAATCCTTTGAAAGCAAAAACAATCACCACCGGGACTATTCAAAAAACTTCGGCTCGGGGCTGGATTTCGTTCCGCCGAGGCCACTGAGATAAAAAACTCGGGGTCGGGCGATGTCCCACCGAGTCTGCCTTTGGACTGGGGACGTAGCATTCCCCCAGGACCAAGTGATTCTTACCGCTCGGGGTCGGGCGATGTCCCACCGAGTCTGCCTTTGCACTGGGGACGTAACATTCCCCCAGGACCAAGTGATTCTTACAGCTCGGGGTCGGGAGATGTCCCACCGAGTCTGCCCTTTGGACTAGGGACGTAACATTCCCCCAGGACCAAGTGATTCTTACAGCTCGGGGTCGGGCGATGTCCCACCGAGTCTGCCCTTTGGACTGGGGACGTAACATTCCCCCAGGACCAAGTGATTCTTACAGCTCGGGGTCGGGCGATGTCCCACCGAGTCTGCCTTTGGACTGGGGACGTAACATTCCCCCAGGACCAAGTGATTCTTACAGCTCGGGGTCGGGCGATGTCCCACCGAGTCTGCTCTTTGGACTGGGGACATAACATTCCCCCTGGACCAAGTGATTCTTACAACTCGGGGTCGGGCGATGTCCCACCGAGTCTGCCCTTTGGACTGGGGACGTAACATTCCCCCAGGACCAAGTGATTCTTACAGCTCGGGGTCGGGCGATGTCCCACCGAGTCTGCTCTTTGGACTGGGGACGTAACATTCCCCCAGGACCAAGTGATTCTTACAGCTCGGGGTCAGGCGATGTCCCACCGAGTCTGCCCTTTGGACTGGGGACGTAACATTCCCCCAGGACCAAGTGATTCTTACAGCTCGGGGTCGGGCGATGTCCCACCGAGTCTGCCTTTGGACTGGGGACGTAACATTCCCCCAGGACCAAGTGATTCTTACAGCTCGGGGTCGGGCGATGTCCCACCGAGTCTGCCTTTGGACTGGGGACGTAACATTCCCCCAGGACCAAGTGATTTTTACAGCTCGGGGTCGGGCGATGTCCCACCGAGTCTGTCTTTGGACTGGGGACGTAACATTCCCCCTGGACCAAGTGATTCTTACAGCTCGGGGTCGGGCGATGTCCCACCGAGTCTGTCTTTGGACTGGGGACGTAACGTTCCCCCAAGACCAAGTGATTCTTACAGCTCGGGGTCGGGCGATGTCCCACCGAGTCTGCCCTTTGGACTGGGGACGTAACATTCCCCTAGAACCCAAGTCTTTCACTCAGCTCGGGGTCGGGTTACGTCCCACCGAGTCAAGCTCCTTTGGTTTGGGGAGGTAACATTCCCCCAGAACCAAGTACCTCACATAGCTCGGGGTCGGGTTACGTCCCACCGAGTCAAGCTCCTTTGGTTTGGGGAGGTAACATTCCCCCAGAGCCAAGTACCTCACTCATCTCGGGTCGGGACACGAGTCAACCCTTTGGACTGGGGACATAACATTCCCCCAGGTCCAAAATTCCTTTGTCAGCACGGGGCCCGGTTATACCCCCTCCGCCTCATGTTAAACCCCGAAAGGTCCCAGAAAATTCAGGCGAGCAAAAAAAAAAAATAATAAAATAAAATAAAAAAGAAAAAGATATGTATACATGTATATGCCTAAATATACATGAGTCAAGACAAATTGTGATGTTATTACAAAAAAAGATAAGTGTACATAGGGCCCCGGTAGGGTTACCCTTTTCATTCAGCCCGCACAGGGGCAGGAATTTCTTCCTCAGATGGTTCAGGTGGCGGGAGAAGCGGCTCGGCATCGGGAGGAGGGACTATGGCTTCAACCTCGACAGCAGGATAGACCTCTACTTCAGGGACGGGAGGAGGGATCTCAGGGCAGTCCTCGCCGGCGGCCGGAACCTCAGGACGTTCTTCGTAAGAAGCCTCGGAAGCCGGAACAACCGAAATAGGGGCGGGATCCATCGCCTCCTCAGGTGGGGAAGGGAGCCACTTCCGAAACTCCTCCTCGGAGATATCCCCCTTGCAATAGCTGATGGCCGCACGAATGGGGTCCATGTTCAGACTTGGCAGCACCATCGGAATTAAATCAGCACAATCACCAACTCCCTCAAGGCGGATAGCCTCCTTCTCGGCCTCAAGCTCACTCTCCCTCTTCTCAAGCTCGATCTCTCTCTCCTCGAGATCGATCTCTCTCTCCTCAAGCTCGGTCTTTTTCCTCTCAAGACTATCTCGGGCCCGTGCAACCTCCTCGTCTTTGTTCTTCAACTTGGCCTCAGCACTTGCTACCTTCCCCTTCAGAATGCCAATCTCAGATTGGGCAACCTTCAGGTCCTCCCTGGCATTATCAGCAAGCTTTCTTTCCAGCGCAACGGCAGCCTTGAGAGCCTTGTTCGTTTTGAAATTCTCAACAGTTGTCGCCTCATGATTCTTGATCACCTCCTCCCGGTCAGCCAATTTTGCTTCCACTTCGGAGAGACGATTTTGAAGCCTCTGAGCCTGACCACCCTCGGACAACAGAGTCAGAAGAATACCCTTATTCTTGGCCATGAGGTAGTTGGCCTGCACACAAAAAAAGAAGGGGGAGAAGGGAGTCAATACATAAAATAAAAAGGACCAAGACCCAAAAACCGAGAAGGGAAGTGAAAATACCTTCGCCATCTGAGAACTCATCTCAGTCACAACACCTTCGGGAGATACATCCTCATACCTCGAAACCTCCCCCGGGGGAATCACCTCGGCCAATTCATTGAAAGCCGGCACTAAGTGTAAGGTAGCCTCCCGGATGCTTTCTCCCAAGTCATCCACCCCGAGGACCACAGGGCCCTTCCGTTTTTTGGAGGAGCCTTCAGAGGACTTCCTCCCCCTACGGACGTCCTTCCTCTTAACCGGAGCAGCTTCCTCCTCTTCTTCCTCTTGAGCCAACTCGGTCTCCTCGGCCCCAAGCTGACGCCTCCTCTTCCTAAGGGGTTTCAGTGGACTGACAAGGCGAGCAGATCCTGATGATTGCACGCCAGAAGGGGAAGATTCCCCCGAGCACCCGTTTGAACTTGTCCTGGAGACACCTTCTCAACAAGATCAGGCTGCGCCCGAGAAGTTCCAACCTCAGCTTGACCGATTTTCTTCATGGTACCGGCCAACTTCTCAAGGACATCAAACGCATAACAGGCAAACAAAAAAAAAACATCAAGGCAGCCAGCAGACCTCCACCAATCCGACCCGAGACCTCCGGAGGGACGGTCCGAGTAAGGCCCGAATCAACAAAGGCCGCGTCATTAACCAACTTCCTCCAGTGGGCAGCATACCCCCGAGCCCAATGTACCCGCCTCCGAACCTGACGAGAAACCTTGGGAGCATCTCGCCAACAAGCTGGGAGGAACCAGAGAAGTCAGAAACCTAAGAAACTAAGAACGGGAATAAAGAAAGAATTAAGGGGCATTAAACTCCTAACCTCCAGCCCTGAAGATGTCCGGAACCGAGACGTCCTCCTCAAACGATCTCAGAACCCGACCCCAGTACCCAGTAGCCCAGAACCAAAGGTCCTTAAAATTCTTGTTGGAATCGGGGAGTTTCTGGACAAGGTTAGACGAGCTGTCATAAGCAGAGAGGTAATACCAACCGTAGTGAGTTTTCGGGTTGGATTTCAAATGATATAACCTCTTCACTTCTTCCAAGCAAGGCACACCCAAACCTGCCCGATGCCAAACCACATATATGCCGGCCAGAATCCTCCAACTATTTAAACTTAATTGGCAAGGGGCAATCTCCATCTCAGCAAGCATCCAAGCGAAATATCGTTGCATCGGCAGCCGTAGCCCACACTCAAAGAAGGCAGGAAGAAGTGCCACCGAGCCCTCATCAGGTTGGCTGGCACGATCCATAGGGCCGGGAACGTCAAGGGCGATGTCTATCGGAATATTATACCGCTGACGGAGAAGGGCGAGATCATCCTCGGTTATCTTAGAGGGACGGTTCATATCCAGAGCCGACGACCCAAGTTCTCCAGGTTCTGGGTCCTTCCGAGGAATCCTCTGACGATAGGAGTCTTCTTCAATCTCAGAGGGAGTAGGGGTAGTGTCAAGGTCTTCTACACTAGGTGCCCCTGAGCCCGAAGAGAGCTCTTCAGCAGGGGGAGTTGAAATTTTGGCAGGCCTTTCGGAGGAAGAACTATTGTCGGACATCCCTGACACCCAGAAAAACAGAGAAGGGAGGAGAATCAGTCTATGAGGAGCTACCCACGGTTTCCGTACTAAACTAGATAGGGAGTCTCTAAAGGTGCCCTAAAGCAAGACCCAGCAAAACCACAAGTCTCTCCCTAAGCAAAATAAACAAACAGAATCACAGCATACAAAAGAGGAGAGGTCGCTCAGAAGACTTACTTGTTCTTCTCAAAAAGTAGGAGGTTATACGGTGTGGTGATGCCCGTTCCTTATGTGCACAGCGAAGAAAAAGAAGAAGACCACAGTTGAGCTTCGAGAGCACGGAGTTGGACGGACCACAGAAAGGTTTTCGGAAGAAAAGGAGAAATTACCAAAAAGAAAAAAAATAGAAACAGTGAAAGCCTCGCTTTCTTATAGTCATGACTGGGACGCTCATCACCATCGGTTTTGGCGGGAACCCGTCGGATGTTCGACAAGTGTCGAACTTAGAAGAAACCCTAAAGTTGATTTGATGGGCATTTAAGCGGACGTGACTGTTGCGTGTCTCGAGACAAGGCACTGGAAAAGAGACAACAAAGCGTGTCTCGACCTCAGATCAACCTCCAAACAGAGCAAAACTATTATATAGTTCCCGGCACCAACTAGCACACTCGTTGGAACCGAGAACTAGGGGACAGATGTTGATGGTGTTTTCAGGCGCTACAACATTTAAGACAGTACGACAAGGGCAAAAGGGTAATTCCCTGACTGGATGAGATCATGTAACCGACCCGACCACAACATGTGAAGACCGACCACTTTGGTCCGGATGACCGATCACTATAAGGTCGGCAGAAACACTATCAGCACAAAAGATTATCATGGCCGACCTCATGAAGACCGACCAGACAACGAGCCGTGTTCAAGACAACAGCACCCCATTCTTGTGGATAAGATAAGAAAGATATCCTACTCTCACAAGGAGAAGGAGTCAGAATCCAAAAGGGAATACGGAAGAAGAAGGCAATACCGGATCAGGAATCCCTACAAGAAGAGAAGATTGAGTTCAAATAGGATTTCTTATGCAAATAGGAGTCTGATTTCTGTATTATTATAAATAGGAGGGTAGAGCATGTGTAAAAAGACATCTGAAAATCATCACAAGAGTGAGGGATTAGAATCATCAAGCTCCGATTTGTAAAAATAAAGAAGAGTCCCGAGAAGTGTGTTTAGTAATAAAGAAGTACCATCCTTTTCTTGTCCGTGGACGTAGGTCGGATCAAAAAATCCACCGAACCACGTTAAATCTCTTTGTCGATTGGTGTGTTTTCCCGTCTCCCGCTAAATTTGCTTTTGGTCCCCTATAACCAAACAAATTCACCGTTGAAGGAGGATTACCTCGGAGGTGATATTCCCATATTACCCCGAGACCAAAATCAGCCGTCAACAATATGCAATACATGGTTGATGTTCTATGCTTATGACACGACTTAATGTGTGTTTACACCCTTATACGAGACCCTTAGAGTGCCCCTAACATCTTAGGATAAATCTAGAATTGATAAAAATTGATCCTGGAAATATAGTCGCACGTCGCGACACTGGTCATGGTGTCACGACGCTCACCCAATCAACTGAGGCAATGAGCAATCTCTATTCTCCACGTCGCAATGCAAGGGTTGGGTTTCGTGACCCTCTCACACGTCGCGACACTAAGAACTGAGTATTGCGACTTCCACCAAACAGTATTGAGACAATAACCTCCTCTACTATCACGCTAGTCCTTCGGCATCACGACGCTCATAATCCAAAGCCCAATCAAGGGAAATTCTCCAATACGCATCGTGATGCCAGGTGTGTGTAGCGATGCCAGGCTGTTTTCAAGACCCAAATTTAACTCCATCTTCACATTTGGCTTCCATAACACCATTCAAGCTATAACCATAACAAACACACCAAAATATAATCAATTACACCTCAAACACCATCTAATCTCATCACAATATCAATTTCTCAAGCCCCCATTTTAGCTCAATTCCTAGGGATTTCATAATTGGGGTTTCACAAAACATAAATTTATTGACTCAATAACCATCTATACATCATCATACTCAAGCTAACGACACTCCTCAAGTATCAATCTATTAAAACAACAACATCTCAAGATTTGGGTCAAGCCTTTAACATCTCAAGATTTGGGTCAAGCCTTTCTTACCTTAAATTCAATTTTTCTTCACCAATAGGATTTCCAAGCTTCTTTTTCTCCTTCCTAGGTTTGATTGGTGGTGGGTTACTCTAGGTTATTCTTTGAAATTGGCTAGAAAAAATGAAATTATTCTTCTTTTTTTCTTTTTGAAGTTCACAAAAAAGAGGGTGGGGGGGGGGGGGGAGAATGAGAAGTTTATTCCTTTCTTCCTCTCTTTTAAATGACTTGAACTAATAAAGAAAATTCTTGAAATCTTTAGGTTTCTCTAAAATTTGGGGGACTTGGGCTATAAATGTGGAATTCTATTTAGGCCTAGACTTGGGTTAATCTTAATCCAACTTTATTTATAGCCCACATATGTAATAAAATTGGTTGTACTTTAATTAAAGTTGGGCCCACTAAGTCGTCTCGATAATTTCCATTAATGTTCGGAGAAAAATTATCTAAGTCTCCAAGTTACTATTCTAGTTGAGTTTTATAATTTCGTGTCGTTACAATTCTCCACCGTTAAAATGATTCGTCCTCGAATCAACATATTTAAAGGTATGAAGTTTACCTTCCTCTGTGAATAGTTGAGGATATTGCTCCCTCATAGCTTCTTCAGGCTCCCAAGTAAATTTTTATCCCTTATGGTGCTGTCACACCATCTTAACTGAGGGAATCCATCTAGATCGTAACATCCTCGTCTCTCTGTCCACTATAGCTACTGATTTCTCTCTAGATATGATAAATCTTGGCGAACACCAACTGTTTGGGGCTCCAACACATGAGACTCATCGTACAAGTATTTGCGTAACATAAATACATGAAGCACATCATGTATCATATCTATATTGGGTGGAAGCGCCAACTCATATGCTTTTCTTTAAACTCGACGAAGTATCTGGAATGGCCCGACATACCTAGGGCTGAGTTTACCCCTCTTGCCAAATCTTATGACTTCCTTAAAAAGAGATACTTTCAAAAACACCGAGTCTCCTACCTGAAACTCTGAATCTTTCCTTCGGCAATCTGTATAACTTTTCTGACGACCCTGAGTCATTTTCATTATTTCTCTAATCAACTTTACTTTTTCTAGTGCATTTTATACCAAATCAGGTCCAAGAAACCTTTGTTCCCCGATTTTAAACCATCTCACTCGGGATCTACACTTCATTCCATACAAGGCCTCGAAAGGCGCCATTTGACTGCTTGCTTGATAACTATTATTATATGAAAACTCTATAAGTGGTAAATTTTGGTTCCAACTTCCCTCAAAATCGATCACACAAGCTCGTAACATGTCTTCCAGGGTTTGTATGGTTCTTTCTAACTGACCTTCCATCTGAGGGTGAAAAGCCATACTAAGACATAACTGGAAACCCAAGGCTTCTTGAAATGACTGCCAAAACTTGAATGTAAATTGGGAACCTCGATTCGAGATTATTGAAATAGGTACCCCATGCAATGACACTATCTTATCCAAATATAGCCTGACATACTGAGTTGCTGAATAACTAGTCTTTACGGGGAGAAAATGAGCGCACTTGGTCAACCTGTTTATAATCACCCAAATAAAATCATACCCTTTCGACGTGCGTGGAAGGCCAACTACAAAATCCATGGTAATCTTCTCCCATTTCCATTCAGGAACATCAAAACTTTGAAGTTTCCATGTTGGTCTCTCATGATCTACTTTAACTTGCTGACAAGTATGGCATTTTGCCACGAACACCACCACGTCTTTCTTCATACCATTCCACCAATAGAAATCATTTAGATTATCGTACATCTTAGTGATTCCAGGATGCATGGTGTAGGAAGAGGCATGAGATTTCTTTAATAATGAATGTCTCAACTCTGGAATTGGAGGAACAATAATTTTATTTTGCTTCCTAAGGAGATTTTCGCTATCTAAATCATACACCTTATCCACGCGTTGCACTAATCTATCTCTAATCCGCTGGATTTGAGGGTCTGCTCTTTGGGCAATTCTAATCTCATCTATCAAAGTGGATCGAATCTGTATCTCCGCCAACAATGCTCCATGGGTTATTACTTGAAAGCTTACGCCATCTAGAATACATTTATGCATATGTCTAGTTGGATGCCATATTTCAATCCGCAAATAAGCTAAACTTCCCATGGATTTCCTACTTAAGGTGACAACTACCACATTAGCCTTGTTAGGGTGATACTAAATCGAATAATAATAATCCTTCAGTAACTCAATCCATCGCATCTACCTCAAGTTGAGATCCATTTGACTCTGGATATACTTGAGACTCTTATGATCAGTGAAAATTTCAAACTTTTCACCGTACAAGTAATGTCGACATATCTTCAAGGCAAAGATTTTCACCACCATTTATAAATCATGAGTGGGATAGTTCTGCTCATAGGGCTTTAGCTGTCTGGAAGCATATGTAATAACTTTCCTTCTCTACATTAGCACACATCCTAATCCCACTCTAGAAGCATCACAGTACACCATAAACCCTCATGATCCTGACGGCATGGCCAGAACAAGAACGGTAGTTAAACACCGTTTAAGCTCTTGGAAACTCTTCTCATAGGCCTCTGACCATTCAAACTTTATATTCTTATATGTCAGCCACGTAAAAGGGGCATCTATTATGGAGACGTTTTCTACGAACCTCATATAGTATCCTGCTAACCTCCGGGAAACTACGGATCTCTGTTACACTGGTAGGTCGGTGCCAATTTTAAATGGCTTCAATCTTCTGAGAGTATACACCATTCCAACCTTTGACTCCACGTGCCCCAGAAATACTATGCTAGACAACCAAAAATCACACTTAGAAAACTTAACAAACAGCTTGTGTTCCCTCAACGTCTGTAGTACATGGTGTAAGTGCTCTGCATGCTCTTGCTCACTTCGTGAATACACCATAATATCATCAATGAAGACTATCACAAATCGATCCAAATAGGGTCTGAATATCTTATGCATCAAATCCTTGAAAGCCGCGGGGGTGTTGGTCAGACCAAACGACATTACCAAAAATTCGTAATGCCCATACCTGGTTCGAAAGGATGTCTTCTACACATCACTCTCCCTAATCTTCAACTGATGATATCCTGACCGAAGATCAATCTATGAGAAGTACTGTGCCCCTGCATCTGGTCAAATAGGTCGTCAATCCTAGGTAACAAATATTTATTCTTGATCGTCACCTTATTCAATTGTCGGTAATCTATATACAACTGAAATGTTCTGTCCTTCTTCCTAACAAACAACATTGGTGAGCCCCAAGGTGACATGGTGGGGCAAATGAAACCCTTATCTAGCAAATCTTGCAACTATGCTTTCAATTCCTTGAGTTCTGCAGGGGCCATCCTATATGGAGGAATCGATATAGGTTTTGTGCCTGAGACTATATTTATATAGAACACGATCTCTCTATTCCATGGTAAGCCTGACAACTCATCTGGAAAAATATCATGATACTCCCTTACCACCGTAATCTACTCAAAGCATTTCTCTTCTACTATGCTATCCATCACATAAGCTAAATAACCCACGTTTTCCTTCCGAATGAGCTTACTTGCATTACTGATATCAAGTTATGAGGCACTACACTCATATCCCCCTGATAAACTTTAACTAGTTTGTTGGGACTATGCAAAGTGACACTCATCTTCCGATAATCTAATATCGCATGGTGTGTCGCTAACCATTCCATCTCCAATATGATATGAAACCCCAAAATGCTTAACACCACTAAATTGACGTAATACGTGTGTCCATCGACCCCAACTGGACAAGCCATCCCTTTTCCCAGAAGATGCTACCGGAAGGGAATAGGTCGTCCGATCCCCATGAGTCTCTGACTCTATGGCTATGATCACTCTACTAATCTTATTTCAAATATAACTTATGTATGGGACCATAGCCCAACCTAACATTATAAAATGCATTTCAAACTCATAATTGTATACTCAATAGTACATTTATGTGCAACTCTGTTTATGGACACTTAACTTATTACAATGACTTATACAACAATAACATATGTATATAACATTACTTTGACTCTAATTGGACTATAACTTTATACTTGATCTAGTGGACCATACACCATTGTGATTGTCATCAATATCCATCCTCTCGAGCTCGTCCTCTGGGTATACCTATGAAATAGAAAAACTGGGAGTAAGTGGGTTAGATCATTTGAATGACTTAGTGAATGGATAATTAATTTATGGTTCTAAAAACCGAAATCCTCCCGGGAAAAAAAATATTCTTTTCTGAAAATCTCTTTATTATGTGAAAACTCAACTCTTTCTAAAAATATTGTCTGGAAACTCTTTTATAAAACTCATCTATTTCTGGAAATCTGTTTATGAAAATCTGTTTCTGAAAAATCTATGTCTGAAAATTATGTATTTCAAAACTTTGTATCTGTATATTTGGCGGGCATGGGGGCGTTACGTATCACCGTCCCCTCATACGCAAAATCTGGCGCTTAGGGGGTGTCCCCTCGTATGTTAATATCTGGTGGTCTTAGGGCATTACGTCTCGTCATCCCCCAAGCCACAAATATGGAGACAGTGGTGCGGATCTATGCTACCCTTCTGACTTAAAATCTGGGATCTAGGGGCATTAGTCATCCCTAGTCCTGAACTGTGTGTGCACACGATATCGGTATCCGTCAATTCTATATCTTTGTCAAGTTACATATTAAGGTGTGTTTTTTTCCCCATGACTTGAGAAATTAGAAAACTCAAACTTTGAAAATCATTTCTCAAAACATTCTCATTCAAAATAAAACTGAAACTAATCTTGGCTAATGCCCTAAGTGCTCAAAAGTAAGTTTGGATTCAAAAGCATATAATTAAACACAGTTTGATAGAAGTGTCCACTCTCTGATTTGGAGTCTAGCTAGCATATTTCACTTTGTTAAAGGAATTACGGTTCATGCGATGATCTATGATTACTAAACTAATTAGTACTCAAGTCATGAATTATGCTTGTAACATATATAATGCGTATATAAGCGCTGATATGAACTCTTTGGGTGGCATCTAACATCCTAAAACGAAACTGAAATGACTAAAACTATTTTCTGGAAAACTAGTCACGAGTCAGGATATTACCTTATGGGCGTCGCGACGCTCAACAAACAGCTAAGGCAGTGAATATCTGATGACTCCGTGTCACGACGCTAAAAATTACACATCGCAACTCCTACAAATCAGAACCGATGTAGTGAGTTTCCTCTGCTTCTACGTCGTGAAGCCTATAAATCCTGAACCGAGGCAATGAGTCTTTCCTTGTTATGCCTCACGACACAAGCCCATTGGCATCACGACGCTCGCCCATTTGCAGGACTACTGTTCACTTCTTCCATGGCAAAGCCTAAGAAATTCCAATACTACTACCCAAACTCCCACTTAAATTGCCATAAACCATTATATATCATCAACCCAACACAACATCATTTATTCAAATATTATCAAATCTCAATATACAATTCCCCCAACTCATTAATACACAAAAGACTCCATTATATGCTATTACTATCAAGATGCTCCCCCATAATGCATGCTAACAACACTTTCAAAGTCAGTTAAGCCACTTCAAGCTCTAAGGCATACAAGGTGCGAAGTTAGGGCTCTAAATCCTTTACCCAAACTGAAAAGTAATGAAAAAATAGAGTTAGAAGCTTACCCTCTTAAGGAGTGAGCTTGAGATTATCACCTCAACCTTCAAGAATGACATTGAGAGATGAAGAAATTTTAGGAAGAATTTTCTAGGCCAATCACGTTTTTGGCTTTTGAGATGGATTATGAATAGTTCTCTATTTATAGAGAAAATGGCTGAATATTTTGATGAAAAGAGTGGCCAAGATTGTGCCACCTCACCACATTTTAGATCTCACTCGAATTACTATAAGAACAGTGGAAATCTAAATTTTTGACTTATTTTTTATTCGAATTTGGAAAAATTTCCAACTTGAAAGTTTTAGGTCTTGGTCTTAAATTTCTGAAGATGTAAAGTTTATAAAAATCAGAGATTTTATAAAAATGTTAAGGCCAAAATATACCGAGTTTTCCGGATTTAATCTTGGAATGAATTTCTTATCAGAACCGCAAGGAATTTTACGAATGTCCAAAAAGTCATTCCATTAGTGTGTACGTGTTTGAACATTATTATTTATATCATGTATCATGCGTCCCAATCGTAATAGTCGTCAAGATTACCAGGGTATTATAAATTCTCCCCTAAAGAGGATTCGTCCTCGAATCCCCTCTATGATGAATTCTTCGGTCCTTCTTGGTTTGAAGATATCTCGTCTTTACTACTTTTATGTTCCTTTACTTGCTTTCTACTATTCTGCTTAAGAACTCAATACTAAGACTCCTGAGTATCTCTTGTCCTGGTATTCTCTATTTGATTCTTATGACTGAAAGCTTAACCCTTTGAAAGTCCCTTTGGAACCTTTATTTCTCGTGTGGAAGCAAGGGCCGTGTACTATATCTTGTCAACATAGAGGTGTAAATCCTTTACGAAACTTATTATACATAAGCTCATCTATCTCTCACTTTACACTTTACCACATCCAAGAGATGTGCTAGAAGACATCAATCTCTTATATTCTGAACTTAGGTTTCCTTCGAACTGGTGTCCACTTTCTATCTAATACTCTATAACTGTATTTTATTTTATTTCCTTCTTTTCTGTAAGGATTTAATACTACTTTAAGACTTCTTAGATGGCCGCTCGCCTGATTATTGCTTCCACCCAAGTATACATAACTTGTAAGATCTTGAACGAATTGATGCACTTGTTGTAATATGATTGTACATACAATTATTCCAATTGAATCCTTGATCCTCAATAATAATATCTAGTATATATGGGAGATTTATACCAATTCGATACATTCGTAACAAAATCGCATTGATGTCATGTGACTTTAATGAATATGCAACTGAATTCTTCGCAACTAGTGCTCCCACTTCTCCAAGGATACTAAAGTCTCCTAACATTAATTCGCATAGCATTAGCTACTCAATTCTCTATTTCCTCTTTGCTAAGTTTCAATTGATTATCGGCTACGCCCTTCAAGTTCTCTTCACTCTGCTTATCTGTGTGGCTTAAGACTCATTGGATTTTGGTCAAACTGCTTATACATTTCTAACTTACTGTTACTGTTTACTTCTAATATTAAGGATACGAAGTACCTAAATTAGGGTTAAGTGTATGTATGCTTCATGCTTAAACCGTATTCCTTACGATTAATATAGATGCTAATGATTCGTTTCTGTGTACTGGCTTTTCATACTTTTCAAATTTGTAGAAAGTATAATTATGGTTAACCATCATTTTTCTCTGATTCAATCTATTTGCCTGATAGTACTCTAAGATGTCTCATTCCTAGTTATTCTCATGATCTGATTCTGTTAGGTATTGTCATGGTCTCGACATCGTAAGCTTAGTCTCTTTAGCCATTTTTACCCTAAGTCTCAACTTCTTAGTCCTTGTTATCTTCCTCCAATCTATCTTTAATAGAATTTTGGTCTTAAATCTAGCGGCTCGCTGCTATAACTTTATAATTTACTCTGCTGCTTTGTTCTATACCTAAAACTTCTGTAGTCTATGTCTTTGTCTCCTTATCTGAAGGATATCATCTTTTACATGTCTCTAGTCATGTCTAACACTGGTTCTTTTGTATACTGTTATTACTTAACTACTATTTTCTCTCTTCATCGTTTCATCTAGATAGCTTCTCTTCCAAATCCTTTACTTAAAGCAATTTTCATCTCCTATTCTGCTCTTGTAATGTATCTGAAGGTTCTGTATTCTGTATCTCAGTGTTCTTCCATCACGGATCCTTCCGTTTCTGGAAATATCTTCGGAACGATAATTGATGTCCATCATTACTAGTGTTATCTAATACGGGTTGGGAGGGTGTTGGTCCTAAAGTCATTTTCGGTTATGGTGATCTCACAAGTTACGCTTGCTGTAGTTGCATATACTACTCTTTTATAGTCATAAAATTTCCTTATTACATATCTGATACTGGGCTCACATACTAAAGTAATAATGCTAGGAACTATCTGAATTATCTCCTTCGACTATACTCCTAATTATTTTACATCTATTGACTTTATTACCTTTTACTAAGAACCTTCTCAATGGCTACTTTCTCGTATAGTCCTACTATGCTCCATTTGTTATTCCCCTTACGAAGTTTACTCTGTTACTTAGATTTTCTCCTTATCTCAGTTCCTTGAACCCCTTAGGTCTTTACTCCGTAGGAACTCCATCAACTATGATTGCTAGCGCATCTCCTATTAAACTTTTGGTTCAAAAGTATTAATGGATGCTCGGAAACAGTGAATCAATATCTGAATTTATAAAACATAAATCGGGTTTTCCTTTCAAAGCTGTAGTGAAAAATCATTTTAAAAAAAAAAACTGTTTATCTTTGAATCTGCTGATAATATGGTGCTCGGGATCATCCCCCCTTACGCATAATCTGGTGGTCTTGGGGCACTACGTCTCACTGTCCCCCAAGCCACAAATCTGGATCTCGGGGTGCGGATCTATGCTACCCTCCTAACTCAAAAATCTGGGATCTAAGGGTATCAACCATCCATAGTCCTTAACTACGTGTGTACATGATATCTGTATCTGTCAATTTCATAACAATTCAAAGTTACATCTGAGGTGGGTTTTTCCCTCATACCTCCCGAAAATCATGAAAACCATGTCTAGAAATCATTTTCATACTCAAAATATGTATTAGATAATAAATTGTATTAAATATGTTTCTGTTTAGTTCATAACTCTCATCTCAGTATAAAACTTATCACAAAACAAATGAAACCAAAGTTCAATAAGCTTTAATGAAAATCCATTTTAAAATCATAACAAAATTCTGAGTAAATACTCCACTCGCAGTATTACGGTAAGTCGGGTGTGGTACACGGCATAGGTGATTTCCGAGTGCCTTGACGTCGATTTAGGGCCAAAGAAATCGTTAGTTTTCTTGTAATAAATAGAAAACCATATGCAATACATAGTTGATGTTCTATGCTTATGACATGACTTAATGTGTGTTTACACCCTAATACGAGACCCTTAGAGTGCCCCATAACAACTTAGGATAAATCTGGAATTAATAAAAACTGATCCAGGAAATCTGGTTGTGTATCACGACACTAGTCATGGGTGTCGTGACGCTCACCCAATCAGGTGACGCAGTGAGCAACCTCTGTTCTCCACGTCACGACGCAAAGGTTGGGCGTCGTGACTTCCACCAAACAACACTAAGGCAGTAAGCCTCCACTGCTTTCACGCTAGTGTTTCGGCATCATGACGATCATAATCCAGAGCCACATCGGGGGAAATTCTCCAGTACACGTCGCGACGCCAGGTGTGTGTGTCACGACGCTAGGCTATTGTTAGGAGCCAAATTTAACTCCGTCTTCACACTTGGCTTCCAAAACACCACACAAGCTATAAACATAATAAACACACCAAAATATCATCAATTAAATCCCCAAACTCCATCTAATCTCATCACAATATCAATTTCTCAAGCGCCCATTTTAGCTCAATTCCTAGGGCTTTCATAATTGGGGGTTTCACAAAACATAAATTTCTTGACTCAATAACCTTCTATACATCATCATACTCAAGCTAGCAACACTCCTCAAGTATCAATCTATTAAAACAACAACATCTCAAGATTTGGGTCAAGCCATTCTTACTTTAAATTCAATTTTTCTTCACCAATAGGATTTCCAAGCTTCTTTTTCTCCTTCCAAGGTTTGATTGGTGGAGGGTTACTCTAGGTTATTCTTCGAAAATGGCTAGGAAAAATGAAATTTTTCTTCTTCTTTTCTTTTTAAAGTTCACGGCAAGGAGGGAGAGGGGAGAATGAGAAGTTTCTCTTTGAAGGGGTTATTATACGGGTGAATCCGGTAACGCAGCGGAAGCGGTGAAAATGCAATTTTCAGATTTCAAAACTTTTTCTTGGATTAAATAAATAAACACATTTATTTAATTACCCAATAATCAAATAATGAAATAAAATTTCAAATGAATCAAATTCAAGTGAAATTACCAAATTACCCTTATATGGTATTTTGTCCATTTTAGTCCGAAATCGATCTAATCAATTTTGAATGATTCTAAATCATTTCTAAGATGAACTTAGCATGTTCAAAACATCAAAACACCAAAAACCACAAAATCCCCAAATTTCTATTCAAATGCCGTGAGCTCCATTTAGGGGGCATATTGACCATTTGGTCATTTCATGTCTCAAAACTCATCTAAATGAAATCCAATCAACATGAAACTTTGCATGCATCATATACACACCCAAATGCTCAACATATCTCAAAATCCCCAAATTTGGAATTGGTTATAAACCCTAATTTTTCAATTTCCACAAATTGGACAAATTAGGCCATTTACATTAAATCAAATGTTTCAATCATCAATCTTTCAACTAATTCAAGTCTCAACACAATGAAACAACTCAAGATCAAATCTAGGTCATTTAAGAGTGGGTCAACAACTCTAGAATAGCAACATGGTTTCATAAACCTTAAAAGATTACATATAACTACAATAGTCATATCCTTTCTTCATCATACATGCTTTACAATTTCACCAAAGTTTTCCATCAACAAAAACCACAAAGAACAAAGAAAGAAATAACATAAGGATATCAAATATGAAAGCCTAGATCCTAAGGAACAATTTCCCTACTAATAGTAAGTTGGAGAAAACTTACTAAAATCAAGCTTTCTTGGATTTTTCTTTCTTTCTCAAAGTTCTTTAAGCTTTCTTCAATGGAGTTTTTCTTTTGTGAAATGTGTATTAGGTTAAGTTAAATGAAAAGCAAATGAAAACAATTTATACTTGTCAAAAATTAGCCTTGGCCGAAATTTACAAGACAAAAATACAAGTTTTCATTTCAATTTTCATTTCAAATGCATTTGGTCAACTTTGACAAATATCTTACAAACAACTTTATTAGATATTTATTTTGGTCAACAAATGCAACTAACATCATTAACTTTAATTATCCTAACATAAGATATTTATATTTTAATTAATTTAATCATTTAACAATTAAATAATTAATTAATTAATCAAATACAAATATATTAAATATATGTACAATATTTACATTAAATATTAAAAACATATATTCATTTAGGAAATAAGTCAAATAACTCATTTTGACTATTAATTAATGTGTATTTAAATTAATCAAGTATTAAATGTAAATACACAATAATTAAGTAAATGACTATCTAGTCTCTTTAGCATGTAACTTGCGTTTAACCATTAAACGACTTTATAAATAATCAATATTATTTATTAATGTTGCTCTAGTGCTCTACGAGTATGTTTCATTATTGAGACTCTCTAGGTTCAGGTATTTCCGTCACGAAATCAAATTTCATGTCCATAATCTATCCACCCGTAGATTATGACGATCACGGATAATCTCGCTAAACCATACAGGTCGAGGTCATGGCAAATGTATAATTCCTCCGTCACAGGTATCCGGATAAATCCCAGAGATACAGATATAAACGTCAAATCTCTATGGGGATTATCCAGTCGACTATTCTATTAGCAATCTCAAAAAGAATGTTTAGAACTAGCTTCTAAACTTACCACGGGCCCATGGTTTTATCTGATTGCTAATCATATGGACTACCTATGCTCTGGTACACAGAACTGACGGATCCTATCTTGATACACATAGGACACCCTGAGGATCTATCTACACCCAACGAACAGGCGAAGGTCTGATCTTAATAGATCGGTGACGTGACTGCCATCTAAGTGTAGAAGATGTCTCATGTGCCCACAATGGCATCTCAAGTCTAAGAATCACAAGTGCTACTCAACCCGAGAAGATTCTTATTGACGCTGGTGTACCATCCATTAAGAATCTTCGGTGAGTCGTTCAGTGTTTATCCACTATAAACACCTACACGTCTATACTAGTCTCCAAGACTTATGGTTCATTGAGAAACCATTGGAATCATATATTCCAGTATACGACATGTACCGGTCTCAACGGGTTTACTATACTGACAAGTAGTGTAAACCTTGACCAGGAACTGTCTGAGAATGACAACGTCATGATACGACTCAATGTCCGTTGCGACGCTTTTGCAACTGTACCATGACTAATCATTTTAAGGTCATTACGTCTTTACCATATAAAAGAATAGATTATATTATAGAAACTGCATATATTATTACTAATAATAATGTTTTACAGAAGTATTTAACAAAATACAACCGGAATTGGCGCTCTGAGCACCAACCCCTACAAAATCTCCCACTTGCTCTAGTGCCAATATCGATTGTATCTAATACCCATCGACTCCACGTGTTTATCAAACAACTTCGGAGGTATGGCCTTCGTCAGCGGGTCTGCTACGTTGTCTTCACTCGGCACCTTGCACACGACAATGTCCCCTCGCGACATAATCTCTCGAATGATGTGGTACTTGCGTTCCACATGCTTCGACTTCTGATGCGCCCTCGGTTCCTTTGCTTGCGCAATGGCTCCAGTATTATCACAGTATAACGGAATCGCATTCTCGATACTTGGGAGAACTCCCAATTCTGTGATAAAATTCTTTATCCACACAGCCTCTTTTGCGGCTTCAGAAGCTGCAATATATTCCGCCTCAGTGGTGGAATCAGCTGTTGATCCCTGTTTGGAACTCTTCCAACACACTGCACCTCCGTTAAGGGTAAAGACAAATCCAGATGTAGACTTTCTATCATCGGGATCCGATTGAAAATCGGAGTCTGTATACCCGTTAACCCGCAGTTCATTTCCTCCATATATAATCAACTTATCCTTAGTACCTTTAAGATACTTTAGGACATGTTTAATGGCCATCCAATGGTCATTACCTGGATTGGACTGATATCGACTAGTTACGCTAACAGCGAAACTGACATCAGGCCTCGTACATAACATGGCATACATTATGCTACCCAAACACGAAGCATAAGGTTGGTTAGACATTCTAACCTTCTCATCTTCTGTTTGTGGACACATCTTCTTAGAAAGATGAATCCCATGTCTGAACGGTATGTTTGCTGTCTTACAGTTACCAAAACTATACCGTTCCAAGATCTTATCTATGTACGTTGATTGGGTAGATTTGGTAGTCAACACATAGATCAAGTCAAATCTGTTATTACTCTTCGTAGTGGTAAGGTCATCCACAGACCTATTCTTGAACCTCTTAAAGATTCAGCTTTTGAGGGTAAGGAAGGGGTTGACGAACTATTACCCATTGTTGATGATAATGATTTTTCTCATACACCCTTATTTCCTCAAACATTGAAAATAAAGAAATTGAACCATTCCTCGGATATATATGAAATATTCAAAGAGGTGAAGGTCAATATTCCTTTGTTAGATGCCATCAAACATATACCATCTTATACAAAATTTCTGAAAGACTTGTGCACCGCTAAAAGAAAATATATTGTAAGATAGAAAGCTTTTCTAGTTAAATAGGTAAGTTCCATTCTTTCAACTGATAATGCATTGAAATACAAAGAATCTGGTTGTTCAAATATTTCATGTATTATAGGAAATAACAAAATTGAACATGCATTACTTGGTCTTGGAGCTAGTGTCAATTTTCTTCCATTTTTGGTTTACCAACAACTTAATATTGGTGAGTTAAAACCAACTTCAACTACTCTTTTACTTGCTGATAGATCAGTTAAGGTACCGAAATGAATTGTGGAAAATATATTATTACAAGTCAATAAATTCATATATCATGTGGATTTTATTATCTTAGAAACACAACCTGTAGCAGACAGTTACAAGTCAGTTCCTGTAATACGTGGTTGTCCATTTTTAGAAACAGCTAATGCTTTAATTAGTTGTAGGAATGGAATCATGAATTTTTCCTTTTGTAATATGACATTGGAGCTTAATATTTTTAATATGTGCAAATAAACATACGATGAGGACTGTGAAAATAAGAACATGGAACTAATTGAACCAATTTTGGAAGAACATATTTAGGGGAGTGAATTAGGCCATATGAAAATCTGTGTAGTTAATTTTCTTAAATCAAGTACGCAATTAGATTTAGATATTTCTAATGATTTTTCTTTACTTGATTCTACTCATGTATTGGAAGACGATGGAATGAAATAAAATTTTGAGGAACTAGGAACACTTGAAGAAGAGAAATATAAAGAAGCACCCAAATTGGAATTGAAGACTTTGCCTGAAGGATTTAAATATACATTTCTTGGAGATAAACAAACTCATCATGCGATAATTTGTTTTTCTTTAACAAGCGATCAAGAAGGTAAGTTGTTAAATATGTTGAAAGAACATAAATAAGGGATTGGATGGACTTTAAAAGATATAAAATACATTAATCTTTTAAAATGCACATGCATAATACATGTAAAAGATAATGTCAGGACACATCAACCACCCAAAAAAGGTTAAACCCTTACATGAAAAATTTGGTTAAAACGTGAGTCCTTAAATTTCTAGATTCATTCATATCTTACATACCTAGTTTGGAGAAAAGTACCTATGCTAAGAAATGAATAGTTAAATAATTGGGTGTTTGTTACAAATGCTAACGTTGGACGTGCAACACTCGTGGTCGACTGTTAGGACTGATGTCTAATAATCACGAAGAAACATTCAACTCAATAAAGATGGCTTGAGTAAGGAGTCATTAGATAATATGTCATTGACTCTTGAGACGCATCATAGTGGATTTGATAGACTGGTTCGTAATTTACATACATAATTTTAAAAAGAAAGACAACAATACAATCTCGGAAATCTGACTTTAAAAGACCATGTTTGTCAATTTATAAGAAAATTGGATGGGAAGCATATTCCCGACCCATAGAGGGTGTTCAAGTCATTACATGACGTAAAATTAGAAAAAAATGTGAGCCACAATCACAATTACCAGTACATATCATTTATTGTTTTGATTTCCTTTTATTATTTTAATATGTAACATTTTTTTTATAGTTGACTAGATAGTTTTCAATTTTATGTTTCATTGTTGTGTTTTTTCATTCAATTTTTTCCGTTTTTGTGTTGTTGTGTTATGTAAAAAAAGTTTTTTTTTTATGTTGTTTTTGCTTTGTTGTTATTTTATGTGTAACAAAATAAAAACAAAAAAATTTGTTTTGTGTTGATTTTCTTTTGTTTTCTTTTTAAAAAAAGTCAAAAAAATTAAACACAAACCAACAATAAATTTTTGACTAACCAAGTGAATTTTTGTTCAGAGATGGCGGTGTACGGAGTTTTCGCTCCTGAGACGCATCTCAATGTTTCGTAACAAGTTATTTTGTTCATTTCTTTTTGAATTATTTAAATTTGTGAATTTTATATGATATTTAATAAATTTGATCTTCATATGCTCATTTCACAAGTATGATCAACATACACGGTAACATATGATCGTGGGTTATAAGTGAAAATTTTGTAATATTCAATTCTCTAGTTTGTTGGAAGTAGAACCTAAAGGAAGTGGAATTTATGTTTTTATTCAAAAAAAAACGAACCATGCTTTTACTTAGTAATCGGGCATCTTGCCTCAGTAAGCAGTGATTATTCGCCTGAAACGGTAGAGTTTGAGTTAGTTTTAAAAAATGATAATAATAATAATCAAGTTTTTAATTAGTAATCAGACATTTTGCCTCAATAAGTAGTGATTGTTCACGTAAAACAGTAGAGTTTGAGTTGTTTTATTAAAAAAATATGTGTAAATAAGTTTGATTTTGTAACCTCTCTAACTCGAGCAATTAAGTCTAGAGAGGTGTTTTAACACTTAGTGCCCTAAGGCCTATTAGTCCGTGAGTCACTGACCCAAAACTCATTACAAAGATTAAAGAGAAAGCTTAAGAAAATCGGACACTTCTTCTTTTTAACATCTGAGATCCGAGCAATTAATCAATAAGGGTGTAATAACACCTAGTGCCCTAAAGCCAACTGGTTTGGGAGTCACTGACCCAAATCTCGTTACAATAGTTAAAGATATATTCTTATTAAAATAAACTATTTTGTATTAAAATAAATTATCATTGCGAAAAGGTGTGAATTCTGATATAACTTTAGAAAAAAAATATTACTCTCTTTTCAACAAGACATGTAAATATTGTGGGCAAAATGAATTGGTTGATACTTTCTCTTATGGGTGTATGGAAGAAGGGTAAAAAGTACAGAAAAAAATTACTTATTTGATTATTTATAAAAAAATTATTAATTTGGATTAGAATTTTTTCGCTTAAATTACTAGGGACTAGTAATAAGTTGGTTGGGGGTGTGATGAACACTAAAAAGTGTACATTTAATAAAGAGAAAGTAATCATTTTACACTTATAGTTTCATTAATCCCATAAATTTAGCACATTTGTGAAATAATAATTAAATTTATGTTTTATATATGTTTATTGTAATTTTTATTTGTTATTTAAGTAAAATAATACTTTGGATGCATAACTAGAGAAAGGGACATGACATTTGGATTTTGGAGGCTAGAAACTTGAAAGGGCATTCTAATAGTGTACAATTTCGAAAATTTCAATTTAGCACAATTTTCGTAATTTGGCCATTAATTTTTACTCCAATATCGGATTGAGGCGATTCAAGTTCCAGATGAAAGAAGACTCAAGAAGGCATACCCCTTCTCCATTTATCAAAGAATAATATTCTTCTTTGAGAATAATAAAAAATGGGATGCCATGGAAGGGCCTATTCCTATTTCGGCTCAATCGAGGTACGCTTTTGATGACAATTCTCAACCATTGGTTCTATAAACAATTCATAACTAGAAATTTTCTTTGATCTTTACAAGATTTTCTAATTCTGAGGTTTGTTGTAACATCTCATTTCCATAGATGCTACCGGCAGGGAATAATAGGCCATCATATTTCCTCTGAGCCCCTAACTTCCTGACTATAAATAATACCACCACTCTCATTTCAAACATGAACTCATGCATAGGGACCATCGTCCAACTCAATTACTTAGAATACATATCAATTACTCATTACTGTGTATTCAGTACATTACATTTTATCCTCTTAATATAGACACTTTTAACTTTTACACACATAGACATTTACTATACATATATCTGATGCATGATTTTCCTCTGACTCTAGCTGAACTGTGTCTCTGACTTGACCTGGTGGACTCAAACCCCTAGTTACTGCCATCAGAATCCATCTTCTCGAGCTCGTCCTCTGAGTATATCTGTAAAATAAAGAAACTGGGAGTGTGGGGAGTTAGATCATTTGAACGATCTAGTTAGTGGACAGTTTTAAAACTAAACCTGAAATGCTTTGCACAACATTCGTTTTACTGAAATCCAAATCATCTTAAGGAAAATGGATCTTTTCTGAAAATTTTTTCTTTTCTGAAAATAATGATCTTTCAGGAAAACATTTCTGAAAATTTTGTCTGAAAAAACTGTTATCTTTTCTGAAAATATTATCACTGAAAATCTATTTCTAAAAATCTACTTCTGGAAATCTGGTTCTGGAAACCTGTATCTGAATAATCTATCTCTGTGAATTTGGACGTATGAGGGCGTTACATCTTGCCATCCACCCATACATCTAAATTGGTGGTCTTGTGACGTTACATCTCGCCGTCTCCCAAGCCACTGAACTGGAGCCAAGGGTGCGGATCTATGCTAACCTCCTAACTCTGAATCTGGGGTGTAGGGGCGTTACGTCTCGCCGCCGTCCCCCTAGCCCGAAATCTGGGATCTAGGGGTATCTGTCATCCCTAATCCTGAACTATGTGTGCACATGTTCTCTAAATCCGGAAATTCCATATATGTACCAAGTTACAACTAAAGTGGGTTTTTCCCCCATGCCTCCAAAAATCATAAAACTCAAGCTTTGAAAATCAATTCTTTCTAAAACATTTCTCAAAACGTTCTCATTCAAAACACAATTGAAAGTAATCTTGGCTAATCAAAACTAAGTTCTTAATTTAAAACAAATCAGTAAATGTCAATTTGAGAAAATGGTCCATTCACATATTTGGAGTCCAGCTAGCTTCACCGAAGGAATTTACGGTCTCTACGAAGATCTATAATTGGTAAACTTGATTAGAGTTTAAATCGTGGAATATGATTCGAGACTATTATCACTATATGACATTCTATGCATGTGACATAATATATGTTGGGTTTACTAGGTCAAACCAAGATCAATTAAGCAATGAAACATGTGAATACAACAAAGTAGGAATGCGGAAAATACTCATTTTGATCGGATTTTGGATGCGTATAACACAAAAATTCTGCTCCTTGATGTATTTGGCCAAGGTCTCCTTGTGTTGATCTTCAAGCTCCAAGCTTTTAGTGTTGATTCCAAGCTCAATGATTGGTTTCCCTATTACCTTTGAATGACTCCTTGTGTGTGCTAGCACTTGGAAATTTTTGCAACAAAATTTTCCTTCCCTTTGTGAGACTCTCGGCCAAGCCAAGAGAAGTGAGAGAGAGAGGCAATTCACGCCTAAGTGAGGGAGAGAAGAGTGAAATAATGAAAAGTGTTATTGATTTTCAAAAAATCAAAAGACCTAATACCAAATCCAAGATTTTGGTAAAAGTCAATTACTTTAATTTTGAGTGTAAAACAAGTTTCCATTATTTCCTACACCAACTTCCATTACCATAAAGGTGAATGAATGACTAATGATGTGACTTGTGGGCCCCACTTGAATTCAAAAGCCGAGTGGGCCCACAAACACTCCCGGGCTCGGGTTCGCTAATTTCGAATTAACGAATTTTCCGTTGTGACATAATTAAATCAAATTTATTAAATAATTATGCCTAGCAAAACTATTATTCACGTCGCTAGCGAATTAATTCTAAATTAACTCATTCACCCGAATTAAAATCTAATTTTAATTCCGCGTCGAAATCTAATTTCGTTTAAATCGAATATATTATTTTATCGATTAATTCCAAATTAATCGTTCTCTCTCTACAATTAGTATTTTATCCTAGATAAAATCTCTCCATAATTAATCCTAGATTAATTTTATCTCTCTTATAATTAATCCCAGATTAATTATGTCCGAGTCATACGTCATCGATGAATCTTCGGGAAGCGACCCATGAGATCCCTGGATATGTTGGCTGTAAATCCGGTCGTCGGAATATCCGAACACGCACGTACCTAGTACTACATTTTTACCGATTTACAAGACATGGTCGGCTTCTAGCAAAGCACCGTGCCTACCCAATTCTCCAGAAATATTCTTAAAGGAATATATAATCTGTATCAGGCGTAGTATACGTAGTATTGCGTATAGCGATCCAGTATCGGATGTCACATGCTAGGCCTGAGGCTGGAATTGTGTCTGCCCCGTACGAAGCATATATCAGATCTCTGGTAACTAGTCTCGATAATCGGATAAACATGACCTAGTCATATTATCCCGAAGACTGCAGTACATAAGAGTACTAGTTCCGTATCCTGCGTGATCATCATCTCCATATGACTGGAGTGATACTTCCATCTTGACATCACACCCAATATACTACGATTCTCAGTATACCCAGAAGAGGCGTACACAGAACCTGTTAAAGCCCTGGACGACCAAAACCAAAGTATATTGATTGTCGCAAGTATTAGCGATGCAAGTCGCAGGTTAAGACCAAATACACCTACCCTGATTCGGACTTCCATAGACACATAGTCATACTACCAATGGAATTCTGAGGGGTCTATCCAAAGCGAAGCTGTTTCTGTACTATCGGTAAACACAACCTCCTATTACACTTACATGAGTATCCAATACCCAAATATATGAGAACTATGCCGTTATGCTCCCATAACACGCACAAGTGTAATACTAATCTATTTCGCATTATCGATGTCCAATCTCGATATACTACGACTAGGGATATTTTAATGATTAAACCTTAGTGGATTAATATTGTCTCATATCTTATTAATCTGGAACTAATCATATGGACTTTTATCATTTATATATCCCGGTAATCCAATTAAAAATGATAAAAGAGCAATTTCCTTTGTCACATAGTTAATTTGTATAACAACACCATGTTCTGTACAAATAGTGATGCTGTGGGTCATAATTGTCCAACAATCTCCCACTTGGCCTATAGCCAATCACTCAAGTGTCCTACACTTGAACTATGTACGGGTCGCTCAAACGTCTGCTGAGAAACTGCTTTCGTCAGCGGATTTGCAATGTTATCATCTGATGCGATTTATTCGATCATCACATCGCCACAATGTATGATTCGACGAATCAGATGAAATAATTGAAGTATATATTTGGATCGTTGATGAGACCATTAATTCTTTAGCCTGTGCTGTAGCCTAGCTCAGCTGCTAATAGAACTACTCCTAATCCAATTAGGATTATATAGATCCAAAGTGCTTCTATTGTTGCCTCAGCTACAACAATATTCCGCTTTTGTTGTTTATTCGGCAACAGTATCTTGCTTGGAAGAATTCCAACTTACTGTTCCGTTATTCAAACTATATAGTACCTTTATTACGACTTATAGTCGTTTCTGTCGGTTAGGAAACTTTCAGTAGTGAACCCAGTCACTTCAAGTTCTCATTCTCCATAGCTTAAGAAAGCATCATTAGTTCATCTAAGATACTTAAGGATGTTCTTAACATCAATCCATTGACCATCACTTGGATTGGCCTGATTGTGACTCCTTATGCTCAAAGCATATGAGACACTAGGTCACGTACATATCTTTCAATGTACAAGTTCTCGGAGAGTGCCAACAAATTTTAGATCTATCCCAGTAGATCCTTATTCCTCGAATAAGGGTTGCCTCTCCCAAGTATTTTATGGAGAATTTTCATGAAAGCCAAGCTTTCACCGATTGTATTATGGGAATATCATTTCCAAGAAATGATATATCATCATTATTTAGGACAATCACTGTCAGTGCGCTCCCACTAACCTCCTTATATACACAAGAATCATTTTCGTTTTTGAATTAAATCATATACCATTAAGATTACATCAAAACGATAGTTCCAAGAACGCAATGCATGCTTCAATCCATAAATGGATCGAATTTACTTGAAAACCTTGTTTGCATGTTTTGGTACGACAAAACCGTCAGGATGTTGTAAATATCCTCCGAAAGTTTTCCGTTTAAGGAAAGCGATTTTGACGTTCAGCTACCATATTTCATAAATGAAACATGAAACATTAGCAAGCATATCCAAATGGATTTAACCATGGCAACGAGTAAAAGGTTTCATTGTAATCGACACAGTGTTTATAACGATACCCTTTTTGCTACAAGCCTAGCTTTGTACGTTGGTATGTTGCCATCCATGTATGTCTTCCTTGAAGACTCGCATAGTACCAATAGGCTCAATGCCTTTCAGTACAACAACCCATGTCCAAACATGGTTGGTATACATGGAATCCATTTCGGAATTCATGGCACTTTGCCATAATAGGGAGTCGATACCTTGTATCACTTCCTCATACGTAGCCGGTTGGTGTTCCTCAATAAGATTGACATCTTTACGAGGTGAGATCAGAAACCCATATCTCCCAGGTTATTTTCTGACTCTCTCTGACTTGCGCGGTTCTTATGTATTTGAAGATTGTGGTACAGTTTCATCCTTGATGAACTGTTTGTGTTCCATTAAGGATTCGGTGCCTGGAACAGTATTACTCCGATTTTCATCGAGTTTTACTTTCCTCCTACTTACCACTGCATATAGGTATTCTTTTTAGGAAAACCACATGGATAGCAACAATTAAATTGTTCTCTTGTGAGTTGTATAAGTATTATACTTTTGTTACCCTAGGATAACCTACAAATTAGGCACTTATCTGATTTGGTTTTAGTTTGTTATCATCCAAACATATGCCTAGCATTCCAAAATCTTCAGGAATGAGAAAACCCGGTTTCTTTCCTATTCATATCTAATATGAAATCTGTCTAACAGATTTTTCATGGAACCTTATTCAAAAATAAGTATTGCACTGTTTAATGCGTATCCCTAGAAGGAAAATTGTAGCTCAGAGCGACTCATAATTAACCTTACCATGTCCAACAAAGTTTGGTTTCTCTGTTCCGACACCGTCAAATTAAGGTGTTCCGGGAGGAGTCTACTATGAAAGAATATCATACTCTTTCAAATAGTGGAGAAACTTATTGGTTAAGTATTTTCATCATGGTCCAATCGTGATGTTTTAATACTCTTTCCGGTTTGTTTTATATTTCATGTCGAAACTCTTTGAATTTATCAAAAGTTTCCGATTTATGTTTCACAAGAAACACATAACCATAACGCAATGCCACATCCGTAAAGGTTACGAAGTGTTCATATCCACCTCTAGCCTAGCTAGATATGGGCCCACTTACGTCAATATGAACAAGGGCTAACAGATCGGTAGCACTAGCACTTTTACCAAGTAAAAGGTGTTTTAGGCACTTTGCCTAATAAACTAGATTCGTAGACTTCATTTGATTAGAATCAAATCCGTCCTAATACCCACTCTTCGAAAGTGTGGATATAAGAGTCTTGTTAATGTGTCCCAGACAACAATGCCACAAATAAGTCTCATATGATTAATTCAGTTTGAGCTATTTGTTTGTCATGTTATACGTTTGAGATTTATTTATATTCAAAATATAAATACTGTTATTCACATCTAATGTATTTATCTCAATATCATCTTTATAAAATAAAACACTTACTGTTCTAGAATATAAAGGTATACCCGCAATGGGTTAAACTTAGATATAGAGATAATGTTTCTAGTCAAACTAGGTACATTATAACAGTTTCCTAATTTAAGTACATACCCAAAGGATAGTTCCTAAACTTAGGTTTCTACGGTTAAAACAGCGACTCTCGTCCCATTTTCGACTCGCAGGTCGATCTCAACTGAAGTAAGTCTCCTGCTAATTCAGCAGATTCTGCACATCAGTACATATTTATGAACCACATCTAGTATCAAAATCCAATTTGAAACTAGTAGTGAACATGTTTATGACAAACATACTTGAAGCCGGAGCCTTGCCCCACCTTCACTTCCTTCATGTCTACCTTGTCCATACGGCAGTCACGCTTCAGTGCCCCGTTTGGCACAATTTAGGCAGACATCTTGGGATATGTCCTTTATCTTCCTAGAAGACTGTGACGATTTTTCCTTTGCCCTTTTCCACATCCCAAAAGCCTTCGGCCAAGCCTTGGCCATCTGGGATGTCGAAGTAAGATGTGCATTGCGCTTCTTGCCCTTTTGTAAACTCTGGCTTTGTCTCCTTGAGCATAGCCATTAACTCTCCAAGAGTATTCTATTGTAATTAGTACTTCTAAGATCTAAGAATAGATCTATGAAGATCCTTTAATTTCAATCATCATGGTATAAGGATCTAATCCTTAGTTTTGATGACAAAATTAAAGTGTCATTGCATTAAGCATAAAGGATTGAGCACTAAAGTTATCATCACCATGAGTCTTCCAAAACTCATACTCCACTATTT
The DNA here is from genome assembly GCA_019454045.1 of Zanthoxylum bungeanum. Lineage (NCBI taxonomy): Eukaryota > Viridiplantae > Streptophyta > Magnoliopsida > Sapindales > Rutaceae > Zanthoxylum > Zanthoxylum bungeanum. The sequence goes on along the minus strand of SKCR01024892.1, from coordinate 153,695 downwards.
GCTCAACTCCGGGATCAGGCCCGAGATATTTCTCTATCAAATAGAATAACTTCTCAGTTCCCAGGACTATCCTGAGATTCTATTCCCAATCTGAAAATTAAAGCCGTTTAAAGACATTTTCACATAGGATTATGTTTTAAACGCTAATCTTTCAGTTATCTTGATTGCTATAGTCCAACTATCCAATCAACGATTTCGGGTACAATTAAATATAATGATTACTATATTCTAACTATATAATCAACTATAATTTGATTGGTTAAATTCAAATATATTGATTACTATAATCCAATTATATAATCAACTATAAATTGAGGTAGTTTGAATACAGTCCAACTGTTTAATTTAAAACAACAATTAAATATTAGTCCAACTAATATATTTATGTAATGACGAAAAATGAAATGAGCGCATATTGGCAAGTATCTAAACGAAATTGCAAATTTAATACTTGCTTCCTACTATTTTTCAGCGAGCCTCTAACCCTCTGTTGAGTACTCGGGAAACCTAGTTTCCTAGTGGGCTAGGATCTCGTTAAATAACATAAAACCTTGACTTTGGCTAACAAGTTGTATGATATTTAACTAGGTAGATCTCTAAGATCAATTGGATCTTCATCCAATTCCTAGATCCAGTAGGTGGACATCCAAGTCCGAAACATATATCTAATATATGCCAATATATCCAATATATTCCCTAACCTTTTTTCCTCTGAATAAACTAAGCCTTGGCTTTGGCACAACAAACTTAATGATTCCAGTTAAGCGGGACCCATTGACTTTGGAAAGCTTCGTAATCGATGTTGATGGACAAGAAATGATCTTGACTTTGGCCAACAAATCATAACTTGGACAAGACATGCGATATGGAACAAAGCCTTCATGATTCAAACACATCCGCGATGGACAAAGGTCTTGACTTTGGCCAACAAACCAGTGCCAATCTTGGCTCTTGAGAATGAATCATTCAATGGAAGGAAAAACATTTAATATTTGTTGAGGGTTTTTCGCGTAATTGGCAACCAATTAATTATCTTTGAATAGGTCTCATCATACACCCTTAAAAATGCATTCTAAAACCATAATAAAACGCGATAAATAAATTAATAATGATATGCGGATGGATATTTAAAACAGTTTGTTCCTAGAACAAATCTCTCCCTTTCATCTCTCCCGCTAGCACAAGTGTTACTTCTACCCAATTACATAACACTTCTAAAGAAACCTCATTTACATTGAGGGGAATAGGTGAGAATAGAAATACAAAGAATCAAGAGGTAATAGGCTGGACACGCAGGTCCAATTTAATAAATTCTAAATTTATTACAACAATTTCCAAAATTTCCCTCACCCATCTAATATCCATCTGATATATATTATTAATACATCACATCCATGTATTCACACAAAGCATGTTATCAATCAATCTAATCCAATTAATTAATCTTTGATTAATGATCATCCAATGTTCAAACAACGATTGATTTGCGCGAGTCCAACTCGTTTAAGAATAAGTACTCAAAGTGCGTATTCTTGAATTATATCGAACTACAATATTAAATCCAATTTAATTTGTATTCAATACTAATTCTTTATTTAATTCTAAAATAAATAATTACATTTTATTAATGAGCCTTTGCGACTTAGATTTTAAATCTAATCTTAACGGGTCTCAAAGCCTAATTAACATCCAATGTCAATTTAATTAAAGTCCAATGGGATTTCAATTAATTTATAAGGCATGTACTTTGGCAACCAAAGCCCAATAAGGAATCACCCTTTGCCAAAAATCAATTTAGGCCCAATTAAAATTATAAAAGGCCTAATTATCATATTTGGACTTTATGGAAATGGTTTTAGGCCCAATTGGATCCAACCAATTATCCTAAACCAAACTTGGCCCAACCAAGACCATTAAGCCCAAATACAACATTTTTAGCCCAATTCCAAATTAAGCCCAATTAATTAAATTCTAAAATTCCAAATTTCACAATTTAATTAATTAAAGTGTATTAGACATAATTAATTATTTAAATCAACATTTCCAAAATACCAATTTACACAATTAATCATGCTTTAAATAATCAACTTATGTCCAACACAAATTGAAGCAAAATCAATCCCAACATGCTCTTAAGCTCTCAACAATAGGGGACTTTTTATATCAATTTTGATTTCAATCCAATTAAATCACAAACTAATATATCCCATGCATTTTAAACATATCCAATTGTCTAAAATTCAAAAATCACCAAGAGCTAGGGTTCATTCACCATTCGGCCAAGCCTCCAAATTTGGGAAAAATTAATCCAATTAATTTTTCTTCAAATTGATCATGAACAACTCAAAATTAACATATTATAAGCATGCTCAAACAAACAATTTGCCTAAAACATGTGCAGGACACGAAAATTGACGACGCTGTTCTAGGCTCGCGACCTAGTTGGGAGTACGGAATAGCCCACGGAGGAACTAAACCGGAGAAATAACATGGAGTCGCCACCCGGTGTGAACCGGGAAAATGATTTAAGGCCACACTCACCCCTCGCAAGGGAAGACCTCAAACCGTTGGGTTCGGAATGGTCCCTTACTTGCCACTTGTAATGATATGATTTGTGCAATGAATTAACCGAATCTACGCAACATAAATGTTCAAGAGTAACTTGGATCTAGTTCACATTCGTCAAAGTAAATCCTATGTCTAAGTTTGCATGCTTGAAAAGTAAATCATCATAACGACAAGCATACAATATCACACGGCAATCTCATGAACATACTTCAAATATATAATGCGAAAAACAAATAACAACCTAAACATAATGCAAATTCCAAACGCAAAATAAATAACTAATCATGCTTAAGATAAACAACTAAACCATGCATAAAAAGTAACCTAATCATACTTAAAAAATAAATAACATATTAGACTAAATCATGCTTAAATACAAGGTTAGATGAAACGAAATACGTGTGTCTCTTAAGTAGTACGTGGCATTGTATCCCGAGTGCAAACCGCACTACCGTCCATTTAGATTCGGCTACGGAATTTACGTCCGAGATTCCATCCGATATACCACAAAAGAGAACACACATTCCGTTCATCCGAAATTCACATCATGCATCTACAAACGACTCTCATGCGATAATGTATTAAAATAAATATAAAAAAACGAAAGATAATAAATAAAGAAGGTGCCCTCAGGTCTAACCTCTTTTGTCGTCTCTAGAAAGCGCGTTACACGGCCGTCGGAAGGGTTGATGCTCCGCAACTTTCCTGGTTCACTAATCCAACATTTTTCCTCGCTGTTTCGCTGTTTGGGTTGCTGTTTTCACTTCGTTTCTCTGCTGTTTGTGTTGTATTTTCTGGTCTCTTTTTAAAGGTAATTTATGGACTATTTTGTAGTTTTTTAAGGGGTATTGGGCTGCTATTTTGTGTGGTTTTAAGGCTAAAAACTGGGCAGTACAGTGAATGGTTATGTGGCAGTTAAAGAGGGCTGTATTGAGGCAGTTTTGGGGCAGTGCAGTGAAGGCTTTATGCGGCAGTTAAATGGGCTATATTGAGGTAGTTTTGGGGGTGTTGTGTGATGGGCGTGAATGAGCTTGCTGGTCAGCGTAGGTTTGTTTGGTGAGAGAGGGTTGGTTCATACGAGTGGGGTGTTTATTCGTTGTTTGTTTACGTCATGGGCCGAGAAGGGTGGCTGGTTGGCGTTTTGCGTGAAGAGAGCGTAGGCTTAGGTTTTATTATTGAAGGGTTTATCGTGCTGTTGGCTTTGAAGTGTGAGCTATCTTGCTTTATGGTTAGTGGGCTGTGTGGCGTGATGAAGGCAGTACGTGTAGTGGAGTGTGAAGGGCTGATGAAGTTAAGGGCAATGTGTGAGTGGAGTGTCGTGAAGGGTGTTGGGTTAGGGTTTGTGATGTTAATGGAGGCAGTAAGTGGTTTTGTGTGTTTGACGTGAGTTAGAGGCTATTTGTGAGGGTTTATTCTTTGTGTTTTTGTGAGAATGAGTTAGAGGTTTAGATGTGTAGGTGAATGGTTCTTTTTATAGGCAAATGGATGGGGGCTTTCCTTATTTGAGAATGAGAAGGATTTGTGCATTAAAGGGAATATCTTTTAAATTAATATGTGATAAGGAATCTTTTAATTAGGGAAATGATTTGATTTGTATCTTTTAATTAGGGAATGTAATTTAAGTGAATTAGGAAAACTTTTGATGGGATTTTATTTGATTTTATTTAATTTTGGTATGTGATTTATTTAATTTGGGAAGGTGGTTTTGTTTGATTTCAACATGTGTTTAATGTGTGGATTTCTTATGGAAGTGATTTCATGGGCGTGTGGCTTAGGGTTATTTTGGTGGGCTTGGTTTGTGACTTGCGGGGGTTTGGGCTAAGGATGTGTTTTAAAACGGAGGTCTAACAAGCGAACCCGCAGCTACTCCAACGAATTAAATCCAACAATGTGTCAATTCTTGACTCTTCCATTCCGACGTCTGTTTCCCGCAGCTTCCACAATCCAAAGAGGTAGTGTCTCCATACGAGACTCATCATCGGGATTTATATGCAAAAATGCAGTGCCTCAGTCGCCCCCGCTTTGATGGGACTTGTGCAGTGTGTGTCAATGACAATCCTATCAAAGTTATGCATGCATTTTTACTTACCTGGCTCGCCAGCTGTTGCTTAACTTACTTGTTATCCTGAGATGCATTGACCTTTGGGCTTTGTTCCCAAACTGTATTGAATATGGGCTTTGTTCCCGAACTGTGTTGAGAGAGGGCTTTATTCCCCTAGGCTTTATTCCCCTGGGCTTTGTTCCCGAACTGTGTTAGGAGAGGGCTTTATTCCCCTGGGCTTTATTCCTGAACTGTGTTAAGATAGGGCTTTATTCCCCTGGGCTTTGTTCCTGAACTGTTTCAAGATAGAGCTTTATTCCCCTGGGCTTTGTTCCTGAACTATGTTGGGAGAGGGCTTTATTCCCCTGGGCATTGTTCTCGAACTGTGTTAAGATAGGGCTTTATTCCCCTGGGCTTTATTCCCGAGTTGTGCTAAGATAGGGCTTTATTCCCATGGGCTTTATTCCCCTGGGCTTTATTCCCGACCTGTTTTGAAAGTGGGCTTTAATCCCCTGGGCTTTGTTCCTGAACTGTGTAGAGAGTGGGCTTTACTCCCTGGGCTTTATTCCCGAACTGTATTGACTGTGGGCTTTGTTCCCGAGTTGTACTGAATGTGGGCTTGGTTCCCTGGGCTTTATTCCCGAGCTGTGTAGAGAGTGGGCTTTGTTCCCGAACTGTGTTGAAATATGGCTTTATTCCCCTGGGCTTTATTCCCGAACTGTGTTGAGAGTGGGCTTTATTCCCGAACTGTGTTGAAATAGGGCTTTATTCCCGATCTTTATAGACTATGGGCTTTGTTCCCTGGCTGTACTGAATGTGGGCTTTGTTCCCTGGGCTTGCTAAATGTGGGCTTTGTTCCCAAACTTTCTGAATGTGGGCTTTGTTCCCTAACTTTCTGAATGTGGGCTTTGTTCCCGACATGTGCAGACTATGGACTTTGTTCCCGAGCTGTACTGAATGTGGGCTTTGTTCCTGAACTGATACTGATGTTGATATGTCTCCATACCCGGAGTGCTGGATGATGTGTGTCTCCATACCCGGAGTGCTGATGATGTGTGTCTCCATACTCGGAGTGCTGATGATGTGTGTCTGAGTGTCCTACCTGGCGTGCTAAACCACGTACCTAGGGTGTCGCGATTGCGTCTCCATACCTAGAGTGTCGCAGAGCTGTCTCCATACCCGGAGTGTCGTACCTGGCATGCTAAACCTCGTACCTAGGGTGTCGCGATTGTGTCTCCAAACCTAGAGTGTTGCAGAGACGTCTCCATACCCGGAGTGTCGTACCTGGCAAGCTAAACCCCATACCTAGGGTGTCGCGATTGCGTCTTTATACCAAGAGTGTCGCGGAGATGTCTCCATACCCGGATGGCCGTACCTGGCAAGCTAAACCCCATACCCGAGGTGTCGCTGAAATATCTCCATACCCGGAGTGCTGTATCTGGCATGCTAAACCCCATACCCGAGGCGTCGCTGGAATATCTCCATACTCGGAGTGCCGTACCTGGCATGTTAAACCCCATACCCGAGGCGTCGCTGAAATATCTCCATACCCGGAGTGCTGTACCTAGCATACTAAATTGATGTCTCCATACCCGGAGTGTCATACCTGGCAAAACTGATACTGACGTGGGCCTCGCCCCCAGAGTGCCATACCCGGTAAGACTAATACTGATAATGATGTGGGCCTCGCCCCCAGAACGCCATACCCGGCAAGACTTATACTGATAATGATGTGGGCCTTGCCCTCAAACTGATACTAATGCGGGCCTCGCCCCCAGACTAATACTTATGTGGGCCTCGCCCTCAAACTGATACTGATGGGGGCCTCGACCCTGGGACTCATCCCCGAGCTGATACTGATGTGGGCCTCGACCCTGGGACTCATCCCCAAAACTGATGTTGATGTGGGTCTCGCCCCCAGACTGATGCTGATTTGGGCCTCGACCATGGGACTCATCCCCAACTGATACTGATGTGGGCCTCGACCCTAGGACTCATCCCCAATACTGATACTGATGTTGGCCTCGACCCTGGGACTCATCCCCAAACTGATGATGCTATGTTGTTGTTTCTGGTTGGCTTGCATTTGCCGCTTTCTCCTTTTCTTTAAAACCTGTGAACAAAAACAAGACAAAGATTGCGTGTAAATGACGTGTATGCATGCATGCATGAATGTGTTTCCTATTCAAATGGGTTAGGTCTTCCTTGTGCTCTTCGGTGCTTCTCGCTTATAACTATCTTTGGTCGCCTCCAGGGCCTGCTTATAGTTTCTTTCCGTCAATTCTCTTTTGGTAATTGCTCAATTTTCTTTAGTCTTATGGCTCAAGATCCCAATATATCCCTTATTCACGTGGTGGTAAACTGGTCGCCCCCAGAATTGGCTTAGCTTTTCTGTTCTTCGTCGCTTGCATTCAGCCAAGGTAGATCATGTGATGTGACATTTCCATACCAACATAATATACTGCCTCTTACGAAATAATCCCAATAGTTATACATATTGTTGCCCTGAAAGAATGCCCAGTATTGAAACCAGAGAACCTTCAAAACATTCAATGCAACTCAAATCCAAGTCTTTGAATAAATGATCTAAGCCAGACTCAAAGTGTGTGTGTGCAAAGGTTCTTTCATAGCTTGATCCTTAAGTAAGCCAACACAATGATTTCGTCAAAAAATTGGGATCGATGGGTCAAACCAACCTAGATGTCTCAATTATGCCTGCAGTTGCTTTTATGTGCTCAATGTGGTATGGTTTTCTTCTTTTCTTTTGTCTCTCTCTTTTTTTGTCTTTTTTTCTTTTTTTCTTTTTTTTTCTTTTTTCTTTTTCTTTTTTTTTTTCAACACACCTACCCTTTAAGGTAGCATTTCTCCTCATGGTGGTCCTAATACTCGCCCATGGGTAGCTTCACGTTTATCGGTTATAGGTGGTTTAATTCTTTTCTTTTGGAGACTTTTCTTTTATTTTCAACCATACCACACATCATAACATAAGCAAATCAAGATAGACATCTAAGCAAATGGTCATTCACCGACCTACAATTTCTTCAACTAGTTACCTTGCCAACTACTCAGATTTTCTACACTAAGAACCATAATCAAGTGCTTACGAGTCTAACATAGATCAATCACTCAAAGTATCAGATAAAAGCACATCAAGAGTTTATCATTTCTATGATTTCTCCCTAAAGCAAACGATTTCATCATCGGACTTATGTCTAACTATTAAGGACTAAAAACAAACAACTAATTTTTTTTTTTCATTTTTTATTTCACAATGGTCTTTCTATTCTTGCCGTACAGTTTTTTGTTCTTCGGTTTCCTTTTCCCGATACCCATGCTTTCTAAACTCTCTTTGAGAAATCTTTTTTTCTTTCTAACCCAACGGATATCTATGATGGCTTTTAAGACACAGAAGGTTATCATGATGCATGTGTGCATGAGATGCATGAGATGTGTTCGATGTATGAGATATAATATGCATGTGGTTATCAAAAGCATAAAGGGGAAACTTCTATAGGATATACAACTATGGTTCACATGCGGGTTTTCGGGAGTATAGACAAAGGCTCTCGCTGACGAAGGATTGTCCACAACTAGGACTCCCCACTCAAGGGTTCAAGCAACCAAGTGAACGCACCTTTTTTATACCTTACGGTACGTGCCAACGAGTTACGGTGTGTGACTAACTGTCGAATGGATTTCCCATTGTAGATTCCCCAGAGAGGGGGTGGAGCGAACTCTCTTAAATACCCAAGTCTCTTAGGCTCTTATCGCCTTTGTGACAGGAATAAACAACGAGTCCTCGAAACTAGTCCGTCACAACGAGCTACGGCTAATGATTGTCTAGGTGTCTTCACAGCTTTTCCTTATAGCAAGGTAGTGAATGAAAAAATACATTGAACAATCACCTAGCCTTAACAATGCCTTTGATTAAACCCCCTCAACCCACTATAGACACGGTTAACTAAAGCACAAATCACAATCACTACAAGACATTATTTCGGGACCAATTCTCTATCCCTAGTGGAGTCGCCAGACTGTAAGACACAGAAATTGACGACGCTGTTCTAGGCCCGCGGCCTAGTTGGGAGTACGAAATAGCCCACGAATGAACTAAACCGGAGAAATAACACGGAGTCGCCACCCGGTGTGAACCGGGAAAATGATTTAAGGCCGCACTCACCCCTCGTAAGGGAAGACCTCAAACCGTTGGGTTCGGAATGGTCCCTTACTTATGCCAATTGTAATGATATGATTTGTGCAATGAATTAACCGAATCTACGCAACATATATGTTCAAGAGTAACTTGGATCTAGTTCACATTCGTCAAAGTAAATCATATGTTTAAGTTTGCATGCTTGAAAAGTAAATCATCATAACGGCAAGCATACAATATCACAAGGCAATCTCATGAACATACTTCAATTATATAATGCAGAAAACAAATAACAACCTAAACATAATGCAAATTCCAAACGCAAAATAAATAACTAATCATGCTTAAGATAAACAACTAAACCATGCATAAAAAGTAACTTAATCATACTTAAAAAATAAATAACATACTAGACTAAATCATGCTTAAATATAAGGTTGGATGAAACGAAATACGTGTGTCTCTTAAGTAGTACGTGGCATTGTATCCCGAGTGCAAACCGCACTATCGTCCATTCGGATTCGGCTACAGAATTTACGTCCGAGTTTCCATCTGATATACCACAAAAGAGAACACACATTCCGTTCATCCGGAATTCACATCATGCATCAACAAACGACTCTCATGCGATAATGTATTAAAATAAATAAAAAAACGAAAGATAATAAATAAAGAAGGTGCCCTCAGGTCTAACCTCTTTTGTCGTCTCTAGAAAGCGCGTTAGACGGCCGTCGGAAGGGTTGATGCTCCGCAACTTTCCTGGTTCACTAATCCAACATTTTTCCTCGTTGTTTCGCTTTTTGGGCTGCTGTTTTCACTATGTTTCGCTGCTGTTTGTGTTTTATTTTTTGGTCTCTGTTTTAAGGTAATTTAGGGACTGAGGGGTATTAGGCTGCTATTTTGTGTGGTTTTAAGGCTAAAAACTGGGCAGTACAGTGAAGGGTTATGTGGCAGTTAAAGGGGGCTATATTGAGGCAGTTTTGGGGCAGTGCAGTGAAGGCTTTATGCGGCAGTTAAAGGGGTTGTATTGAGGCAGTTTTGTTTGATTTCAACATGTGTTTAATGTGTGGATTTTTTAGGGAAGTGATTTCATGGGCGTGTGGCTTCGGGTGATTTTGGTGGGCTTGGTTTGTGACTTGCGGGGGTTTGGGCTAAGGATGTGTTTTAAAACGGAGGTCCAACAAGCGAACCCGCAGCTACTCCAGCGAATTAAATCCAAAAATGTGTCAATTCTTGACTCTTCCCTTCCGACGTCTGTTTCCCGCAGCTTCCACAATCCAAAGAGGTAGTGTCTCCATACGAGACTCATCATCGGGACTTATATGCAAAAATGCAGTGCCTACAACATGCTCAAATCAAAAAATACCCAAATTAACGTTAAGAACCCTAAATTAAATTTCATGCTCAATAACCGCTCTGATACCATTGTTGGGTTTACTAGGTCAAACCAAGATCAATTAAGCAATGAAACATGTGAATACAACAAAGTAAGAATGCGGAAAATACTCACTTTGATCGGATTTTGGATGCGTAGAACACAAAAAATATGCTCCTTGATGTATTCGGCCAAGGTCTCCTTGTGTTGATCTTTAAGCTCCAAGCTTTGAGTGTTGATTCGAAGCTCAAAGATTGGTTTCCCTATCACATTTGAATGACTCTTTGTGTGTTCTAGCACTTGGAAATTTTTGCAACAAATTGTTCCTTCCCTTTGTGAGACTCTCGGCCAAGCCAAGAGAAGTGAGAGAGAGAGGCAATTCACGCCTAAGTGAGGGAGAGAAGAGTGAAGAGTGAAATAATGAAAAGTGTTATTGATTTTCAAAAAATCAAAAGACCTAATACCAAATCCAAGATTTTGGTAAAAGTCAATTACTTTAACTTTGAGTGTAAAACAAGTTTCCATCATTTCCTACACCAACTTCCATCACCATAAAGGTGAATGAATGACTAGTGATGTGACTTATGGGCCCCACTAGAATTCAAAATCCGAGTGGGCCCGCAAACACTCCTGGGCTCGGGTTCGCTAATTCCGAATTAACAAATTTTCTGTTGCGACGTAATTAAATCAAATTTAATTAAATAATTATGCCTAGCAAAATTACTATTCACGTCGCTAGCGAATTAATTCTAAATTAACTTGTTCGCCCGAATTAAAATCTAATTTTAATTCCGCGTCAAAATATAATTTTATTTAATATATCAAATATATTATTTAATCGATTAATTCCAAATTAATTGTTCTCTCTCTACAATTAGTATTTTATCCTAGATAAAATCTATCTGTAATTAATCCTAGATTTATTTTCTCTCTCTTATAATTAAGCCCAGATTAATTATGTCCGAGTAATACGTCAACGGTGAATCTTCGGGAAGCGACCCATGAGATCCCTGGATATGTTGGCAGTAAATCTGGTCATCGGACTATCCGAACACGCACGTACCTAGTACAACGTTTTTACCGATTTACAAGACATGGTTGGCTTCTAGCAAAGCACCGTGCCTACCCAATTCTCCAGAAATATTCTTAAAGGAATATATAATATGTATCAGGCGTATTATACGTAGTATTGCGTATAGAAATTCAGTATCGGATGTCACATGCTAGGCCTGGGGCTGGAATTGTGTCTGCCCCATACGAAGCATATATCGGATCTTTGGTAACTAGTCTCTATAATCAGATAAGCATGATCTAGTCATATTATCCCGAGACTGCAGTATATAAGAGTACTAGTTCCGTATCCTACTTGATCATCATCTCCATATGACTAGAGTGATACTTCCATCTTGACATCACACCCAATACACTACGATTCTCAGTATATCCAGAAGAGGCGTACACAAAACCTGTTAAAGTCTTGGACAACCAAAACCAAAGTATATTGATTGTCGCAAGTATTATCGATGCAAGTCTCAAGTTAAGACCAAATACACCTACCCTGATTCGGACTTCCATAGACACATAGTCATACAACCAATCGAATTCCGAGGGGTCTATCCAGAGCGAAGCTGTTTCCGTACTATCGGTAAACACAGCCTCCTATTACACTTGCATGAGTATCTAATACCCAAATATATGAGAACTATGCCGTTATGCTCCTATAACACGCATAAGTGCAATACTAGTCTATTTGCATTATCGATGTACAATCTCGATAACACTATGACTAGGGATATTTTAATGATTAAACCTTAGTGGATTAATATTGTCTCATATCTTATTAATTTGGAACTAATCATATGGACTTTCATCATTTATATATCCCGGTAATCCAATTACAAATGATAAAAGAGCAATTTCCTTTGTCACATAGTTAATTTGTACAACAACACAATGTTATGTACAAATAGTGATGATATGGATCATAATTGTCCAACAATATATATATATTACATGTATGTAAGCTAATATGAGACCCTTAAGGTGGCTTCTAATATTCTAGGATGAAATGGGGATAGTTGAACTGATTTTGAATGAAAATGGACACGTGTAGCGATGCAAATCATTGCGCGTCGTGACGGCCACTTGGGCAGAGTCGAGGCAGAGAGCAACTATTGTTGCGCGTCATGACGCTGGTTTCTAGGCATCGCGACTCCCATAAAAACATACCCGAGATAGAGGCATCCCCTGTTCCACATCGCGACTCTGAGCGTTGAGCGTCGTGACGCTCACGCAATCAGACTTAGGTAAAAAATACCTTTTTATTTTGCGTCGCGACGCTGGCCTATTGGCATCGCAACGCTCAACTGATTTAGGGCCAAACATGACTCTTCAATATGAAAATGCTCAAAACTTCAATCCTCACATAAGCTAGAACATTTATAAGTACCAATTCATTATCATCCTAAGTTTCTAAGATCTTCATACCATCAAATCTTATAGTCTTTCTCTTAATCCATCAACTAGGATAACATAACTTAGGGGTTGTTTTCAACATTAATTTCTTAAAGCAAAAACCACCCAAATGACATCAACTTCAAACTAACAATATACAACAATCATCAAATCCTCAAAACTCAATATATAAAGATTTGAGTCAATCCTTACTCACTTTGAATACTGTTCTTTCTTCTTCTTTGGAGTCCATAAGCCTTCCTTCATCCTTTCTAAACATGGGTTTGTGTTGGAGTTCCTTTCATTCTTCTTCCAAGCTTCTTTTAAGATTACAATTCTCTCACTCTCTATTTTTCCCCTCTTCTCTCTTCATTCTCCTCTCCCTCACTCTCTCTCCTCTTTTCTTTTTCTTTTTGGATGGATAAATAGTAACCCTTATTTATACTAGGGGCTAATGGCTCACATTTTTTTTCCTTGATTTTTTTGGTTCTTTCTAGAGGAGTTGATGAGAACCTGTCTGGAGCAGAGCCAAAAAAACCCACACAAGACTGAAATCGTTCCCAAGAACGCCAAGACAGTTTGGATAAAAGAAACTCTAAACCTCTGAGGAACAAGCAACAGAAACCTAGAGTGCTAATAAAGGCACCACAAAGGGTTAGCAGAACTTTGATAAGCCAAAACCAGTGAGAACAAATTGAGGGTTTCCCAATGCTCACGAAAATTGATATAAAATTTTATAGAAAGAGAGTTGTTAAACAGACCAAAAAGTAAGCCTTTTATAAGGAGGCTGTAAGAAAAACCCTAACCCACACGGATAAAAGATAAAAGATGAAACTAACCGCACGCCAACAGGCGCGTATCCTAAAACTAAACTAAGATATCGATGAGTGGTAATTATATCACTATTTCCCACTCATTTGACCTAATATTTTGTATAGTTTCTTGAGTCTTGTGAATATTTTGATGTGTTTTGTGTTATTTTGTAGATAAATAAAGTTTCAGGACATTCTGGAGGTGATTTGGACAAAAACAGTGAAAATTGGACAAAAATGGCATTTTGGTAATTTGACGCGTCGCGACATGCAAGCCTATGGCATCGCGATGACTAACATGCGCCGAACAGTGTTAACATGCGCCGGGGTCCACGTGTCAGAATCTGAGAAATTTTGACTTTGCTAACGTGCGTCGTGCCACGTGTCACCATCACATCCGATTTGCTAACGTGTGTCGTGCCACGTGTCATCATCCTACAGTGCGGACAGTCACCATCGCCACGTGTTGCCACATGTCACTCCATCTGTCAGCCACATCATCGTCCACATCATCAGTTGACCGAGTCAACGTGCCACCTCACCGCCACGTCATCATCAGCCAATCACGAAGTGCCACGTGTCGCAATTCTATGGTGCCAACAGTCACTTTGCCACGTGTCGCCACGTCAGTGCCACGTCCGCATCAATTATTGACTCACTTATCCGAAATTGACACGTGGCAGATAAGAAACTGAGCCGACCAATCAGAAGCCGCCATGTGTCACAATAATTGAGCTCCAACCACCTTGCCACATGTCACCTTATCACCTTATCCAGAATCGCCATGTGTCATCACCTCAGCATGCCACGACCAAAAGAGGCTGGCGTCGCGATGCCTAGAGCCTACCGACGCCTATAAATTCACCTCGATGTTACAGTTTCAAATGTACATTCCTCTCTAATTTCTCTGATGTAAATAGGGAGTTTTCTATCTAGTTTCTTTTAGTTTTTAGTTTTGTAAATAATTTTAATTACGTTTTGTAATAATAGTAATTTACTTTCTTATTTTTTACAGTTTTTACTATTCACCATGAGGAGGTAACTTCCCCAGCTAGGGTGAAAGGTAATTCTTTTACTGTTACTATTTAGATTAATCTCCCTTAAAAATAATATATTCACTATTTAAAATATTGACTTAATAAGGATACCGCCAGATTTTTCGGTTGGTAATTCATTTTAATCTGGTTTAAACCTAACTAGTCAAGGATACCGCCAGATTGGTCGGTTGGTAATTAAATTTTCTTACAGCCTATATGGCAGGTTTTTTTTGGTTCCGCCTTTATGGCTGGTTGGACTTAATTTGACTTAATCAGGTTACCGTCTATATGGCTGGTTGGTTAAATAATCACAAGTTAACATATTATATTAAAGGAGATATCTAAATAGTAAATAGTAAAAGTTTATCCTTTTACCTTAGCATTTTATTTTATTGTAATTTACTTTTCAGCTTTTACTTTATGTCTTTTACTTTTCAGCATTTTTACTTTATGTCTTTTACTTTTAAGTTTTTACTAGCCCTAGTTATGTGTTAGATATCTGGGGTTGTGATGAATTCTAATATCACCGGTTTATAAGGGGTTATTTTATAGTTTGGGTAATTTAAAGGTTTACTTATTAAGTCTTAAGCTTAATGCTTATTGTTGTGTGATCACCAATAAGATTGATATGGTAAATCTAAAATAAACTTGACAAAGAAATTTTAGGTTTCAGCCTTAGACTTAATAGCCCACGATCTTCCTTGAGGATAAATAACCCTTTAATAGATTTCCTTACAGGATAGACATATACCTGTCGGGCGGGGGTAGCCACAATTGGAACTTAAACTTAATGAATCCAGGTAATTTGGTTGACATATACATATGGTTCAATTGGATTAAATTGGTTATTTGCGTCTGACCATCGACAGAGGCTTTCGCATAATTTCGTGTTCCAAGTTAGTAAACCGATTTATTACACAAACATAAAATAATTACTTCATCTTTTAAAAGATATTAGAAAGATTCACAACCCTAGATCTTTGTGTCTTTTGTTATTTTCCTTAGTATTTTCTTTTGTCTTTTTATTTATTTAGCAAATCTACAATCAACCAAATCAATCAAGCAATCATTATCTTCTCCTTATAATTAGATATTTGTAAATAAATAGATTTAACAATTAATAACAACAGTAGGAATTAAGTCCTCGTGGGATCGATATTTTTATACTACTTGAACGATATGTGCGCTTGCGTTATACGTGTGTGTTCACGCCGGTCAAGTTTTTGGCGCCATTGTCGGGGACTTATTTTTCTTGAGTTATTAATTTTGAAGCTATCTAATTTACTTGTATCTAATTTTCTTTAATTTTATCTTTAATTTTTATTTCTTTCTTTTGTTTGCAGGTGATTGAAAATGGAACATTATTGGGAGATTGAAAGATCACGAGCTTTACTAGAAGATACACCCCAAATCTGGGAGCAACAGTCCGGTTTTCTGAGGCCTGTTGACCAGCCCAACAACTATCACTGGATGTCAGAATCAAGCAATACTACATTTTCTCATCAGAATGAAATGGAGAGATGTGTAATTTGTGATGGTAACCACTCGAGCGATCAATGCATATACTTTTCAGAGTGGCAGAATTATTAGAATCATTCAAGGTACGGAGAACCATCATATTTTCCATCTTATCCACCATCTACCTACGATCTTCATCAACAATCAGAACCATCAGAGGAAGATCAGATAATTGACATGCTCAAAGATTGGGTCAATAAACAAGATGAAAAGTTGGATATAATGCTTGAAACATGCCAGAATCAATTTGAAAGTATTCAGAGACAATCAGAATTCATTCAGAGACTGACAGATCAGATAAGACAATTAACAGAAAATCAGAGCTACATACCTCATGGACCATTTTCAGATAACACTGATGAAGCCTTCGAGTACCAAACATTTCAAGATGACATTTTAGCAGAGGAGAAGGTTGAGCAGAATCAGGAACCAGAGGTATCAGTTCAGAAATCCGAACCGACAAAATCTCGATTTGATTTTTATTATTCTGACTCTGACGAAGATGAAGCTGAGTTGTTTGTACCAACTGCACCAACAAATGAGGATGGAATTCTGTATCCTCAAAATGAAGATCTTGGAGACTGTTTTGCACTGATGTTTGAAGAAGATCTACTTAAGCCAGTCATATCATAGGATGAAGACCTAAAATCTGACATCTCTTTACATCCTCAGGTTGACACTTATAGAGCTTGCATTTCACAAATGACAGATGAAGAATTGAATACATAAATTTTAAAATTCATCTGTGAAGAAAAATTGGAACAAGAAACAGAGCAAATGGAGGAGCAATTGTCAGACAAAAATGAAGATCTAGTGAATTCAGGCGAAACATCACTGTTTTAGGGAGTACAAATCAAAGACATCACCCAGAAGCTTGACAGAATGGAACTTCCATTCCAAGTCAAGCACCATACGAGACCTCCTGATTTTAATTCTTTCTTTTAAGGAACCACTGGAGGAACAAAGATCAAAAAGGTGGCACAAGCACGAAATATGACAAAATTCTTTTTGCCATTTTACTGTTGGAATAGACTCTTCAAAAGCAACGCTCATGTGATTGTCTTTAATCAGACATCCAAAACGACGCTGAAACCTCCTTGACATATGGATTTCAGTCACGTCTGGCTGAAGACAAAAAATTTAGCGCTAGTAGGGAGGCAACCCATGCAATTTGTTGTAATTTCTATTTCATATTTTGTGTATACATGTTGTAGAATTTTTAATTTTGTGTGTTATTTTTGTAGGGAAAAACACAAACGGAGCATTATAAGACAGAAGGCATTGTGTTTGGCAATCACAAAGAAGAGAGACAATTCATTAGTGATGGCTGGGTAAAGAATGAATTCTTGAGACGCATCCTAATGAATTTATACTAAGCGAGTGGCTTATTGCGTACACAATTCTGTTGCCTTAATTATTGCTTTGATTTTCTTTTCTGTTTTTATTTCCTTTATTTTCGCCGACAAGATCTAAACTTTTTGATTTTTCACGATTTATTTTAACGTTCATCTAATAATTGTCATTTGGCAGGTACTAGTGCTACTATTACTCACCCATTTTCAGGTTCTATAAATTCAGCTCTACATTTCTTTCTTCGACACATCCAGATATACATTCAAATAAGAGAGAAAATGGAAGCAACTTCACTGCAGCGAGTCAAGAGAATTTATGTTTTCTGTGGATCCAATTCTGGTAATAACCAGAATTCATTGAGGCTACAAAAGAATTGGGGCGAGTCATAGCAGAGAGAAATATGCACCTAGTATATGGCGGTGGCAATCTTGGAATGATGGGAAGCATTTCAAAAGCCATTCAGGAAGGTGGCGGTCATGTTTTAGGAATCATTCCAAAACCTTTGGCGGACGAACAATTAATTGGACCAACAAATAGAGATGAACGCATTGTATCAGGTATGTCTGAACAAATCCATGAAATGATCAATACTGCGGATGCGTTTATTGCGTTACCAGGTGGGCTTGGAACGTTTGAAGAAATGTTCACCGTAGCATCATTGGCACACTTAAACATTCATCGGAAGCCCATTAGGTTACTTAACATTGAGAATTTCTTCGATTTTCTGTTTGTATTTCTTGCAGAAGCCAAAAGACGTGAGTTCGTCACAAGATCTGTTCAAGATATTTTCCTGACTGCTACAAAGGCCGAAGAATTAATTGACCAAATCCTAGCCTTTGAACCAAACCTCGACCCCATTCTTTCGGGTACTACCTTCTAAACTTTTCTATATTTCAGATAGCGATCGTGGTAAGAAGCGTAAATTGGACATAGATCTTAATCGGTAATTTTTCTATATTTCAGCTAACTAGGTACTACCTTCTAAACTTTTCTTTTACTGTTTAAGACATTGGGGACAATGTCTCATTTAGGTTTGGGGGTGGGGATTAGTTAATAGTAACTTGTTTTTATTATGTTATTCTTAGTCCAAAAATTTTCGAAAAATACAAAAAAATTGAAAAATTTTCCAAAAATTACAAAAATATTTTGCGTTTTTGCGTTTTTATTTTGACTAAAAATGTGAAATTGGTAAGAGATAGCTGAGTAAGGAGTTTCCACTCCTGAGAGGTATCTCAAACCTATTTCGAAACAAGTTAATTTTTGTTTATTTCCTTTTAAATTATTTAATTTGTAAATTCTCCATAAAACTGACTAAAATGGATCTTCATATGCTCAGTTAGCAGATATTATCAACATGCAAAGTAACATACGGACATGAGCTAAAATTGAAAAGTTTGTAATATTAAGTGCTCTAGTTTAATTGGAGGAAGCATCTCAAAAAGCAATGGAGTAAAAAAAATAAAAAAATAACGTCTAAGATCCGAGTTAATAAGTCTGTAAGGGTGTTTTAACACCTAGTGCCCTAAAGCCAACTGGTTTGGGAGTCACTGGCCCAAAGCTCGCTACATGGATCAAAGATGCTGCAAAAATATATATATCTGAAGTCAGAGTAATTAAGTCTGTAGGGGTGTCTTAACATCTGGTGGCCTAAAGCAACTGGTTTGGAAGCCATCGACCCAAAGCTCGCTACATAGACGGAAGATATTGTATATAAATAAAAGATAAAATCAAAAATCAAAGAAAAAATCAGAAAAATCCGAAAAATTATTCCATTGCTACAAAAAGGTGTGAAATCTGATAGAACTTTAGGACAAAAATATTATTCTCTTATCAACTGCACTTATGACTGTTGTGGACAAAAATGAGTTGTTTAATATTTTATTGGCTGTGCATATGGAGAATGGTAAATATAATCGGAGAATTTACTTATTCAGTAATTTAGAAAGAAAGAAAACAACTAGTAACTAGGAGTATAAGTTTCACCTGATTAGTTACTAACTTCTTTATTCTCTTTTCTATTGTCTTTTTGCTTTTGTGTGCATTAGTTTTACTTTCTTTTTACTTTTGTAAGAAATGTTTGTGGGTATCATTGTTGTAAACCCTCACAAGACTATAACTCGTCCACTAGGGACACCTAGGGGTTTCAAGGCTTGTTGCATACGCTAAATGCAACCGCGATCCCTACGAAAGTGGCTTAGTTAAATTTTATTTTAAGGATGTTTATGTTATTTTATTCTGTGTTTTGCTCGAGGACTAGCAAAATATTAGGTTTTGGGGTGTGATGAGTGGTGATTATATCACTATTTCCCACTCATTTGACCTAATATTTTGTATAGTTTCTTGAGTTTTGTGAATATTTTGATGTGTTTTCTGTTATTTTGTAGATAAAAAAAGTTTCAGGACATTCTGGAGGTGATTTGGACCAAAACAGTAAAAATTGGACAAAAAAGGTATTTTGGTAATTTGCCACGTCGCGAAGCCTAACGTGCGCCGAACAATGCTAACGTGCGCCGGGTCCACGTGTCAAAATCTGAGAAAATTTTGACTTTACTAACGTGCGCTGTGCCACGTGTCATCATCCTACGGTGCCGACAGTCACCATCGCCACATGTGACCACATGTCACTCCATCTGTCAGCCACATCATCGTCCACATCATCAGTTGACTGAGTCAACGTGCCACCTCACCGCCACGTCATCATCAGCCAATCACTAAGTGCCACGTGTCGCAATTCTATGGTGCCGACAGTCACTTTGCCACGTGTCGCCACGTCAGCATCAATTATTGGCTCACTTATCTGAAATTGACCCGTGGCGGATAAGAATCTGAGCCGACCAATCAGAAACCGCCACGTGTCACAATAATTGAGCTCCAACCACCTTGCCATGTGTCACCTTATCACCTTATCCAGAATCGCCACGTGTCATCACCTCAGCATGCCACGACCAAAAGAGCCTGGCGTCGCGACGCCAAAGGCCTTGGCGTCGCGACACCCAGAGCCTACCGACGCCTATAAATTCAGCTCGATGTTTCAGTTTTAAATGTACCTTCCTCTCTAATTTCTCTGATGTATATAGGGAGTTTTCTATCTAGTTTCTTTTAGTTTTTAGTTTTGTAAATAATTTTAATTACATTTTGTAATAATAGTAATTTACTTTCTTACTTTTTACAGTTTTTACTATTCACCAAGAGGAGGTAACTTCCCCAGCTAGGGTGAAAGGTAATTCTTTTACTGTTACTATTTAGATTAATCTCCCTTAAAAATAATGTATTTACTATTTAAAAATTGACTTAATAAGGATACCGCCAGATTGGTCGGTTGGTAATTAAATTTTCTTACCGCCTATATGGCAGGTTGATTTTGGTTCCGCCTTTATGGCTGGTTAGACTTAATTTGACTTAATCAGGTTACCGCATGTATGGCTGGTTGGTTAAATAATCACAAGTTAATAAATTCTATTAAGGGAGATATCTAAATAGTAAATAGTAAAAGTTGATCTTTTTACCTTAGCATTTTATTTTATTGTAATTTACTTTTCAGCTTTTACCTTATGTCTTTTACTTTTCAGCATTTTTACTTTATGTCTTTTACTTTTAAGTTGTTACTAGCCCTAGTTATGTGTTAGATATCTGGGGTTGTGATGAATTCTAATATCATCGGTTTATAAGGGTTATTTTATAGTTTGGGCAATTTAAAGGTTTACTTATTAAGTCTTAAGCTTAATGCTTCTTGTTGTCTGATCACCAATAAGATTGATATGGTAAATCTAAAATAAACTTGACAAATGAATTTTAGGTTTCAGCCTTAGACTTAAGAGCCCACGATCTTCATTGAGTATAGATAACCCTTTAATAGATTTCCTTACAGGATAGACATATACATGTCGGGCGGGGGTAGCCATAATTGGAACTTAAACTTATTGAATCCAGGTAATTTGGTTGACATAGACATATGGTTCAATTGGGTTAAACTGGGTATTTGCGTCTGACCATCGACAGAGGCTTTCGCATAATTTTGTGTTCCATGTTAGTAAACCGATTTATTACACAAACATAAAATAATTACTTCATCTTTTAATAGATATTAGAAAGATTCACAACCCTAGATCTTTGTGTCTTTTGTTATTTTCCTTAGTATTTTCTTTTGTCTTTTTATTTATTTATTTATTTAGCAAATCTACAATCAACCAAATCAATCAAGCAATCATTCTCTTCTCCCTATAATTAGATATTTGTAAATAAATAGATTCAACAATTAATAACAACAGTAGGAATTAAGTCCTCGTGGGATCGATATTTTTATACTACTTGAACGATACGTGCGCTTGCGTTATACGTGTGTGTTTACGCCGGTAAGATATCCCCATGTGCAAACCCTTGCACGCTTAACCTAATTCCCAAACATAAAATAATAATCTAAAGAAACACTCAAACATAAATAAAGGGCCGAAATAAAACAAATGACAAACCCTAAATAAATAAATAACAAATGCCAAATAACCATAATAAAATAGGCCTAAGTAGCTCGTTTCTCCACGGCCTGAATAAGATTCACCATCTTGGGTTCTTCCAACTTCAAGACCATACTCAATGAAGTAGAAGTGCAGGAATAGTCAGATACAATCTTCTGTATGAATCCATGCATAGCTTCTTGGATCTTCTTAGCTCGAGACCTCGTGATTCGACCCTCTGGAACTTGCATTGTGGTGGTCCATCCTCCATCATGGGCTGCATCATGGACCTCATCATTCCCCCTCTCCTCGAAAGGATTCGACCTCGAATCTGCATCAAACAAAGAAAGATTAGAAACATTTACTCACCTGGCAAATCCACTTTGTAGGTATTGTCATTTATTTTCTCGAGAATCTGAAACGGGCCATCGCCCCTGGGTTGGAGTTTGGATTGTCGTTGCTTTGGGAAACGTTCTTTTCGCATGTGCACCCTAACCCATGTTGGACAATTATGACCCATAGCGTCACTATTTGTAAAAGACATTGTGGTTTTTGTACAAATTAACTATGTGACAATGGAAATTGCATTTTATCATTTTTGTAATTTGATTACTTTAATATATAAATGATAAAAGTCCTTATGATTAGTTCCGGATTACAAGATATGAGACAGTATCAATCCATAACGGTTTAATCATTAAATATCCCTAGTCGTAGTATTATCGAGATTGGACATCGATAATGCGGAATAGACTAGTATTGCACTTGTGCGTGTTATGGAAGCGTAACAACATTGTTCTAATATATTTAAGTATTGGATACTTATGTGAGTGTGATAGGAGGTTGTGTTTACCGATGGTATGAAAACAGCTTCGCTCTGGATAGACCCCGCGGAATCCCATTGGTAGTATGACTATGTGTCTATGGGAATCCGCATCAGGGTAGGTGTATTTGGTCTTAACCTGAGACTTGCATCGCTAGTACTTGTGACAATCAATACCCTTTGGTTTGAGTATTATCGCATGAGAGTCGTATGAGGCATGATGTGATTGTTGGATGAGCGGAATATGTGTTCCCTTTTGTGGTATATAGGATGGAAACCCGTACGTAAATTCCGTAGCCGAATCCAAATGGACGGTAATGCGGTTTATACTCGGGATACAATGCCACGTATTACTTAAGAGACACATATTTCATCTCATCCAAACTTGTGTTTGAGCATGTTGTAGTTCGTAGGTTATTTATTTGTTATTAAAGCATGATTAGGTTGTTAGCATGTTATTTATCTTAAGCATGATTTAGTCGATAGAAATTTATTTCTTTATGCATGATTAGGTTGTTTTCACATTAGGGATTTAATTTATATTTATGCTTAGATTCTTATTTATCTTCCGCATTAGATAATTGAGCATGTTTGTGTGATGATTATATGTTATTGCATGTTTTCCGTTATGACAACTTACTTTGAAGTACGCGAACTTAGATATAGGTTCTTATTGTTATTATTATGCATGCGGACTTAGGCGTAGATTACCCATGAGCATGAATGTTGAATAGATTCGGTTAGTTTATTGCACAAATTATATCATCACAAGTGACATAAGTAAGGGACCATTCCGAACCCAACGGTTTGAGGTCTTCCCTTGCGAGGGGTGAGTGTGGCCATAATTTTTTGTCTTTCGTACTCCCAAATAGGCCGCGAGTCTAGAACAGCATCTTCAAGTTCTGTGTCCTACAGTCTGGCGACTCCACTGGGGATTTATAGAGAATTAGCCCCGAAATAATGTCTTGTAGTGATTGTAATTTGTGCTTTAGTTAACTGTGTCTACCGTAGGTTGAAAGGGGTTTAATCAAAAGCACTTTTAAGGCTAGGTAATGGTTTGGTGTCTTCTTTCATTCACTATCTTTCTATAAGGAAAAGCTGTGAAGGCACCTAGATAATCATGTACTAGTAGTCTACCGTGATGGACTAATTTGGAGGACTCGTTTTTTATTCCTGTCACCAAGTGATAAAAGCCTAAGGGGCTAGGGTACTTAAGAGAGCCTCACTCCACCCTCCCTCTGGGGAATCTACAATGGGAAATCCATTTGATAGTCAGTCACACACCATAAGTCGTTGGCACATACCTTTAGGTATAAAAAAGGTGCGCTCACATGGTCGCTCGGACCCTTGAGTGAGGACTAGTTGTGGGCAATCCTTCATCGACGGGAGCTTTTTGTCTATACCACTGTAAACCCACGTATGAACCATAGTTGTAGGATCAGAAGAGACTATTCCTTTATGTTTTGGACCATTGTCATTTGGATTCAGTTGGACTTATTGTCATAAGGTATGGGCTTGTTGGGCCATTTAAACTGGGACGTGTCTGTGCTTTATGGCAATCGGGCCAAAAGTTTCTAAAATGTTGATGGGCCAATTAGTGTAAAATTCTTATGAGCTTATATATTACATGCATTGCACGCATATACACTAACGCACGATCTTAAAAGAGACATAATAGATTCCCGTTGGGTTAGGGAAGAAGGGAGATTAATCAAAAGGCCGTCAGTGAACATGAGTGAATCCGTCAATGAGGGGTCTCAAATGGATTAGATTGAAGCTAATATCACCAAAATGACTGAACAACTGCAAGCTCTGATAAGGTTGTACCCCACATTGCGGGAGGATCTGAAAACGAGAGGCGTGAGGGGCCTCCGAGTGGATTTAATGATGATACTCCGGTGTTTGATGATGACATGGCTGAATATGCCGCTGGGAGAATAGCCGGGTCTCAGGTTGAAATACATAAGCTTCGTGATCAGATGGAGTCAGTTACTCGCAAACTGAAGGGGAAACATGAGGATTTATTAGATTATGATGCCATGACCTTCGAAGAGCAGCTGCCAGCTCAGTTTAAGATGCCCGATATTGCCAAGTTTAATGGGAATGGGGACCCTTAACCTAATGAAATAAAATAAAGAAATCAAATTTCTTAGTAATAATCGAATTACCCAATAACTTTACAAATTGATAATTTTAGTCCAAAAATTGTCAAATATAATTTTGGATGATTCTAAACCATTTCTAAAATGATTTCCAACAAGTCCAACTCATCAAAATCAGATTGCAACCAAATCCCCAATTTTTGTCTAATTGCCGTGAGCACCACAATTTTCGAATAATTATATTTTGGTCCTTTTGTATTCTAAATATGCCAAGATCAAATCCAATCAACCCAAAAATTTACATGCATCATATACACTCCATAGTACATCACATAAATGAAAAGCCCCAAATTTGGAAGGGCTTAAGAACCCTAATTTTACAATTTCATCAAATTAACCAATATTACCAAATCTTTAAAATCCAATACTTCAATTCATTCTTTACAACACCAAACAAGTCTCACCACTTTGAAATAACTCTAGAACAATTCTAGGTCACCAAGGAGTGTCTCAAGAACTCTAGAATGACAACAAGATTATCAAATAATCAAAAGAGAGCCATTGAAACCATTTCAAGCTCACTTTATAACCATACATGCATACATCTTTCTTTCAAGTTTATAATCAATTAAAACACAAACTATAAGTAAAGAGACAACATCAAAGTAACACAATGAAGCTAAGCATGTTAGAAACATTTTTCATGTTGGAAGATTTGAAAGAAAACTTACAAATGCTAAGATTTCAAAGCTTTTCTTCTTTTCTCCAAATTTTCTCTCAACTACTTTTCTGTTTATTTTTACACTTATGAAACCCTTAACCTAATGAAATAAAACAAAGAAATCAAATTTCTTAGTAATTACCGAATTACACCATAACTTTACAAATTGATCATTTTAGTCCAAAAATTGTCAAATATAAATTTGGTTGATTCTAAACCATTTCTAAAATGATTTCCAACAAGTCCAACTCATCAAAATCATATTGCAAACCAAATCCCCAATTTTGTCTCTATTGCCGTGAGCACCACAATTTTCGGATATTATATTTTGGTCCTTTTGTATTCTAAACATGCCAAGATCAAATCTCATCAACCCAAAAATTTACATGCATCATATACACTCTCCATAATACATCACATAAATGAAAAGCCCCAATTTGGAAGGGCTTAAGAACCATAATTTTACAATTTCATCAAATTGACCAATATTAAACCATCTTTAAAATCCAACACTTCAATTCATTCTTTACAACACCAAACAAGTCACCACTTTGAAATAACTCTAGAACAATTCTAGGTCACCAAGGAGGTCTCAAGAACTCTAGAATGGCAACAAGATTATCAAATAATTAAAAGAGAGCATTGAAACATTTCAAGCTCACTTTATAACCATACATGCATACATCTTCTTTCAATTTATAATCAATTAAAACACTAAACTATAAGTAAAGAGACAACATCAAAGTAACACAAGATGAAGCTAAGCATGTTAGAAACATTTTTCATGTTGGAAGATTTGAAAGAAAACTTACAAATGCTAAAGATTTCAAAGCTTTTCTTCTTTTCTCCAAACTTTTCTCTCAACTACTTTTGTGTTTATTTTTACACTTATGAAACCCTTAACCTAATGAAATAAAACAAAGAAATCAAATTTCTTAGTAATTACCGAATTACCCCATAACTTTACAAATTGATCATTTTAGTCCAAAAATTGTCAAATATAAATTTGGATGATTCTAAACCATTTCTAAAATGATTTCCAACAAGTCCAACTCATCAAAATCAGATTGCAACCAAATCCCCATTTTTGTCTAATTGCCGTGAGCACCACAATTTTCGGATAATTATATTTTGGTCCTTTTGTATTCTAAACATGCCAAGATCAAATCTCATCAACCAAAAAATTACATGCATCATATACACTCCATAATACATCACATAAAAAAAACCCAAATTTGGAAGGGCTTAAGAACCCTAATTTTACAATTTCATCAAATTGACCAATATTACCAAATCTTTAAAATCCAACACTTCAATTCATTCTTTACAACACCAAACAAGTCTCACCACTTTGAAATAACTCTAGAACAATTCTAGGTCACCAAGGAGTGTCTCAAGAACTCTAGAATGGCAACAAGATTATCAAATAATCAAAAGAGAGCCATTGAAACCATTTCAAGCTCACTTTATAACCATACATGCATACATCTTTCTTTCAAGTTTATAATCAATTAAAACACAAACTATAAGTAAAGAGACAACATCAAAGTAACACAAGATGAAGCTAAGCATGTTAGAAACATTTTTCATGTTGGAAGATTTGAAAGAAAACTTACAAATGCTAAAGATTTCAAAGCTTTTCTTCTTTCTTTCTCCAAATTTTTCTCTCAACTACTTTTGTGTTTATTTTTACACTTATGAAACCCTTAACCTAATGAAATAAAACAAAGAAATCAAATTTCTTAGTAATTACCGAATTACCCCATAACTTTACAAATTGATCATTTTAGTCCAAAAATTGTCAAATATAATTTGGATGATTCTAAACCATTTCTAAAATGATTTCCAACAAGTCCAACTCATCAAAATCAGATTGCAACCAAATCCCCATTTTTGTCTAATTGCCGTGAGCACCACAATTTTCGGATAATTATATTTTGGTCCTTTTGTATTCTAAACATGCCAAGATCAAATCTAATCAACCCAAAAATTTACATGCATCATATACACTCCATAATACATCACATAAATGAAAAGCCCCAAATTTGGAAGGGCTTAAGAACCCTAATTTTACAATTTCATCAAATTGACCAATATTACCAAATCTTTAAAATCCAACACTTCAATTCATTCTTTACAACACCAAACAAGTCTCACCACTTTGAAATAACTCTAGAACAATTCTAGGTCACCAAGGAGTGTCTCAAGAACTCTAGAATGGCAACAAGATTATCAAATAATCAAAAGAGAGCCATTGAAACCATTTCAAGCTCACTTTATAACCATACATGCATACATCTTTCTTTCAAGTTTATAATCAATTAAAACACAAACTATAAGTAAAGAGACAACATCAAAGTAACACAAGATGAAGCTAAGCATGTTAGAAACATTTTTCATGTTGGAAGATTTGAAAGAAAACTTACAAATGCTAAAGATTTCCAAGCTTTTCTTCTTTTCTCCAAACTTTTCTCTCAACTACTTGTTGTTTATTTTTATACTTATGAAACCCTTAACCTAATGAAATAAAACAAAGAAATCAAATTTCTTAGTAATTACCGAATTACCCCATAACTTTACAAATTGATCATTTTAGTCCAAAAATTGTCAAATATAATTTGGATGATTCTAAACCATTTCTAAAATGATTCCAACAAGTCCAACTCATCAAAATCAGATTGCAACCAAATCCCCAATTTTTGTCTAATTGCCGTGAGCACCACAATTTTCGGATAATTATATTTTGGTCCTTTTGTATTCTAAACATGCCAAGATCAAATCTAATCAACCCAAAAATTTACATGCATCATATACACTCCATAATACATCACATAATGAAAACCCCAAATTTGGAAGGGCTTAAGAACCCTAATTTTACAATTTCATCAAATTGACCAATATTACCAAATCTTTAAAATCCAACACTTCAATTCATTCTTTACAACACCAAACAAGTCTCACCACTTTGAAATAACTCTAGAAAATTCTAGGTCACCAAGGAGTGTCTCAAGAACTCTAGAATGGCAACAAGATTATCAAATAATCAAAAGAAGCCATTGAAACCATTTCAAGCTCACTTTATAACCATACATGCATACATCTTTCTTTCAAGTTTATAATCAATTAAAACACAAACTATAAGTAAAGAGACAACATCAAAGTAACACAAGATGAAGCTAAGCATGTTAGAAACATTTTTCATGTTGGAAGATTTGAAAGAAAACTTACAAATGCTAAAGATTTCAAAGCTTTTCTTCTTTTCTCCAAACTTTTCTCTCAACTACTTTTGTGTTTATTTTTACACTTATGAAACCCTTAACCTAATGAAATAAAACAAAGAAATCAAATTTCTTAGTAATTACCGAATTACCCCATAACTTTACAAATTGATCATTTTAGTCCAAAAATTGTCAAATATAAATTTGGATGATTCTAAACCATTTCTAAAATGATTTCCAACAAGTCCAACTCATCAAAATCAGATTGCAACCAAATCCCCAATTTTTGTCTAATTGCCGTGAGCACCACAATTTTCGGATAATTATATTTTGGTCCTTTTGTATTCTAAACATGCCAAGATCAAATCCAATCAACCCAAAAATTTACATGCATCATATACACTCCATAATACATCACATAAATGAAAAGCCCCAAATTTGGAAGGGCTTAAGAACCCTAATTTTACAATTTCATCAAATTGACCAATATTACCAAATCTTTAATATCCAACACTTCAATTCATTCTTTACAACACCAAACAGGTCTCACCACTTTGAAATAACTCTAGAACAATTCTAGGTCACCAAGGAGTGTCTCAAGAACTCTAGAATGGCAACAAGATTATCAAATAATCAAAAGAGAGCCATTGAAACCATTTCAAGCTCACTTTATAACCATACATGCATACATCTTTCTTTCAAGTTTATAATCAATTAAAACACAAACTATAAGTAAAGAGACAACATCAAAGTAACACAAGATGAAGCTAAGCATGTTAGAAACATTTTTCATGTTGAAAGATTTGAAAGAAAACTTACAAATGCTAAAGATTTCAAAGCTTTTCTTCTTTTCTCCAAACTTTTCTCTCAACTACTTTTGTGTTTATTTTTATACTTATGAAACCCTTAACCTAATGAAATAAAACAAAGAAATCAAATTTCTTAGTAATTACCGAATTACCCCATAACTTTACAAATTGATCATTTTAGTCCAAAAATTGTCAAATATAATTTTGGATGATTCTAAACCATTTCTAAAATGATTCCCAACAAGTCCAACTCATCAAAATCAGATTGCAACCAAATCCCCAATTTTTGTCTAATTGCCGTGAGCACCACAATTTTCGGATAATTATATTTTGGTCCTTTTGTATTCTAAACATGCCAAGATCAAATCCAATCAACCCAAAAATTTAAATGTATCATCTACACTCCATAATACATCACATAAATGAAAAGCCCCAAATTTGGAAGGGCTTAAGAACCCTAATTTTACAATTTCATCAAATTGACCAATATTACCAAATCTTTAAAATCCAACACTTCAATTCATTCTTTACAACAACAAACAAGTCTCACCACTTTGAAATAACTCTAGAACAATTCTAGGTCACCAAGGAGTGTCTCAAGAACTCTAGAATGGCAACAAGATTATCAAATAATCAAAAGAGAACCATTTAAAACCATTTCAAGCTCACTTTATAACCATACATGCATACATCTTTTTTTCAAGTTTATAATCAATTAAAACACAAACTATAAGTAAAGAGACAACATCAAAGTAACACAAGATGAAGCTAAGCATGTTAGAAACATTTTTCATGTTGGAAGATTTGAAAGAAAACTTACAAATGCTAAAGATTTCAAACCTTTTCTTCTTTTCTCCAAACTTTTCTCTCAACTACTTTTGTGTTTATTTTTATACTTATGAAACCCTTAACCTAATGAAATAAAACAAAGAAATCAAATTTCTTAGTAATTATCGAATTACCCCATAACTTTACAAATTGATCATTTTAGTCCAAAAATTGTCAAATATAAATTTGGATGATTCTAAATCATTTCTAAAATGATTTTCAACAAGTCCAACTCATCAAAATCAGATTGCAACCAAATCCCCAATTTTTGTCTAATTGCCGTGAGCACCATAATTTTCGGATAATTATATTTTGGTCCTTTTGTATTCTAAACATGCCAAGATCAAATCCAATCAACCCAAAAATTTACATGCATCATATACACTCCATAATACATCACATAAATGAAAAGCCCCAAATTTGGAAGGGCTTAAGAACCCTAATTTTACAATTTCATCAAATTGACCAATATTACCAAATCTTTAAAATCCAACACTTCAATTCATTCTTTACAACACCAAACAAGTCTCACCACTTTGAAATAACTCTAGAAAAATTATAGGTCACCAAGGAGTGTCTCAAGAACTCTAGAATGGCAACAAGATTATCAAATAATCAAAAGAGAGCCATTGAAACCATTTCAAGCTCACTTTATAACCATACATGCATACTTCTTTCTTTCAAGTTTATAATCAATTAAAACATAAACTATAAGTAAAGAGACAACATCAAAGTAACACAAGATGAAGCTAAGCATGTTAGAAACATTTTTCATGTTGGAAGATTTGAAAGAAAACTTACAAATGCTAAAGATTTCGAAGCTTTTCTTCTTTTCTCCAAACTTTTCTCTCAACTACTTTTGTGTTTATTTTTATAATTATGAAACCCTTAACCTAATGAAATAAAACAAAGAAATCAAATTTCTTAGTAATTACCGAATTACCCTATAACTTTACAAATTGATCATTTTAGTCCAAAAATTGTCAAATATAAATTTGGATGATTCTAAACCATTTCTAAAATGATTTCCAACAAGTCCAACTCATCAAAATCAGATTGCAACCAAATCCCGAAATTTTTGTCTAATTGCCGTGAGCACCACAATTTTCGGATAATTATATTTTGGTCCTTTTGTATTCTAAACATGCCAAAATCAAATCTAATCAACCCAAAAATTTACATGCATCATATACACTCCATAATACATCACATAAATGAAAAACCCCAAATTTGGAAGGGCTTAAGAACCCTAATTTTACAATTTCATCAAATTGACCAATATTACCAAATCTTTAAAATCCAACACTTCAATTCATTCTTTACAACACCAAACAAGTCTCATCACTTTGAAATAACTCTAGAACAATTCTAGGTCACCAAGGAGTGTCTCAAGAACTCTAGAATGGCAACAAGATTATCAAATAATCAAAAGACAGCCATTGAAACCATTTCAAGCTCACTTTATAACCATACATCCATACATCTTTCTTTCAAGTTTATAATCAATTAAAACACAAACTATAAGTAAAGAGACAACATCAAAGTAACACAAGATGAAGCTAAGCATGTTAGAAACATTTTTCATGTTGGAAGATTTGAAAGAAAACTTACAAATGCTAAAGATTTCCAAGCTTTTCTTCTTTTCTCCAAACTTTTCTCTCAACTACTTTTGTGTTTATTTTTGTACTTATGAAACCCTTAACCTAATGAAATAAAACAAAGAAATCAAATTTTTTAGTAATTACCGAATTACCCCATAACATTACAAATTGATCATTTTAGTCCAAAAATTGTCAAATATAATTTTGGATGATTCTAAACCATTTCTAAAATTATTTCCAACAAGTCCAACTCATCAAAATCAGATTGCAACCAAATCCCCAATTTTTGTCTAATTGCCGTGAGCACCACAATTTTCGGATAATTATATTTTGGTCCTTTTGTATTCTAAACATGCCAAGATCAAATCTAATCAACCCAAAAATTTACATGCATCATATACACTCCATAATACATCACATAAATGAAAAGCCCCAAATTTGGAAGGGCTTAAGAACCCTAATTTTACAATTTCATCAAATTGACCAATATTACCAAATCTTTAAAATCCAACACTTCAATTCATTCTTTACAACACCAAACAAGTCTCACCACTTTGAAATAACTCTAGAAAAATTCTAGGTCACCAAGGAGTGTCTCAAGAACTCTAGAATGGCAACAAGATTATCAAATAATCAAAAGAGAGCCATTGAAACCATTTCAAGCTCACTTTATAACCATACATGCATACATCTTTCTTTCAAGTTTATAATCAATTAAAACACAAACTATAAGTAAAGAGACAACATCAAAGTAACACAAGATGAAGCAAAGCATGTTAGAAACATTTTTCATGTTGGAAGATTTGAAAGAAAACTTATAAATGCTAAAGATTTCCAAGCTTTTCTTCTTTTCTGCAAACTTTTCTCTCAACTACTTTTGTGTTTATTTTTATACTTATGAAACCCTTAACCTAATGAAATAAAACAAAGAAATCAAATTTCTTTGTAATTACCGAATTACCCCATAACTTTACAAATTGATCATTTTAGTCCAAAAATTGTCAAATATAATTTTGGATGATTCTAAACCGTTTCTAAAATGATTTCCAACAAGTCCAACTCATCAAAATCAGATTGCAACCAAATCCCCAATTTTTGTCTAATTGTCGTGAGCACCACAATTTTCGGATAATTATATTTTGGTCGTTTTTTATTCTAAACATGCCAAGATCAAATCTAATCAACCCAAAAATTTACAAGCATCATATAAACTCCATAATACATCACATAAATGAAAAGCCCCAAATTTGGAAGGGCTTAAGAACCCTAATTTTACAATTTCATCAAATTGACCAATATTACCAAATCTTTAAAATCCAACACTTCAATTCATTCTTTACGACACCAAACAAGTCTCGCCACTTTGAAATAACTCTAGAAAAATTCTAGGTCACCAAGGAGTGTCTCAAGAACTCTAGAATGGCAACAAGATTATCAAATAATCAAAAGAGAGCCATTGAAACCATTTCAAGCTCACTTTATAACCATACATGCATACATCTTTCTTTCAAGTTTATAATCAATTAAAACACAAACTATAAGTAAAGAGACAACATCAAAGTAACACAAGATGAAGCTAAGCATGTTAGAAACATTTTTCATGTTGGAAGATTTGAAAGAAAACTTACAAATGCTAAAGATTTCCAAGCTTTTCTTCGTTTCTCCAAACTTTTCTCTCAACTACTTTTGTGTTTATTTTTATACTTATGAAACCCTTAACCTAATGAAATAAAACAAAGAAATCAAATTTATTAGTAATTTCCGAATTACCCCATAACTTTACAAATTGATCATTTTAGTCCAAAAATTGTCAAATATAATTTTGGATGATTCTAAACCATTTCTAAAATGATTTCCAACAAGTCCAACTCATCAAAATCAGATTGCAACCAAATCCCCAATTTTTGTCTAATTGCCGTGAGCACCACAATTTTCGGATAATTATATTTTGGTCCTTTTGTATTCTAAACATGCCAAGATCAAATCTAATCAACCCAAAAATTTACATGCATCATATACACTCCATAATACATCACATAAATGAAAATCCCCAAATTAGGAAGGGCTTAAGAACCCTAATTTTACAATTTCATCATCAGTAACTAGCCTTCACGCCAGCCCTTTACCCACTCACGCCTAACGCCACATTCCCTCATCACACAGCCCCTTTAATTACCAAGAAAACCATCCTCTAATCAATCCATAAGATCACCAAAATTACCCCCAAACTACCCAGCTAATTGCCGCAAATCAGACCCTTAAAACTGCCTTGAAAACACTCCTGAAATAGTCCAGAAAACACCCTAAAATTGTACTAAAAAACTACAGAAAAATCCACCTCAAAACCATCAAAAACCGCAGCCAATACCCCTTCCAAAACACCCAAAACAGTCCCCTGAAACAACCAAAATAGTGGCCTAAAAAGCAGTAGCAAACAGCAGTGAAACGGAGTAAAAACAGCAGTTCGAATAGCAAAACAGCGAGGAAAGACGTTGAGTTAGTGAACCGGAAGAGTTACGGATCATTCACCCTTCCAACGGACGTGTAACGCCCTTTCGTGAGACAACAAAAGAGGTTAGACCTGAGGGCACCCTTTTATTTATTATCTTCCGTTTATTTTATTTAGTTTGAGTATTATCGCATGAGAGTCGTATGAGGCATGATGTGATTGTTGCATGAGCGGAATATGTGTTCCCTTTTGTGGTATATAGGATGGAAACCCGGACGTAAATTCCGTAGCCGAATCCAAATGGACAGTAATGCGATTTATACTCGGGATACAATGCCACGTACTACTTAAGAGACACATATTTCGTCTCATCCAAACTTGTGTTTGAGCATGTTGTAGTTCGTAGGTTATTTATTTGTTATTAAAGCATGATTAGGTTGTTAGCATGTTATTTATCTTAAGCATGATTTAGTCGATAGAAATTTATTTCTTTATGCATGATTAAGTTGTTTTCACATTAGGGATTTAATTTATATTTATGCTTAGAATCTTATTTATCTTCCGCATTAGATAATTAAGCATGTTTGTGTGATGATTATATGTTATTGCATGTTTGCCGTTATGACAACTTACTTTGAAGTACGCGAACTTAGATATAGGTTCTTATTGTTATTATTATGCATGCGGACTTAGGCGTAGATTACCCATGAGTATGAATGTTGAATAGATTCGGTTAGTTTATTGCACAAATTATATCATCACAAGTGACATAAGTAAGGGACCATTCCGAACCCAACGGTTTGAGGTCTTCCCTTACGAGGGGTGAGTGTGGCCTTAAATTTTTGTCCCGGTTCACACCGGGTGGTGACTCCATGTTATTTCGTACTCCCAAATAGGCCGCGAGTCTAGAACAGCGTCGTCAAGTTTTGTGTCCTACAGTCTGGCGACTCCACTGGGGATTTATAGAGAATTAGCCCCGAAATAATGTCTTGTAGTGATTGTAATTTGTGCTTTAGTTAACTGTTTCTACCGTAGGTTGAAAGGGGTTTAATCAAAAGCACTTTTAAGGCTAGGTAATGGTTTGGTGTCTTCTTTCATACACTATCTTTCTATAAGGAAAAGCTATTAATGCACCTAGATAATCATGTACAAGTAGTCTACCGTGATGGACTAATTTGGAGGACTCGTTGTTTATTCCTGTCACCAAGTGATAAAAGCCTAAGGGGCTAGGGTACTTAAGAGAGCCTCACTCCACCCTCCCTTTGGGGAATCTACAACGGGAAATCCATTTGACAGTCAGTCACACACCATAAGTCGTTGGCACATACCTTTAGGTATAAAAAAGGTGCGCTCACTTGGTCGCTCGGACCCTTGAGTGGGGAGACCTAGTTGTGGGCAATCCTTCATCGACGGGAGCTTTTTGTCTATACCACTGTAAACCCATGTATGAACCATAGTTGTAGGATCAGAAGAGACTATTCCTTTATGTTTTAGACCATTGTCATTTGGATTCAGTTGGACTTATTGTCATAAGGTATGGGCTTGTTGGGCCATTTAAACTGGGACGTGTCTGTGCTTTATGGCAATCAGGCCAAAAGTTTCTAAAATGTTGATGGGCCAATTAGTGTAAAATTCTTATGAGCTTATATATTACATGCATTGCACGCATATACACTAACGCACGATCTTAAAAGAGACATAATAGATTCTCGTTGGGTTAGGGAAGAAGGGAGACTAATCAAAAGGCCGTCAGTGAACATGAGTGAATCCGTCAATGAGGGGTCTCAAATGGATCAGATTGAAGCTAATCTCACCAAAATGACTGAACAACTGCAAGCTCTGACTACCGCCATGTCTAATATGGTTGTACCCCACATTGCGGGAGGATCTGAAAATGAGAGGCGTGAGGGGCCTCCGAGTGGATTGAATGATGATGCTCCGGTGTTTGATGATGACATGGCTGAATATGCCGCTGGGAGAATAGCCGGGTCTCAGGTTGAAATACAGAAGCTTCGTGATCAGATGGAGTCAGTTACTCGCAAACTGAAGGGGAAACATGAGGATTTATTAGATTATGATGCCATGACCATCGAAGAGTAGCTGCCAGCTCAGTTTAAGATGCCCGATATTGCCAAGTTTAATGAGAATGGGGACCCGAGGGTCCATTTGCGGCAATATGTCTCGGTGATGAGTTCGGTGGGTCCATCACAGCGCCAAGTCCAAAAGATGTTTGGGATGTCACTCAAGGGGGCACCTGTGGTATGGTATCACAGCCTGGAGAAAAAGGTTAAGGAAGACTGGAGGGAATTGGCTGATGCCTTCTTAAAACAGTATGTTACAGACCTGGAGATCGATTTGTCACTCTGTGATTTGGAGAATATTAAGCAAAAGCCAGAGGAGAGCTTTAAAGACTATGTGGACCGCTGGAGGGGTCACCTTTTAAAGATGCAGACTAGGCCCTCAGAGAAGGACCAAATAAAGATGATTATTAAGGGTACTAAACCCTCGAACTATGGCAAGTTGCGGAGGATGACCTCCATGATTGCGGATTTCCGACAGCTGAGGGAAACTGTCATGGATATCGAAGAAGAGGAGGCTGAGAATCGAAAGTTCTATAGTCTAAATAGAAGGACTGTCGGGGGACCCTCGGGTGCTAAGCCTGTTTTTACGGAAGTTGCCACTATTAAGACCCGACGTTTCTCTAACCTGGGTAGATCCTTGTCCAATGTGCTTGAGAAGCTGACGAGGCAAGGACTTTTGAAACCCTTGGAACCTAAACCACTCCTCAATCCTCTACCATCACACTACAATCTGAACCTATACTGCCACTTCCACCAACAGAAAGGCAATGACACCGTCAACTGTGCCCGTCTCCGCCATGAGATCAAGGACTTAATTGACTCCCACAAAATTCCTGACCCTGAGAAAGAACAACCAAACACATACAGCAACCTTTTGCCCAATTATCACTCTGTCCCCCCGCCCACTTATATGATCAACTCTGGCCTATCAGAAGACCTTGTCCTCCGAACCTTTGACCAAACAGCTTTTTGCCTAGGTATTTGGGACAGTAATAGCGAAGATGAAACAGGGAAGAAGAAGAATTTCTGGGAAGATTTCTCGAGTAGTGACGAGGAAGAGGTAAAGGGGATGACCCGGAGTGGGCACTTTTATAATGATACTGCCAAAAAGGGGAAGGAAGTGCTGACAGACGGCCGAGAAGTGGCTGAGAATACTGAGCCTACTGAGGGAGATGTAGTGCTACGGCAGCTGAAGAAGACCCGAGCATATTTGAGCATCTGGGAGTTGTTATGTGCATCTGGAGAGCACAGGCGGGCTATGGTAGAAGCCATGAGCAAAATAGTCGTACCCGAGGATGCTAATCCGGCGATGTTT
Organism: Zanthoxylum bungeanum; assembly: GCA_019454045.1. Lineage (NCBI taxonomy): Eukaryota > Viridiplantae > Streptophyta > Magnoliopsida > Sapindales > Rutaceae > Zanthoxylum > Zanthoxylum bungeanum. The sequence goes on along the minus strand of SKCR01024892.1, from coordinate 115,986 downwards.
ATCGGATCGGTGCATAAAGAAGCCCATCAAATAACCTTCTCTGATGAAGAACTTCCACCTGAGGGGAGAAACCACAATAGACCTTTATTCATCCGAGCTGAAGTCAATGGCAAGAGGACGTCTTGTGTGATGGTGGACGATGGTTCATCCATCAATGTGTGCCCGTTGAAGATTCTGGCAATGCTGGGCATAAATCCGACAGATTTGAGCCCTTCTAACATGACTATCAAGGCTTACGATGATAGTAAGCGGGGAGTCGAGGGTACTTTTACCGCGATAGTCAAGGTTGGTCCGGTGGAGGATGAAGTTGATTTTACAGTGCTGGACATCCCAGACACTTTTGCCTTATTGTTGGGAAGGCCATGGTTTCATAAGCTTGGGGGCGTGCCCTCCACTCTACATCAGATGATTAAGTTCCCATACGGAGGAGAGATTGTCACCATCTGAGCTAAGGTGGACAATGTTGTAGCCGCGTTGGAAATATAACCTTTCACGAGGTTCCAAGTGTCGGCAACCTTTGAGGAGTGGGTGGATCCCAAGGTGGCGAAGATTATGGAGAAAATGAAGTTTGAACCAAACAAAGGTTCAGCATTTCCAGACTTTAAAGGGCAGAATACTCGAAGGGGTTTGGGATACCGGTCTGACGAAGATAAGCCAAAAACCAAGAAGAAAGGGCTGAAGTTGATGGAATGCTTTGTAAAGGCTTCAGGGTATCAAGGAGAGCCAGAACCAGTAGAAGTTAACGGGATTATGGTGCCCGAATTTGAGATCTTCCAAGATATGCTGGGTAAGAAGCCGCTGGCAGAGGAAGTTGCGAAGAAAGAAGGAGAGAAATGGGAAGAAGAGCTGATGAAGCTAGAGAGTCTGACTCTTGAGGAGGATAAGGAGCCTGAGAAGAACCTCGTTGTGGAAGATGAAGTGTCTGTAGATGATGAAGACATTTATCTTCCAGATTTATTTGAATGTACTCCCGCATTTATTAGCAATAAAGAAAATCATTTTGCTTATTTGCCCGAGTATCTTCCGCTTAACTTGCATGACTTAAGCATATTTGATATCAACTCCACCAAAACGAATGCATTCAACCTTGGTACGCCTGAAAGCCCCAAGGAAGTCTTAATTGCGAGTGAAGTTACTGCCGAAGAGTGGAAGAACTTAGAAGAGATGTTGGTTAAATATGCCAAAGTGTTCTCTTGGTCTTACGAGGACATGTCGGGGGTAGATAGAAGCATTGCCCAGCATGCGAAACCAACTTATCCGAATATGAAGCTTGTTAAGCAGAAACTTCGACGGATGAGACCCGAATAGGCCGAGACTGTCAGAGAGGAAGTTAAGAAGCAAATAGATGTGGGATTCCTGGAAGTAGTGAAATATCCCAAGTGGTTAGCCAACATCGTACTTGTACCGAAGAAAGATGGCAAAGTCAGAATGTGTGTTGATTACAGAGATCTTAACAAGGCATGCCCGAAGGATGATTTTCCTTTGCCGCATATAGATGTACTTGTTGATAGTGCAGCTTTGTCTTCCATGTATTCATTTGCGGATGGGTTCTCAGGGTACAATCAGGTGCTTATGGCTGAAGAAGACAAGCATAAAACCGCCTTTGTTACAGAATGAGGTACTTATTGCTACAAGGTGATGCCATTTGGGCTTAAAAATATCGGGGCCACTTATCAGCGGATGGCCACTACTTTGTTCCATGACTTAATGCATAAAGAGATTGAGGTATACGTAGATGACATGATGGTCAAGTCAGAGACTAGAGATGGGCATATAGAGGCGCTGGAAAAATTCCTTGAGCGAGTCGATAAGTACAACATGAGGTTGAACCCTAAGAAGTGTGTGTTTGGAGTAACATCGGGGAAGTTGCTTGGCCATACCGTAGGAATTGGAGGCATAGAAGTGGACCCCGAGAAGATCAAGGCTATTACTGAGATGCCGGCACCAAAGACAGAAAAAGAAGTCAGAGCTTTCCTGGGGAAAATCCAGTATATCAGCTGGTTCATTGCGAATTTGACGTCAGTGTGCGAGCCTATCTTCAAACTGTTGAGGAAACACCAGCCGGTAAAGTGGAATGAGCAGTGTCAGGAAGCATTCGACAGAATCAGAGAATATTTGGTGAAGCCTCCTGTTTTGAAACCTCCGAGGCAAGGTAGACCTTTGGTACTTTATTTGGCTATTAAACCCGAAGCACTAGGGCAATGATGGTAACACAGATGAGACAAGAGTAGAGCAGGTTGTCTACTACATTAGTAAGGAATTGCTTCAGTATGAAGCCCGCTATCAAGAAGTGGAGAAGATTTGTCTAGCAGTAGTATGGGCATCCCGGAAATTGCGCCATTACTTCTAATCCTACAAAATCCAAGTAGTAGCGAAGAAGAATCCTTTGAAGTACCTGCATTCAGTGTCGTCGCTAGTTGGGAAATTGGGCAGATGGTTAGTACTGCTGACAGAATTTGATATCGAGTACCTCACCTCTAAAGTGATCAAAGGGCGAGACGTGGAAGAGTTCCTGGCATTGCAACCCGTTGAAGGGGATTAGTACAAGTTTGAGTTCCCTGATGAGGAAATCCAAGCTATAGCAGTCCAAGGGTGGAAGATGTATTTTGACGGAGCAGTGAACTGCAAAGGAGCTGAGATTGGGATTGTAATAGTAACCCCTGAGGGAGAAACCCTACCTATGGCCAATAGGTTGACGTTCGGAGTGACTAACAACATTGCCGAGTACGAACCATGTGCCTTCGGGTTGACTGCACTGATAGCCTTGAGAGCTAAGAATGTTGAAGTTTACGGAGACTCAATGTTGGTAATCAGATAGATGCAAGGAGAATGAGAGTTAAAGGAAGAACGGTTGAAGCCTTACTTGTTCTACCTCAGGAGTCTGGCACACGTTATCCCTGACTGCAAGTTCCACCACTTGCTGCGAGAAGAGAATCAGATGGCAAACGCATTGGCAACGTTAGCCGTAACTTGGGAGAATCCGGAGAAATTGGTGATGAGACCACTGGTGTTGACAACAGCGAGTAAACCTGTTTATGAGATAGAGAGAGTCTTAGAGATAGAGATCAATGACGGAAAACCTTGGTATCATGATATTCAGCGATACTTGGAACGGGCGGAACTCCCGGAAAAAGCGAGCAGAAAGGACAGAATCGCCATTCAGAAGTTGGCTTCTCAGTACGTAAGTTTGAAAGGAGAACTCTACAAGAGACAAGCAAATGGTATTCAGCTGAAATGTTTGAGAAAAGAAGAAGCTCAGAGGGTAATGGAAGAAGTGCATGCTGGTGTATGTGGACCACACATGAATGGGTTGAATTTGTCCCGCAAGATTGTCAGACAAGGCTTTTATTGGTCAACTATGATATTTGATTCGGACTTAATTAATCTTGGATTAATTGCGGAGAAACTTTATCTCGGATAAAGTGCCTTATTTTGAGAGAGAGCGATTAATTTGGAATTAATCGATGAAATTATTATATTCGATATAATAATCGAAATTCGATTTCGACGCGAAATTAAAATTAGATTTTAATTCGGGCATACGAGTTAATTTAGAATTAATTCGTTAGCGACGTAAACAATAATTTCGCTAGGCGCGATTATTTATTTAAATTCGATTTAATTAACGTCGCGACGTAAGTTCGGTATTTCGGAAATATCGAACCCGAACGCGTGAGTGCACGTGGGCCCACTTTCATTTGGAAACGTGTGGGGCCCACATGACACATGTCATTATATGTATTATTTTATTGATGATGCATTGCATGGTGATAGTGTACAATACACTCAATTGTATTGCATGGAATTTGAGTGTTTGACACTCTAAGCCATTGCATGGTTGGTGTCATAATTTTATTATTAATTTAATAAACATTATGGCATAAATATAAATTGATTTTTGGTAACAAAATCAATTAACAAAAAAACAAAAACTCTCTTTTCTCTCTCACATTGCCGAAAACTGCATGCAGTTTTTGCTCTCCATCTTCTTCATTTTGGTTGTCTAAAACTTGAAGATATTGAGGTTGTTTGGAACATATACTCACATGCAAGGCTAGCACCTTACAAGGGATCAAAAGAGGTGATAGGGAAACCATCATAGAGCAAGGAATTCACAAAGCTTGGAGCTTTCCACCTCTTCTCATCTTGGTCGAATCATCCCAACCTTGGAGCTTCCATTTTGGTTTGATTTTCTTCATCACTAAAGCAATGTAAGTATGATTCCGCCATACTTCATCTTATATATATATTCAATGTTGTATTTCAAATGCTTAATCTTTCCTTGGGACATATTATAGAAACCAACAGGAAACGGTACTGCCGGTGGAAGTTGAGATACAGTCCATGCGGGTATTAGCAGAAGCAGAATTGCCTGAACAAGAATGGGCCTCGCAGAGGTTTGAACAGTTAGCATTGATGGATGAGAAGAGGATAAAGTCCTTGCATCATATGCAGATATACCAGAAGAGGTTAGCTCAAGCATTCAATAAAAGGTGCTTCCTACCAAGATCAGAAGAGGTGATTTGGTACTTAAGCAGTCAAAGCCATCGACAACATACCCGAGAGGAAAGTTCAGACCAAACTGGGAAGGACCCTACATCATCTAGAAAGTAATGGGAAATGAAGCAGTGAGATTGTCGGACTTGGAAGGGAATAAGTTCACTGAGCCGATTAACGTTGACAGATTGAAGCAGAAGAGACTAAGCAGTCACCAAGAGAATTGGCAGAAGACCTAACCCGACGGGTTAAAAAAACTCATGCATGCATGCATACACGTAACTTATTTTGCATTCCTTCTTGTGTTTGTTTTGTTTTGTTTTCACAGGTTTCGAAGAAGAAGAAAAAAAAGAGAAAACGGCAAAGACAAGACATTTAGAATTAGCAACAATACAGTCAGTTTCAGAAATGAATCAGTATTGGTTTCAGGGATGAGTCCCAGGGTTGAGGCCCATATCAGTATAGTTTCGGGGATGAGTCCCAGGGTTGAGGCCCATATCAGTATAGTTTCAGGGATGAGTCTCAAGGTTGAGGCCCACGCCAGTATCAGTTTCAGGAAGAAACCTCAGGGGGCGAAGCCCACATTATCAGCAGTCGAAAGGAAGAAATCTGTGGAGTGAGTAAAAAAAAGAGAAAAGAAAGAGGAGAAAAGAAATAGAGAGAGAAGTCATCGGTAGTGAAGCATATGTCCGGTGATGACATTGTTTGTTGTAAGGAGAAACCTTAAAAACGATAAGTGTGAGATGTGCTCTCATCCGGTATTCTGAATGGATTGATCTCGGCTAGACTCAATGAGCACTTGATTACGGGATCTCAATAGTAGAAGCCTGAGTGGTTGGCAAGATGACTAGTTAAAAAGAAGATGGATCAGTGAATGATCGTTTGCCTGGATGTCCACCATGGTATACTTATGATACGATACATGATATGGTTGGAAACAAAAGAAAAGGTCGCTGCAATGAAAAGAAAAGAAAAAAAATAGACCGCCTATAACCGATAAACGTGAAGCTACCCATGGGCGAGTATTAGAACCACCATGAGGAGAAATGCTACCTTAAATGGTAGGTGTGTCAAAAAGAGAAAAAAAAAAGAAAAAAAAAAGAAAAAAAATGAAAAGAAAGAGACAAGAGAAAAGAAGAATACCATATCATGTTGAGTATGATGAAGTAATCACAGAATGTGATTAAGACATCCAGGTTGGTTAGACCCACCCTTTCTAATTCTCCGAGACGAAATCATCGAGTTGGCTTACTTAAGGAATAAGCTGTGAAAGAGCCTTGGCACACATGCACTAGGAGTCTAGTTCGGATCACCTATTCAGACGATCGGAGTTGAGTGTATCAAGTACTTTGAAAGTTCTCTGGTTTTGACACGAAGCATTCGTTGAGGACGAAAATATGTTTAGCTATCAGGATTATCTCGTGAGAGGCAGTACAGTATATCATCAGTATCGATTTGGGGCGAGGCCCATATCAGTATCAGCATGGGGGCGAGGCCCACGTTAGTATCCGTTTGGGGTGAGGCCTATATCAGTATAAGCATGGGGGCGAGGCCCACATCAGTATCAGTCTGGGGGCGAGGCCCATATCAGTATCAGTTTAGGGCGAGGCCCACATCAGTATCAGTTTGGGGCGAGGCCCATATCAGTATCAGTATTGGGGCGAGGCCCACATCAGTATCAGTATGGGGGCGAGGCCCATATCAGTATCAGTTTGGGGCGAGGCCCATATTAGTATCAGTATGGGGGCGAGGCCCATATCAGTATCAGTTTGGGGCGAGGCCCATATCAGTATCAGTTTGGGGCGAGGCCCATATCAGTATCAGCATGGGGGCGAGGCCCACATCAGTATCATTCTAGGGTCGAAGACCCACTACATCATCAGTTTGAGGGCGAGGCCCACTTTGTCAGCGGTATTAGGTCGAGGTGCCCAGAGTCGAGGTGCCCCCGTTTTCGGTTGCAGTTCCGGGATGCGTCCCAGGGTCGAGAACCCACTACATCATCAGTTATAGTTCCGGTATGCGTCCCAGGGTCGAGGACCCACTACATCATCAGTTTGAGGGTGAGGCCCACTTTGTCAACGGTATTGGGTCGATGTGCTCAAGGTCGAGGTGCCCCTGTTGTCGGTTGCAGTTCCGGGATGCGTCCCAGGGTCGAGGGCCCACTGTATCATCAATTGTAGTTCCGGGATGCGTCCCAGGGTCGATGACCCACTACATCATCAGCTTGAGGGCGAGGCCCACTTTGTCAGCGGTATTGGGTCGAGGTGTCCAGTGTCGAGGTGCCCCCGTTGTTGGTTGCAGTTCTGGGATGCGTCCCAGGGTCGAGGGCCCACTGCATCATCAGTTGTAGTTCCGGGATGCATCACAGGGTCGAGGACCCACTACATCATCATTTTGAGGGCGAGGCCCACTTTGTCAGTGGTATTGGGTCGAGGAGCCCAGGGTCGAGGTGCCCCCGTTGTCGGTTGCAGTTCCGAGATGCATCCCAGGGTCGAGGGCCTACTACATCATCAGCACAGTTCACATTCGGTGGTTTGGGAACAAAGCCCAGGGGTCGAGGCACCTCGCCACCATATCAAATCAATTCGAAGCAGCAGTCAAGTCAGTTGGCAGCTGGCGAGCCAGGTAAGTAAAAATACATTGCACGTACTTTGATAGGATTGTCATTGTCACACACTGCACAAGTCCCATCAAATTGGGGGGGACTGTAGGCACTGCATTTTTGCATATATAAATCCCTATGATGAGTCTCGTATGGAGACACTGCCTCTTTAGTTGTGAAAGCCGCGGGAAACGGACGTTGGAAGGGTAAAGTTGGAAATTGATATTTTTATTGGATTTAATTCAGTTGTTTGGCTTCGGTTGCTCGTTGGAACTCTGTTTCAAAGCTTACCCTCGGCCCAAAGCCCCATAAACCACTTACCAAACCGTAAACCAAACCTAAACACCCAAGCCTACCCAAAGAACCAAAAGCCCACACCCAATAAGCCTAGTTCATGCCCCTAGCACCCTTAATTAGGAAGATGCACATTTAACACATGCCTAAAATCAAGCCAAATCCCTTCCTAATTAAAAGAAATCTCATGGATTCCTTTCCTAATAAAAAACAATCACCATCCTAAATTAGAGAGATTCATTCCTTATGTGATACTAATTAGGAGATGTCACCATCAATTAGGAGATCCTTTCTTATTTGAACTAGGATTACTTCCATCCCTTTGCCTATAAAAAGAGGCCTTCACCCACCTTCACACTTGAGAGCTCATACCGACAATAGACACACATCAAAGCCCTCATATTCACGCCCAAAACCTCTCAAAGCACCCCCATTGCCGCATATCCAGGCCCTAAAACCCTTCCTAGTGCCGTAAACCACCCAACCTCTTTGACCTCACGCATAAGCCACACAGCCACTCGACAAAGCCACATGCCAACCTCTTTGACCTCACGCATAAGCCACAAATACTCATCACGCAGCACCCACTTGCCCTTCCGGCTCACGCAAGCAACTAGCCTTCACGCCAGCCCTTTACCCACTCACGCCTAAAGCCACATTCCCTCATCATACAGCCCCTTTAATTACCGCGAAAACCATCCCCTAATCAGTCCATAAGATCACCGAAATTACCCCCAAACTACCCAGCTAATTGCCGCAAATCAGACCCTTAAAACTGCCTTGAAAACACTCCCGAAACAGTCCAGAAAACACCCTAAAACTGCACTAAAAAACTACATAAAAACCCTCCTCAAAACCATCAAAAACTGCAGCCAATACCCCTCCAAAAACGCCCAAAATAGTCCCCTAAAACAACCAAAACAGTGGCCTAAAAAAAAGCAGCAAACAGTAGCGAAACGGAGTAAAAACAGCAGTCCGAATAGCAAAACAGCGAGGAAAGACGTTAAGTTAGTGAACCGGAAGAGTTGCGGATCATTCACCCTTCCAACGGACGTGTAACGCCCTTTCGTGAGACAACAAAAGAGGTTATACCTGAGGGCACCGTTTTATTTATTATCTTTCGTTTATTTTATTTAGTTTGAATATTATCGCATGAGAGTCGTTTGAGGCATGATGTGATTGTTGGATGAGCAGAATATGTTTTCCCTTTTGTGGTATATAGGATGGAAACCCGGACGTAAATTCCGTAGCCGAATCTGAATGGATGATAGTGCGGTTTGTACTCGGGATACAACGCCACGTACCACTTAAGAGACACGTATTTCGTGTTGGATAACATGACCCATAGCGTCACTATTTGTACAGATCATAGTGTTGTTGTACAAATTAACTATGTGACAAGGAAATTGCACTCTCATCATTTGTGATTAGATCACCATAGATGTATAAATGAAGAGAGGTCCCTATGATTAGTTCCTGGATAGAGATGATATGAGACAGTATCATTCCACGAAGGATTAATCATTAAATATCCCTAGCCGGAGTATTATCGAGACTGGACATCGATAATGCGGAATAGGCTAGTATTGCACTTGTGCGCGTTGTGAGGGCACAACGGCATAGTTCTCATATATTTGGGTATTGGATACTCATGCAAGTGCGATAGGAGGTTGTGTTTCACCGATGGTACGGGAAACAGCTTCGCTCTGGATAGACCCCTCGGAATCCCATTGGTATTATGATTATGTGTCTATGGGAGTCCGACATCAGGGTAGGTGTGTATGGTCTTAACTTGAGACTTGCACCGCTAATGCTTACGACAATCAATATACTTTTGTTGAGGTCGTCTAGGACTCTAACCGGTTCTGTGTACGCCAATGCTGGGTATATTGAGAATCGTAGAGTATTGGGTGTAGGTGTGTAATGTCAAGACGGAAGTATCACTCCAGTCATAATGGAGATGATGTCAAGCAGGATACGGTATTAGTGCTCTTAAGTGTTGGCCGGCCATCGGGATATTATGACAAGGTCATGTATATCCGATTATAGAGACTAGTTACCAGACATCCGATATGTGCTTCGGACGGGGCAGACACTTATCCAGCCCCAGCCCTAGCACGTGACTATCCGATACTGGGCCGATATACACGATACTTGGTATACTACGCTTGATATAGATCTTAAATATTCTTAGAGAATATGACCGGAGAATTGGATAGACTTCGTGCTTTGCTAGAAGCCGATCTTGTCTCGTAAATCGGTAGAACGTAGTACTTGGTACGTACGTGATTCGGATATTCCGACGACCGTATTTACTGCCGAATTGTCCGGGGATCTCATGGGTCGCTTCCCAATAATCCACCGATGACGCACAACTCGCACTCTTAAATAATCTGGGATTATATAGAAGAGAGAGAAAATTAATCTAGGATTAATTACGGAGATATTTTATCTAGGATAAAATATCGTCTTAAGAGAGAGAATGATTAATTTGGAATTAATCGGTAAATTAATATATTGGATATATTAAACGAAATTAGATTTCGACGCAGAATTAAAATTAGATTTTAATTCGGGCGAACGAATTAATTTAGAATTAATTCGTTAGCGACGTGAATAGTGAATTCGCTAGGCGTAATCATTTAATTACGACGCGACGGAAAAACCGTTAATTTGGAATTAACGAACCCGAGCCCGAATGTGATTGCGAGCGCATTCGTATTTCGAATTCGAGTGCGATGACGCAAGTCACATCAAGCGTCAAATCGCTAGTCGAATCTAGCGTCACATCAAGCGTCAAATCATTTGAGTGATGTGATAATTGATTGGATTGATTGATTGACAAGACTTGATGTGAGTTGTTGGAATAGTTTGTTGCTTTTATTTGTTTGACTTTATAAAGCCAAATTCACATGAAATGCTTGTGAAATTCAAATGAGTGTATATAATACACAAATTTGGAAACCAAACTAACAACTCTCTCTCTCATTTTCTTTCTTCCAACTCACGCCCAAAGGGGCTGAAACACTCACTGGTTTTTCAAGGAAAATCCGTGAGCTTTAAGGGAAGCAAGAGTTGGGTTTTCATGGTGAAAATCCAAGTGCTAGCACACTACGAGTCTTGCGAAGGTGGTAGGGAGGTTCACCCATGAGCCGTGATCCGTCGGACGAGGCTTGGAGCTCCGTTTTTCATCTCAAAATTCTGCACTGCAGTGGCGCCAACCAGTGAGCGTTTTTGGCGCCATTCGTCTTCAAATCGTCTCAACCGATCGATGTGAGTATTCCGCAACTTCGTCGATATGTATTCGCAATGTTTTTCATGCTTATAATCGATCCGGGACCTTAATAGAAACCAACAATGGCATCAAGAGCCTAGGTTTGAGCATGAAAATTTTAGGGCTTAAAATTGGGCAAATTGAATTTGAGCATGATTTGTGAAATTGGATTGATGAATATGCTTAAATGTGTTTGTATTGAAAGTTGATTGGATCAATTTCATGATGAAAATTGATTTGGAATAATTTTCCCCAAAAATGTTATGTTGGCCGAAAGTTTAGGGTATTTTGAATTCTTGGAATTTTTCATTTTGATTCATTGGATGAGTTGTAATGATGTTGGATGATGTTAATTTAAGATTGAATTGGATTTAATTTTGAATTGAACAAAATCCCCAAAATACTTATGGTGGCCGAATGTAACATGCCCTATAATGTCTTGGATTTTGATTTTGTGACATTGGATGTGTATGAAATCAAATTGGATGGTGATTTAATGTCGATTGTGGGTTCGATTGGATTGAAACCAAATCGGACAAAAAATCACTCCTTGGCCGAGACTTAGAAGCATGTAAAATGGGTTTGATTTTTCATTTTGTGGGTTGGACAATGATAATGAATAGAGCATGATTAATTGGACTAATTTCATGTTTTGGAAATATTGATTTGGGTGATTAATCATGTAATGCACTTTAAGTAGTTAAATTGCGGAATTGGATTCATGTAATTTAGTTATTTAGGCCTTAAATTGGATTTGGGCTTATTATGTTGTAAATGGGCTTATTGGGCTTTGTTGTACAAAGTTGGATTTAGGCCAAATGGATTGGATCCAATTGGGCCCAAAGCCACTTCCGTTAAGCCCAAATGCGACTTATAAACCTTTAAAGTTTAATTGGGCCTAATGGGCCTAAATTGATTTCTAGGCTTATGGGGTAACTCCTTGATTGGGCTTTGGTTGCCGAAGCCCACGCCTTAAAGAAATTAATTAAAGCCCATTAGACTTGAATTGAATTGACGTTGGACGTTAATCGGGCTTTGAGTCCCGAAGCGATTAAATTTGGAATTTAAGTCGTTAAAGGTTTATTAAAAAAAGTGTAATATTTAATTTGGAATTGAATAGTGAATTAGTATTAAATACATGTTAAATTGGATTTAATTATGTAGTTTAATTTAATTCAAGAATTCGTACTTTGAGTACTTATTCGCAAAAACGAGTTTGACTCGAGCAAAATCAAATCATTGTTTGAACATTGGATGATCACATAATTATCAGATTAATTAATTTGATTAGATTGATTGATAGCATGCTTATGTGTGAATACATGGTTGTGATGAATGAATAATGTATATCGGATGGATATTAGTCGGGTGGGGCAATTTTGGAAATTGTTGTAATAAATTCGATTTATTAAATTGGACCTGCGTGTCCAGCCTTATCACCTTTATTCTCTTTGTATTCTCTTCTCACCTATTCCCCTCAATGTAAATGAGGTTTCTTTAGAAGTGTAGTGTAACGGGTAGAAGTAATACAAGTGCTAGCTTGAGTGAGAAAGGGAGAGATTTGATCTAGGATCAATGTGTTAAGTATCCATCCGCATATCATTATTATTTATTTTCATACTCGCTTTATTATGTATTTAGAATGCATGTTTAAGGGTGTATGATGATGAGACCTTAACAAAGATAATGAAATTGGTAGCCAATTTGCACGCGAAAAGCCCTCATCAAATATCATGCGTCTTTTCCTTCCATTGAGTGATTCTTGCTCAAGATCCTAGATTGGCATGGGTTGTTGGCCAAAGTCAAGCCCTTGTCCGTCGAAGATGTGCTTGAATCACGAAGCTTTGTTCCATATTGGTGTCTTGTCCAAGTTGTGGTTTGTTGGCCAAAGTCAAGACCACTTCTTGTCCATCGACATTGATTACGAAGCTTCCATGGTCAATGGGTCCGCGCTTGACTGGGATCATCAGGTTTGTTGTGCCAAAGCCAAGGCCTAGTTGATTCAGAGGAAAAAGGTTAGGCTATATATTGGATATATAGGCATATATAAGATATATGTTTCGGACTTGGATGTCCACCTACCGGATCTAGGAGTTGGATGAGATCCAATTGATCTTAGAGATCTACCTAGTTAATTATCATACAATTTGTTGGCCAAAGTCAAGATTGTGTGATATTTAACGGGATCCTAGCCCACTAGGAAACACGGTTTCCCGAGTACTCGACAGAGGGTTAGAGGCTCGACGAAAAATAGTGGGAGGCAAGAATTGAATTTGCAATATTCGTTCAATTACTCGCCATACGCGCTCAAACAAATATCACTCGTCATATATTAAAAGTATTAGTTGGACTAATATTTATTGTTGTTTTAATATACAGTTGGACTGTATTATAGTTGATTATATATAATTGGATTATATTAATCAATATATTTGAATTAATTAATTTCAGTTTACAGTTGATTTTATAATTGGATTATAGTAATCAATGTAATTGAGGTTAATTAATTTGGATTATATTTGATTATATAGTTGGACTATACTATTATAATCATTATAATATATATAGTACCACTAATCGTTGATTAAATAGTTGGACTATTGTAATCAAGATAAAATTGAAAAGTTGGATATTTAAAATATATAATCTTGGATTAAAATATTTTAAATGATTTAATTTTCAAATTGGGAATAAATAATAGGTTACTTTATTTGATAAAATAACTTATTATACCTTAAGCCCAAAATTAAGCAAAATAAGTAGAGCATAATATCTTTGGAAGATTTATGTGATGATGACTTTAATGCTTAATTTAATATACTTGTCATAAATCTATGTTTAGATTTAAAAGTATTAAAATTGCAATTAATAATTCTTGGAGAATTAATTGACTATTCTAGAGGTGAAAAGTCAAAGTTTGCAATTGGGCATGTTGCACAAGGTGCACATCGTTTCGATATTCCGAAACCCGAGGCTTGGCCAAAGGTTTGTGAAATATTGAAAAGATAATTGACATATCCCAAAGTGACTACCATTTGGATATGGCAGACACGAAGGAATTAAAGAAAGGGCAAGGCTCTTACTTTAAAAATGTTTGTCAAAGTTATGTTCACTACTAGTATTGAAATTAGATTTTAAATACTTAGTGTGGTACATAAAATATATGTATTGATGTTCAGAATCTGCTTTGAGCAGGATACTGACTTCAAGCTGAGATTGCTCTGCGAATCGGAAACGGGACGAAAGTCGCTGTTTCGACCGTAGATACCTAAGTTTAGGAACTACCCTTCGGGTGTGTACTTAAATTAGGAACTGTTATAATGTAACTAGTTTGACTAGAGACATTATCTCTATATCAGTGTTTAATCCATTGTGGATAAACCTTTATATTCTAGAACACTAAGTGTTTCATTATATAAAGATGATACTGAGATAAACACATTAGATGTGAATAACAGAATTTATATTTTGAATATAATTAAAATCTCAAAACATATAAAATGACAAATAAATAGCTCAAATTGATTTGATCAATAGAGACTTATTTGTGGCATTGTTGTCTGGGACACAATTAAACAAGATTCGTATATCCGCACTTTTGAAGAGTGGGTACTAGGACTGATTTGACTATTCAAATAAAGTCTACGAATCTAGTTTGTTAGGTAAAGTACCTAAAACACTGTTTACTTGGTAATAGTGTAAGTGCCACCGATCTGTTAGCCCTATTCATGGTGAAGTTAGTGGGCCCATATCTAGCTAGGCTAGATGTGAACATGAATATTTCGTGACCTTAACGGATGTAACATCACGTTATGGTTATGTGTTTCTTTTGAAGAACACAGATCGGAAACTATTAGAGTTTCGACACGAAGTAGATAAACAGATCGGCTATAGTATTTTACCGTCACGGTAAGACCGTAATGGAAAATACTTAAGCAGTAAGTTTCAAACATACATGAAAGAGTATAGTATTCTTTCAGATGAGGACTCCTCCCGAGACACGTCAGTTAGACGGTGTGTCCGAACGAAAACCGAATTTTGTTGGACATGATAAGGTTTATCACGAGTCGCTCTGAGCTATCATTTCCTTCAACGGATATGTATTAACAGTGCAAAACTTATTTAGAATAAGGTTCCATATAAATCTGTTTGACAGATATCATATAGGATATGAACAGGAAAGAAACAGGGTTTCTCATTCCTAATAATTTGGGTATGCCGGGCATAACGTTTGGATGATACCAAACTAGAACCCAAATTGGATAAGTGCCAATAATAGGTTATCCTAAGGGAAACCATAAGTATAGTACTTATAAATCTCACATGAGAACAATATAATTGTTGCTCACCATGCGGTTTTCCTAAGAGGAACACCGATATGCAGTGGTCAGTGGGAGGATAGTGATACTCGATGAAAATCGGAGTAATACTATTCGAGGCACGAAGTCCTTAATGGAACACAAACAGTTCATCAATGATGAATCTGTACCATTAATCTTCGAATACACAAGAACCGCGTAGATCGGAGAGAATCAGGAAACAACCTGGGGTATGGGTTTCTGATGTAACCCCTTAAAGATGTAAATCTTATGGAGGTATACCAACCGACTACGTACGAGGAAGTGATACAAGGTATCGACTCCCTATTATGGCAAAGTGCCATGAGTCCGAAATGGATTCCATGTAAAACAACTATGTTTGGATACTAGTTGTTGTACCGCAAGGCATTGTGCCTATTGGTACTATAAACGTCTTCAAGGAAGACATACATGGATGGCAACATACCAACGTACAAAGCTAGGCTTTTGACGGAAAGGTATCGTTATCAACATTGTGTTGATTACGGTTCAACCTTTTACCTGTTGCCATGGTAAATCCATTTTGAAGATGCTTGTAGATACTGCATATTTCATTTATGAAATGTGTCAGTTAATGATCAAAATCGCTTTCCTGAAAAGGAAACCTTTTGGAGGATGCTTACAACATCCTGACGATTTTGTATAACCGACAAACAAGGTTTGCGGGTTATTCGATCCATGTTTGGATTGAAGCAAGCATAAGGTTCTTGGAACTGTCGTTTTGAAATAATCATAATGGTTAATGATTTGATTCAAAACGAAATGATTCTTGTGTATATAAGGAGGTTAGTGGGAGCGCACTGACAAGGAAATTCCCATAAAGCAATTGGTGAAAGCTTGGCTTTCATAGAAATTCTCCGTAGAATTCTGGGGAGTAACAACCTTTATTCAAGGAATAAAGATCTACTGGGATAGATTTGGAGTTGTTAACACTCTCTGGGAAATTGTACATTTAAAATGTACTTGATATGGTGTCTCATACGCTTTGAGCATATGGAGTCACAATCGGGTCAATCCAAGTGATAGTCACTGGATTGAAGTTAAGGACATCTGTTAGTATCTTAGAGAACTAAAGATGCTGTCTTAAACTATGGAGAAGGAGAACTTGAAGTGACTGGGATCACTACCGCAAGTTTCCAAACAGTTAAATACTGCGGTACTATAAAGTTTGAATAACGGGACAGTGAGCTGGAAATCTTCCGAGCAAGATACTGTTGCCGAATAAACAACAAATGCGGATTATTGCTGCAGCTGAGGCAGCAATAGAAGCCATTTGGGTCGATAATAAATCTAATTAGATTAGATATAGTTCTGTTAGCAGCTGAGCTAGGCGTCAGCACAAGGCTAAAGAATTAAAGGTCTCATCGACGATCCAGATATATACTTCTATATCATCTGATTCGTTCGGATCATACATCGTGGCGATGTGATGATCGTATAAATCGCGTCAGACGATAATCATGGAAATCCGCTGACGAAAACCTTTTCTCAGCAATTTGAGCGAACCGTACATAGTTCGGGTGTTCGACACTTGAGTGACTGGCTATGTGCCAAGTGGGAGATTGTTGGATAACATGACCCATAGCGTCACTATTTGTACAGATCATAGTGTTGTTGTACAAATTAACTATGTGACAAGGAAATTGCACTCTCATCATTTGTGATTAGATCACCATAGATGTATAAATGAAGAGAGGTCCCTATGATTAGTTCCTGGATTGAGATGATATGAGACAGTATCAGTCCACGAAGGATTAATCATTAAATATCCCTAGCCGGAGTATTATCGAGACTGGACATCGATAATGCGGAATAGGCTAGTATTGCACTTGTGCGCGTTGTGAGGGCACAACGGCATAGTTCTCATATATTTGGGTATTGGATACTCATGCAAGTGCGATAGGAGGTTGTGTTTCACCGATGGTACGGGAAACAGCTTCGCTCTGGATAGACCCCTCGGAATCCCATTGGTATTATGACTATGTGTCTATGGGAGTCCGACATCAGGGTAGGTGTGTATGGTCTTAACCTGAGACTTGCACCGCTAATGCTTACGACAATCAGTATACTTTTGTTGAGGTCGTCTAGGACTCTAACCGGTTCTGTGTACGCCAATGCTGGGTATATTGAGAATCGTAGAGTATTGGGTGTAATGTCAAGACGGAAGTATCACTCCAGTCATAATGGAGATGATGTCACGCAGGATACGGTATTAGTGCTCTTAAGTGCTGGCCGGCCATCGGGATATTATGACAAGGTCATGTATATCCGATTATAGAGACTAGTTACCAGACATCCGATATGTGCTTCGGACGGGGCAGACACTTATCCAGCCCCAGCCCTAGCACGTGACTATCCGATACTGGGCCGATATACACGATACTTGGTATACTACGCTTGATATAGATCTTAAATATTCTTAGAGAATATGACCGGAGAATTGGATAGACTTCGTGCTTTGCTAGAAGCCGATCTTGTCTCGTAAATCGGTAGAACGTAGTACTTGGTACGTACGTGATTCGGATATTCCGACGACCGTATTTACTGCCGAATTGTCCGGGGATCTCATGGGTCGCTTCCCAATAATCCACCGATGACGCACAACTCGCACTCTTAATAATCTGGGATTATATAGAAGAGAGAGAAAATTAATCTAGGATTAATTACGGAGATATTTTATCTAGGATAAAATATCGTCTAAGAGAGAGAATGATTAATTTGGAATTAATCGGTAAATTAATATATTGGATATATTAAACGAAATTAGATTTCGACGCAGAATTAAAATTAGATTTTAATTCGGGCGAACGAATTAATTTAGAATTAATTCGTTAGCGACGTGAATAGTGAATTCGCTAGGCGTAATCATTTAATTACGACGCGACGGAAAAACCGTTAATTTGGAATTAACGAACCCGAGCCCGAATGTGATTGCGAGCGCATTCGTATTTCGAATTCGAGTGCGGCGACGCAAGTCACATCAAGCGTCAAATCGCTAGTCGCATCTAGCGTCACATCAAGCGTCAAATCATGTCACTTTGAGTGATGTGATAATTGATTGATTGGATTGATTGATTGACAAGACTTGATGTGAGTTGTTGGAATAGTTGTTGGCTTTATTTGTTTGACTTTATAAAGCCAAATTCACATGAAATGTTTGTGAAATCAAATGAGTGTATATAATACACAAATTTGGAAACCAAACTAACAACTCTCTCTCTCATTTTCTTTCTTCCAACTCACGCCCAAAGGGGCTGAAACACTCACTGGTTTTTCAAGGAAAATCCGTGAGCTTTAAGGGAAGCAAGAGTTGGGTTTTCATGGTGAAAATCCAAGTGCTAGCACACTACGAGTCTTGCGAAGGTGGTAGGGAGGTTCACCCATGAGCCGTGATCCGTCGGACGAGGCTTGGAGCTCCGTTTGTCATCTCAAAATTCTGCACTGCAGTGGCGCCAAACCAGTGAGCGTTTTTGGCGCCATTCGTCTTCAAATCGTCTCAACCGATCGATGTGAGTATTCCGCAACTTCGTCGATATGTATTCGCAATGTTTTTCATGCTTATAATCGATCCGGGACCTTAATAGAAACCAACATTTCGTCTCATCCAAACTTGTGTTTGAGCATGTTGTAGTTCATAGGTTATTTATTTGTTATTAAAGCATGATTAGGTTGTTAGCATGTTATTTATCTTAAGCATGATTTAGTCGATAGAAATTTATTTCTTTATGCATGATTAGGTTGTTTTCACATTAGGGATTTAATTTATATTTATGCTTAGATTTTTATTTATCTTCCGCATTAGATAATTGAGCATGCTTGTGTGATGATTGTATGTTATTGCATGTTTGTCGTTATGACAACTTACTTTGAAGTATGCGAACTTAGATATAGGTTCTCATTGTTATTATTATGCATGCAGATTTAGGCGTAGATTACCCTTAAGCATGAATGTTGAATAGATTCGGTTAGTTTATTGCATAAATCATATCATCACAAGTGACATAAGTAAGGGACCATTCTGAACCCAACGGTTTGAGGTCTTCCCTTGCGAGGGGTGAGTGCGGCCTTAAATATTTGTCCCGGTTCACATCGGGTGGCGACTCCATGTTATTTCGTACTCCCAACTAGGCCGCGAGTCTAGAACAGCATCGTCAAGTTATATGTCCTACAACCGTAACTATGGATACGACATAAATATGATATTGCGAGAGTAACTAAGTACTTCCGAATAAGTTTGAAAGGTTCAGGATCCTTCCGCAAGATTTTCCACAAATACGTAAAGTGAGAATCTAAGCCATCTAGCTAGTTTAGAATAGTATAGAAAGATATATTATAGTAATGACGATTAAACCGTAGAATCAGAGATGATTTGTGTATTCCGGGAAGGTCCGGAAGTTTATTATAGATAAGTAGAAAGTTCTGCAAATAGCGGTTCTGATCATGTTTTGTTATTTGTTTTGACAGATCGGACCAGGATTATGAGTGTCCGCCTAGCCAGGTAATATATATATATGCAAGTAAGATACTAGCAAGCCTGCGATTGAAAGTATAAGAGTGATAAAGTATATGTATACGTGATATGTGAGCAAATACATATGAGTATAATATAAGGATATTTGGGATTGAGGGTTGTAGAAACTACACCCTAGGGAATGTGATTAAAGTTTAAAGAATGATAAATTATAAGGAAGTAACTATATATGTACAAATGCATGTAGAAGAATACAGAAACAAGATCATGAGTACATACATAGATAAGTATAAGCATGTATGAGTAAATAGGCACGTAAGTAGGCAGAAACAAAGTATGTATGTATAAGCAAGAGGCTGTGTGTATTGAAGTACAAAAAGTATGTAAGTTGCATGGAGAAATGAGTAAGCATGTATATAGTATGTATGTATATTGTATACAAGTATTTTGATGCATGTTTAAGTGAGCATAGAGTATATGTGTATATGAATATATGAATATATGTAAATGAGATGTTGAGCATCAGACTTGAGCATGAGAAAGTATATATGTGAGTGGACACCTTTTTCTTTAAGTTGATTTTATTTATTGATTTATTCTTTATAAATTCAGACTTACTTTTTCCAGCATATAGGGCATTAGCCTTTATTTATTTACAGTTATTTTTCAGATGATAATGATTTAGAAAAGAGATATTTTTCAAACCTGAGTTTTATGTTTTTCGGGGTATAAGGGAAAAACTCACCCCAGTATGTAACTTGAGACAGTATGAAATTGACGGACATAAAACATGTGCACATGTAGAGGACTGGGGGGACGGCGATATGTAATGCCCCCAGATCCTAGTTCAGGACTAGGGATGTCAGATGCCCCGGAATCCTGGTTTCAGAGCTTGGGTGGTAGCATAGGTCTGCACCCTTAATTCTAGTTTGTGCCTTGGGGGACGGCGATACGTAACACCCTAAGACCACCAGTTTCAGGGACAGTAGTGGCATGCTTTGGGGGACGGCGATACGTAACACCCCAAAGTCATGGATTTGCACTGCTAGCTCCAGTTAGGCGTATGGGGGGACGACGATACGTAACGCCCTCATATGTCAAGATTTTCAGATACATACCAATTTACAGATATCAGATTTTCAGAAAATAGATTTCCATATCAGATTTTCAGAAAAGAGAGTTGTTATGAACAAAACTTTTAGAAAGAAATGATTTTTTACAAGAGAATACAATTTTGAGAATGAGACTACAGATTTGAGATATATTTTCCATGTAAACTTTCAAACCCAGTTTTAAAATTAATTTTCAGACAAGATTTATAGAACACCAGTTTTCAAGTAAGTTTACAGAGATTTGTTTTTTTTAGAAACGTTTTCCAATTTAAGTTTGGAATTTAGTTTTTAGAAATGACTTCCCGATTTCAGTTTGAGATTCTAGTTTGAGATTCAGATTGTGACAAGCATAGATAGAAAGAGTTTCCTAGTTTGAGATACATATTCAAGATGTTGCATGAGAATATATTATTTACAGCATATACAAATGAATAAGAGAGTTATGTTACATAATGAATTTTGATTATGCTATATATGTATTATGTGATTATGATGCATGAGTTCAGACACAAAGTAAGTAGTATAGGAAGAATATATATAGTTTTGCATGTATGATGAAATGCGAACGTACGAGGTGTGCGATGTTTATTGGTAACATGTAAAGGAGGGTAAAAAGTTTGACTATGTTTTTGTGTTATGATTAGTTTATAAATAATTGTATAATGAAGATGTAGAGTGTGAACGAATGGTAAAAGGTAAGTTATGCATGAGATATGAGGAATGAAAGGTTGTTTTAACGAAGGTTTTCAAAGAAAGTAAAAACGTATGTATTATTTATAGCTTATAAGGATGACAAGTCAACCAAGAATTATATTATAGAATGGAATGATTAATTCTGAATTATACATGTCAGATAAATGATTAAGATATAAAACTTGGTAAGTGTTATTTTTAGAACTTGAATACAATATGATAGACTAGACATTGGTAAGAATAAATACATGGTAAGTTAAGGTAAGAGTTAAGGAAGTTAGAAAATTTCAGAACTGAGATAAGTAAACAAGGGCAAAGCAAAGATGATAAATAAAACGGAATTGGCATAAGTAAATACAAACTTGAGGTAGATATCAGACATTAGTAAGATTTCACGATAAAATTTTAGTATACGAGTTATGAGTAAATAAAAATAATTAACTTACCAATCCGAGTATTTCTTTTCCAAATGTGATTAAGGCAATGATATAAGTTAAGTTTTAAATAATATTGGAAGTTTTTATTATTAGAATGCATGCATGGTTACTTATTGAGTCTTATGACTCACACCACTACAGTTTGTTAGTTTTTCAGGTCAGTAGCAGTCATACTGAGCCAGCATGACATCAATGAAGACTTTGAAGACATTGGGTCGCCAGAATTGCAGTCGAGAGAATCATTGAGTCATGGGTCAAGTTATGGGTCCTCACGACCCCTTGCATTTATTTTTGCACTTGTATTGCATATGTAAAGAGTTATGTAATAGTATAATATTATCTTGAATTCTGGCCGGAGGCCAAGTGATTTGCATTTCGTTCAAGATGATGGTTGCATATATTTTGAGTTTTCATAAACAGGTTGTCTGGAGGTGCTGGACTTTGAATCCAGGTTTCATGACTTTTAGCAGAGGTCATGCCGAAATTTTAGTAACATCAGAGGCTTATGGAGATGGGTTTTCCTTCTCCTGCCGGTAACATCCTGTCTTAGGCGGGATGTTACAGACCCTGTACTTACCGGTTTATTTTATTACTTCAATACTCTAATACTTTGGATTAAAGAACTACTTTGTAAGTGAGTCATTAAAATTGTTACTCGATTCTCGTCATTGTGCATGTTAGTTAGGAAAATACCCTATTTGACTTAGTTCTGGTCAGAATTTATAAAACTACACAACATGAAAATTGTAGTTCTATGTCTAAGCTTTCCGACAATACTAAAATCACTGAAAAATGATACTTGTAGCTCACTTAAGTAATGACCGATATATTGAAAGCTATCTATGTATGTAATTGAAATAAATGAGTGTTAAAACTGTAAAATTATACCGAGTTCTCGGGAAATTTTTTTACGGATAATGAACTCACTCATGCGTGATTATAAGCTAGATATCGATTCACACATGCAAGAAATGACCTTCATAATCGTGTCATAATAACCAAAATATTACACATACTTGATCTGTCCAACTAACCAGATCATGAAAATTATCCGTTTACCCACACTAATACACCAGTACC
The DNA here is from genome assembly GCA_019454045.1 of Zanthoxylum bungeanum. Lineage (NCBI taxonomy): Eukaryota > Viridiplantae > Streptophyta > Magnoliopsida > Sapindales > Rutaceae > Zanthoxylum > Zanthoxylum bungeanum. Next base: position 93,168 of record SKCR01024892.1, on the reverse strand, counting down.
CTACACCAGAAATTTTACGCCGCTGTTATTTAAATATCCACGAGCCTAAAGATTTACTTAAAGATTTGTTTGGTTTTTTCAGTGCAAGGTAGTGTGGATTTATGGGCGAGTCAAACTATGATATTATATAACTTGACTCAACTAACAAATTAGTTTAAAAATTAAAAGTTTTTCTTATTATTGTTATAACTACGTAAATATTGATCATTTGAGTACACTTGTAGTGTTTCCCAACATACGAGACTTCTTATTTTGGGAGGATTCAAGAACTTGTATGATCACCAATATTCTTGAACCCATGTCTTTGACTTAGTATAGATCCGGCCATCGGTTTGTTCGGTTTTGAATCCGAACTAAACCATCCGATTTTCAGTTGCATATTTGTGGAATCGAAAATCAGAATCGAACAGTTCAGTTCCAATTTCCTTTTATTTTTATTTTTTAAAAAAATTTAAAAAATGGAAAATAATTATTTAAAAAATTTTGTAATGGTATATATTATCAAATAAATATAATAAAAAAAATTTATTTTTATTTTATTATATTAAATTAAAAATTTTAAATTAAAAATGAAGTAAATAGTTTGAAATAAAAAAAAATATTTATATTATAATGGAACCGAACGGTTCCAACGATTCAGTTAAGGTGTGAACCCTAACCGAACCGTACGGAACCTTCCGATTTTTTTCGATTCGATTTCGATTCAGAACTGGAATCAAAACCGACCGATTTCTTTCGGTTTGGTTTCTGTTCCGAGTCAGAACCGTGGTGGGTACAAGCCCAAGGGGCTAATCAATTCTCAAATCTGGAATTTTGCTTAAAAAGCCGCCCATAAATTATTTCGCCAAAATAAGAAAAAACAAACCTCACCTGCAACGAAAGGAAAGGAATCTCCAATACTGCTATCTGACCGCTTTAACTAATAATGCGCTGATATAATTGCGTATATTAACACTAAAAATTAAAAATAAAAAAATTATTATAGGATAAAATTATTTTTTTATTTTTAATCTATTATGTGTATAATTATATATTAAAATATGTGCATGTATTATTTTTCCACGATTTTAATTACTATCAAATTAACAATAAAGCAGTCATGATTATTTTAAATTTGGTAGAAAATCCTCCACTTCTGCTATATTTTAGGATATGTTTGGGCCTGTAATTAAGGCCACTTTCCCCTCACCTGGACAGCTTGAAAGTTGAAACCACTCTCTCTACGTTATCATCACCATCAAGTCCTCTCTGTTGTTTTGTTTGTCGTTGTTACTCAAATTATTTTTATGCATGTCTACTTAACACCACTAAATTTCAAGTCTCAACAACTGTCTTTTGACTTTTTGTTGAAGCAATTTAATGTCTCTTGGCATCTAAGTGAGAAAAGTAAGCAAGCAAGAATTGATGGAGAGGCAGAGGAGTTTCTCTTTCAAATCCACTACATTCGGTGTGTTTTCTTTCACAATCACTTGTTCTATCATCTTCTTAACATTCTTCTCTTTCTGGGTTGTCAAATTCACTCCTTTAATTAACCAAGAAACCCATTTTCAGTTGAGCAAACCCGCCGCTAATGCCAGTCTAAAACCCATATCTTTACAGAGCTTGACTGGTTTCAGTATAAATCTGACCGCACCAAATGTAAAAAATTTGATCTTGATCGATACCCATTTAAATAAACCTGAAAATACTTCTGGGTTTGGTAACTTTTTAGTTTCTGGGGACACTCAGACAGAGAAAAATGACACTCAAATTGATGTGCCCAAAGATGAAGCAAGCAAAGGTGACGGTCTAAATGTCACTGTTTTAAGTAGAAGTGAAGAGAGTGTACCCGCACCGTTAATGGAGAAAATTGAAGAAGTTCAAAGTAATGAGAGACACGAAGTGAAGAAGATTGGAGCAGCTTCAGGTCCCAGTAATGAGCAGATCAAAAAGAAGAAGATTAGTACTAAAAGAATTGTAGAGAAGAAGAGAAGAGGCTGCGATGTTACGAAAGGGAGGTGGGTTTACGATGAAAGCTATCCTTTATACACGAATGTTACATGTCCTTTTATTGATGAAGGTTTCAATTGTATGAGCAATGGGAGACCAGATAGTGACCACGTGATGTGGAGATGGCAACCAGACGAATGTGACATACCCAGGTATTTTACTTCTTTAATTTTGTTTACTTTCTTGGAGTTGCAATGTTTAGTAATGTCTCTATAATAATGAAGTCGGTTTTGTATGAATTGATATGAGATTCAATTTAGAAAGCATGAAGTGTTGGTGAGTTGAGTTGAGTTTTGGCGTGATGGCTGTAAATTATAGGTTCAATGCATCCAAAATGCTGGAATTGATCCAAGGGAGAAGGCTGGTTTTTGTAGGCGATTCGATTAATAGAAATCAATGGGAATCGATGCTGTGTATGTTATTTGGAGCTGTTAGAGATCCAAGGAAGGTCTACGAGACCCATGGGCGGAGAATCACCAAAGAGAAAGGAGATTATAGTTTCAAGTTTGTGGTAATTATGCAAAGATGTGATATTTTTTTCACTTTTAGGGACTCGAAACGTTCTGTTTGAAGTATATAATTTCGGCCTTATTTATGCAGGATTATAAATGTACAGTTGAATACTATGCGAGCCACTTTTTAGTTCATGAAGGCAAGGCAAGAGTAGGGCAGAAGAGGGTGCAGACCTTGAGAATTGATTCTATTGATCGTGGATCATCAAGATGGAGAGGAGCTGATATCTTGGTTTTCAACACTGCTCATTGGTGGACACATTACAAAACAAAAGCTGGGTTAGTACCTTTTTGAAAAGTTTTAGACCTTCACTGCTTTGTGATGCTTAGATGTTGAAGTGGTTCAATTCTATTATCCTTTAGTTACAATTCTATTCTCCTTTAGTTACAAGCTATGAAATTCAGTTCAGATATTGGGTCTTAAGAAAGCATGTCGAGTTGTCCACTTGTCCTTTAACTTGCCTTCCTGTACACAAGATTGCATGCCAGGTCAATGGATTGTTTGCAAATAGTGAATAATAGAACTATCATAAACATATTTATTTGATCAATTATGTTCCTTTTCGATAGCAGATGATGTATTGTGCAAACACATGTAACAGGATTAACTATTACCAGGAAGGGGATCAAGTGCATCCCCAGCTTGATGTCTCCACGGCTTTTAGAAGAGCATTAATGACTTGGGCTTCATGGGTTGATAAGCGCATCAATCCAAGGAAAACACGACTTTTCTTTCGAAATTCAGCACCTTCACATTTCAGGTTTTTCTTCTCTCTGCCAAAACTACTCTTGTATTTAGTCTCACCATATGAGGTACTGAGTACTATACGATACACATTGTACACAGGGGAGGCCGATGGAATGCAGGTGGCCACTGTACAGAAGCTACTCGACCTCTGAATGAAACCTCAGGCTTTAGCTACCCAGAGAAGAATGTAATAGTAGAGGATGTGATAAAGCAAATGAGAACTTCTGTGACTCTCTTGAATATAACTAGTTTGTCAGAGTATAGGATAGACGGCCATCCATCAATTTATGGAAGAAATCCAAGGAAGCGCTATTCTTCGGGCATCCAAGACTGCAGCCATTGGTGTCTTCCTGGAGTCCCAGATACATGGAATGAACTTTTGTATTTTCATTTGCAGTCTAATAAAGAGGATAGTCGTTAAATAAACTTGCTTGTGTTTCTCACCTCATATACTCTCTGTCAATTTTTTCTGCCTGTCGATTGTAAAATGTAATTTTCACAGTTTTATATTTATTACAGGTAATGAAAATCAAATGCTTTGTTGATATTTATTTTGTTCCTGTCCCAACACTGTTCAACTCCTGTATTTGTTGCCTACTGAAATTATAGAGCATTGCCAGAAAATTTTCTAGCTTTATTTGTCGGATTGTATTTCATGATCTTCTCCAGACCCTATTTATAACAATTTGTCATAGACCTTTATTTGTAAACTATAATAATGTTTTGACCTTATCGCCCAATCCATCTGATTGCTAGAGCTTCAAAATCTCCAAGGGCACAGTTTTGGGCATGTATACAGAGATAAAAGCTGATATTTACATGCTTCCTCCCCTTTCATAACGTTATATGGACAATAGCAGCAGCAGCTGATAATATTGGAGCATGACCCAGATGTACATCTCAAACCATGTAATCTGTGCATCAATGAGATTGATGTTTCTTCGCTCTGCCTTGAGAGACGGATGGATCATCTCTCTTGGAACCCTCAGGTTTCCGTGCCCAAGCGGGTGCTTGGTCTGGTCCATAACGGTAGTCATAAAAAAGTTCCTCACTAGCTTCAATGTGCTCCTTGGCAAATATGCCCACTCGATGATCTCCCGCCACCAGCATTACCTGTACAAGCTTATATATTTGCTTAAAAAACAATTAATTGATAGAAAATACAGTGAAATGATTTTACCTTGGCATAGCAGTTAGGATTTGATGAGTGGTTTGCAAATTTCAACTTGTCTCCTTTGCGATAAGCATCAAGGACATACTGCAATGAAGAGGTGTGAGCTTTTAGATCTTTTAACTATCAAGTATCGCATTAATCGATGGGTGTGGTTTTGTAGATTGCAGAAATAAAGCATGTGTATCAAGTTCTATGATGGTTATTTTGGATGCAGAAACTATCATGCTGAAGTATTGCACAGTATATTATTTTTCCTTCTGCTCATAGTCCATTTTGTATGGAGGTGTCACTTGCCTGTTCATTCAAGTCAAAAAGAAAAGATGAATTTGCACGATCATAAATCTTCCCACGCTTGTCTGCTTCTCGGTGGGAAATCAATTCCCCAGTATATTCTCCAAGATAGTCATTCTTGTTGACAGAATTCTAAAATAACATCATTAAGTTCAGTACCAGCATTAGCAAGTAATTATAGAAAAAACATGAGATGATTTGTTACCCTACCTTTAAAAAGGCTCCCCATCCAGCAACATCAGACTTTGACAAGAGGATCTGAAAAGGGAGATTGAAAAAAAAAGGTGTGATGCAACTTATTGATTAAAAATGTTTCAACTTTCCATAGCTTTCGAAAGTAGAACATTCTGATTCCTCACCCTCTGTTGTTGCCTTAGAAGCAGCCTCATGTTACCACATTGACCATCTCCTCGTTTGGGTGGCTCACCCAATGAACCATCCCCACAACTGCATAAAGTATGAACATATCACAGATGCTTAGATTGCAATGAGTAACTACTTTCCCAGACAGAAGCATCAACTAAACTGTAGTATTTTACTTCCATAAAAGCTCAAATTGGAATAGAACCATTTTAGGATAACAAAAATGTGCAGTTTACAGATGACAAAAAACCAAAATGTGCAATTTATAGAATCATTTTTGTTTCATAAAAAACAAAAATGTGCAGTTTATAGATGACAAAAGAACATCTTAAATATAAATAGATGCACAAAGCACTTGTAAGCAAAAAACTAAATAAATAAATAAAACAAAACTAGACCTTAAACCCACCTAGATAGGCATATAAGATATAAGCAGAAAGAACTCATTACCTAACCCAGCAATTCCGGCAAACATCTGGGTCACATTCACGTCCAGCAGCAAAGCATGGGCATTGCCTGCTTCGGCATTGACTCTTTGCACAGTGGCATCCCCTGAATCGGTTTTTGCAACTCTTCGAGCACCTTAAGAAGGAATAGCTACTGTGTGATCCAACAGAATTTATAATTTATTGAAGGTTTATTATTTATTGAATCAACAGAACAGCCTTAATCCAGCTGCTTAGTCAGTTCTAGAACTTGTATTCCATCTCGCGAACGTTGCTCATAAGAAGCATGATGGACCCTAGCCCTATTTCTTTTGAAGAGGGTGCAGAAAAATCACCCATGGATGCCCATAGACCTCCATGCATACCTATTAAATAACAATTCAACGTACCCGCAGTATTTTTCACAGCAAGTTCCATTATGCAGACAAGGGCACTGCTTTCCACACATAGACTGGCATCCACATGGTGTATACTGCTTACAAGATTGATTTTTACCATCTGCAATTCTTTTCCAAAATGATGGATGGCCAGCGGACTTCCAAGAATACTTAAGTTTCCGTGCTCTTCCCCTTCTACGAAGTAACCGAGGTCTTGCAGGCATCTCTTGCTCCTTAAACAACAATAAAATCATGGATATCGAAAGCATTATAATGCAGTGAAAAATTAATAATGAAATAGGGAACATCCATCATAATTCCAATATTAGCAACAAGTACCCAACAACAAAATGAATTTAGTCCAATATTAACCAGGTCAGCTGATTTTCATTTAGTCTATATTAGACCAATAAATTTTTCTCAGAAATTTGCACTTTTTAACTCTACTTTCAATCATAGTTTTACAATAAAATATATTTATGTAAATGGTTATTTTGGTCAACAAGGCAAGCTTCATCCCTGCAATCTACTTTTCCATTTCCTTTTTTTTTTAAAGAAAAACTCACCAGAACGGATAAAAAATTCTTTTGGTAATAGCACCAGACTGGCTTCAAGGTTTCATCTGAGCTAAAATCATATTCAACTAGTTTTCCCTAAACCAATGAGAAGAATAAGAAAACTTTAAAAAGTACATACCGCAAAATCTGTATCAACTTTCCCAGTTTCTTCCAAGAATGGACTTGGTGCAACAGATTTATGTGGCACCGAAGAACCACTGTCACGCATGTAACTGGATACTTCCATGCAAGTCTTCAAGCCAGAAAGTAAATTTCTGGCTATAAGGCAACTGCAGAGGATTAAGCACAAAGTAAACGAAGAAAAATACAGGTTATTAGGCACAAACAGAAGGAAAAAGATTCTAAAATTTGCAAAAGAATCTAAATTCTAAACGTATCAAGTCCACCACATGAATTTGAAAGAAAAAGCAGAAACTTTAAGCTCTTCAACAAAGTTTAATGGAAAATGCCAAAGAAAATATAAACTATACGGATCCTCATTCTATAGCTTCAGTATCTTTATGTGTCATACTTATTAACTGAGAAAAAGTTTAGATGAGGAGGAATGCCATATACCTGTTTCTCCCAAATATCTCCACTCCCTTCAAATATAGTTCTTTCTCAATAGGCTTCCACTCAGAGCTGCCCAAGACTCCTTCAAACATTTCTCCTTTGGAAAATGATCGCTTCATCTCAGACTCTTTCTTGTCATCTTTGGCTCCATCTATTGTATTGTGCTCAAAATTATCATGGGAAACACCTTCAGAACAAACAAATTTCTCAGACATAGGTTCAGTTATGGTATCTTTGGTAGTCATTTGAAAGTCATTGTCACTGATTGCACCCACATGGTGCCCACTTTGGGTGTCTGGACTACGTATACCATCACTTGATGCAGTGATTACATCCAAAGGCAATAGTTTCTTCTGTTTCTTATTTGAAGAATCCTCAATATCATCGGAAACTTGTTCTGAGTCATTTAGCTCTATAATTGTCTGCTCTGAGGCCTTCCGCTTTACCAATTGCAAAGTATCTGTATTTAGAGTACCAATAGCAACTTCAGAGCAGGGCACAGCTTCTGATGTAACAGGCAAAACCTGTTCAAAATTGCATCTTTCACCTAGAATGAGGTCACTATGAGCACCTGGCTCTTCAGCATTGCAGGACAGTAAAGTCCCTTTTGTATTTTTTATTCTACTTGAGATATTAATAGCTGAACCTTCTACTGTATCCTGCACAGCTCTTGACTGCAAGGCATTCATGTGGAAATCAGGCTTCAGAAGTTTCCCATAAAAATCAGTATGAAAATGGCGAATAATAGATTTCGATAACCATATTCAAAAAGAGGATGAATGAGCAACTTTCTAATACAGATGACAATCCCATCTCAAAATGAGAAGATGCCATGTTTATATACGCACTCACACAAACAACACCCAACAGATGCACACACACACAGAGAAAGAGAGAGAGAACCTGGAGGTAACAATGATCACTGCAAGGCTTCCTATCATCTTCATATTCAGACCAATATGATTGCTTCTCACTCTGTGTAAAGTAGACGGACGTGATCAGATACAGTAGCAAAATGTAACCAGATTAGGTTGTTGAAAGATGAAAATGATCTGCTTACAGGATTTATCAAAGTTTGTGAACATCCATGCAGACGGCAGTCAAATAACTGTTGGATAGATATATTAGAAAAGCATAGTTGTTCAATCCATTCAAATGGTTGAATCAATCAATACCATACAATACCATACCAAGCAACGACGACAAAAGAGGTTATCAAATGAATCCAAAGCAGCACTTAGGCTCTTGTCCAGAGAAATGCCCCTTTCATGTCCAGCATCCCCAAATTCCTTTGAACTTTTGTCATCATATTTCTCCTTTAGTGTGTTGTATCTATCCTGCAAACCAAACAGAATACATTCTCATCAACATATAAGATGTTTCAACAACATACGTAAAAACTGTAACGAATAAAGATGATGTTTCATACAAAGAAATAAAATCACCAAGCATGCTTCAAACACCACAATCCAACAGAAAATACCTGTAATTCAGAAGCGGCTATTCCTATGAACTGGCTGACAGCATTAATTACTTCCTCACCTAGTCCATGCTCCTCAAAGACCATCCTGCCACCATTAATAGAGCTAGTCATAATTCATAGTTTATGATGAATAAACCAGCAAGACGTCACGAATAAACATCTTTTATGATCAGAGTGCTTCTTTGGCTTTAGACAATTAGAACAGCAGGACCATACATAAGTTCAGAAAGAAATAAGTGTTATTTCATTCAAGAGGATCAATCTTCAGTATGAATGGAAACTGAAAGAAGGTTCATTAATCTCAGAAATTTTTGTCGGTAATTTCACAGTATGATCTGTCCACCAATGGATTTTAATTTTTTAACAATTGCTTGCTTGTTCACTCTTGCTGATATTCATTTGGCGCCAGATATTATACAAGCAAAGAAAATAATGAGACGCAAATGATACTCAACCTTTAACAGCATCATAAAAACCAAATTCAAATCAAAGTCAACCTTTAAATAGCATAATTCAACATTAATGTAGTTCTTAGTAGGATCACCAAAAATTGTATGGCATTTAGGAAGAAACTTATTATGTAGTTCTAGCATCTTCTTTTAACATACCATATAATACGATCTTCACCATCAGAGAATTCATGTTTCTCCTCCTCAGGTTCTATAATGTCTTCCTCACTGTCACTGCAAACTAGTGCTTCACTTCCATGCTGATCATAATATATACGTCTTCTCCCAACCACTGACTGGTCTTCAGCCATTCTCTGATTTCTGTGCTGTGTAAGCATATTTGAGATAAGAAGAGCAATGATAATATCTTAACATTAAAAGATTATAATAATAAAATAAAGTACATAAACTTAACATTTAAAGATTGTATGAGAACATAGACTTATGATTTCAACCTTAAACAGTGTTCCCAAGAAGAAAACAGCACACCATTATACTAGACGATCAAGCAAAAGGAGCAATAAGACCTACCGAAAGTCATGGCTATTTGATCACATTTCTCAAACCCACCTGGAAACAACCACATCGTCCCCCCTCTCTCTTAATCCTATGGTTCATATAAAATTCAATCGGGCAGATTGAATGGAATAACTTTCAATAATTATAACTAGAATAAGTAAAAGCAAATAAACATATTCTTGAGCTTTCATCTGTACTGAATAGTTGACTAATGTAATCAGTACCAATCAACATGCATCAAGTAAATTTGAGACAAACATTGAGGTTGTCAAATTCCGAGTGAAAAAGTATATTTCATCATGGGAAAACCAAATTAAGAATGATACAACTATGTTACAGTGAAGATCAAGAGAGGAAATATGGAAAATCTATCATACTTGTCCAGGAAGATCCAAGTAGTATACGGTGGTATCTTCAGAACATACGAAAGCTTTCCACTAGTTGAGAGCACAACTTCATGACCATTCACATAGTCTTTATCTCCCAGCCCTTTAGGAAATCCACTGTATTTGCAGAGAGGCATGTTACCAAATCCATTCTCCATTGTAAATATATCATTATTTCTTGAAGTTGTTGACAAAAGCTGAGAAATATCACTTTCAATTTTCTTTCTATTATTCTCAATTTTATCCTGCAGATGATACATGCAGAAGTTATTAGCAGATTAATTAGCATCACAAGTGTGCTCAACTCAAATACAGAATCAATTTCACATCCATAATCTTTCATACCTTGATTTTTTTTTAACACCAGATCCTTATTTTAGATAAGTCACAGGACCTTAATTTTGTGAAACACAATCTAAGAAGGCCTTCGCACAATTATAATTCCAACTGAATTTTGTTCTTTACAAATTAATTTAATCTAAAATTATGCCAAATTACTACAGCAACGAAGAAATTCATCTAAGCAATACACAGAGTGTCATTAATCTAAAATAACTTGAGAAAAAGTTTACCAAGTCTTAGCAGGGAAAAAAAAAACACAAAGGAAAAAAAATTAAAGAGCCTTAAAAAAAATGCATAAGTGACTTACTTTTATGGAAACAACTCTCTCTGCTTGAACTTGCTTCTTGAGCTGATTTAACTTATATGTCAAATTTCCAAAACCATCAGATTGTTCGCTATGAGACTTCTGCCAATTCAAAAAACAAAACAATAAAAAAATCTGAAAATTATATAGAATTTAATCAAGCAATTAGATTGTTTTCTTCAAGTTAAGGTCTGTTTGGTAGGTTAGATATCTTAGGAAATGAAAAGTTAATATGTACTTTTATTTTCAGTGAATTTTCTCAGCGGCCAAACGCTTGTAGGTCTCTAATATCAGTTCTCTAATTAAATTAAAAATAAAGAAATATATAATTCTATGGAATCAAGTAAAAGTTAATTCTGAATTCATCAAGAATCATCATGATAGTAATTTCAATTCCGATGATCAGTTAACTAACAAAACAAAAACAACCAATTAAAAAAAATTAAGATCTGAAAGAAAATCTTAACTCTGGATTTAGAGGAAGAGTCGCTTGCTCTGGACACCATACTGGGCTCTTCTCTCTGCAGCTCTCGATTGAGAAGAGGGCAAGTAAAAAATCGTCGGACAAGTGTTCCACAACCGACTGACACGTGTGAAATCTGAGTGACATGGCTTTACGTATTACGGTTTATAATGATTAACTGGATGGCTTGGGACACGTCATACAAAGCCCACGAAATTAGGCATATAATCCTTTAACATGTTGGAATTTGGGGCACTTTTTATGGTGGCCCAAAAGTACTGGCTTCTAGAAGGGTTTAATACGACACCTTCAAGTTGGCAGATAAATTTCGTGAAGATAGAAGAGCCCGAGTTTGGGAAAAAAGTTTATTAATAAATTAAATTTTAATTTTAAATATATATATTTATAATTAATATTTTAAAATCCAATCCCAAAAACACTAAAAACATTAAAATTCTTAATTTTTATTATTTTTAAGAATTAAAAATATTAGCTTTTCCAAAAAATAAAAATTTATTTTTTAAAAATATCCAAGCCTAGGCCGAACCGGCCTGTTACCACTCTTACTGGTGTCGTATATAAGCCATTCATTTGAATCTTATAGAGTCTACTTGGGAGTATTTAAAATTATATTAGAAGTACCTATTTAACGTTTAAAATATTAAAATATATTGATAATAGGTTCAAAATTAATAGTTAAATAGCAAAACTGACTCTTTTTATAAGAACATTTAATTGAATCTTGCCAAGGAAATATCAATTGTTTTCATGTACTTTTGGTATCATGGAAAATCAGAAATCAAAATTTTCAATTAATGATTAAGTTTTTCAATTAGAAAGACAATCTGTTAATTTTGTACAAAGAATCTTCGCTCAAGGTTTTATCTTCATTCCTTTGATTTTGTCAAGGACTTGTTTCATTTAGAAAGTCATTTCAGTGACATAGCAAGGGAAATCTTCCATTTTGAGGATTCTTCTCCATTTTTTTACATGCAATTGATACTGGGTTGATCGACTGATGAACGAAAAATATATCACTATTTTTCGCCCATTTAACATAATATTTTGTATTGTTTCTCGGGTTTTATGAATGTTTTTATGTTTTTTGTGTTATTTTGCAAATAAATAAAGTCTTGGGAATCACTGGAATCAAATCGGGGTCAAATTAGCGAAAAATGGGCAAAAAGGACAAAACTGTCATTTGCGCATCGCGACTTGCAAACCTTTTGCGTCGCAACCGCTAAAATGCGCCGGACACGTGTCAACATCAGAAAAACTTGCTATCATACGCACTTGCTAACATGCGCCTGCCACGTGTCAACATCACAACAATTTTGCTAAAATGCGCTGGACACGTGTTTGTTAGGGATATGCCCTATACCCAACTTGTTGATGGGCTATATGTACATGTATTTGTAATATTTTCATTAATTAATAAAACGACAATCTTTATTATACATGTCTTACATAAATTATATGAATCATCAAACACTGTAATAAAGCCCTTGGAGTAATAAGATAATGGCTTCCACGCCTTATGATGAGAATCACTACTCTCAAACGTTCCTAGTCATAGTTTTGTGAATAATCTGGGCGTTCACAAAGCGGAGAGACTAGCATGATGATATGATCCGCCCTTAAGTGGGGTAGCCGATCTCATAGGCTACTAGCGGAGATCCGTCCACTTGGTGTATCACATGGATGCATGAGTTGCTCGTGTCCATCGAACTGACCGCCAAAAGTTTTCACATGGAGTGTTTATCCCATGTGTCTGTGAGAACTTTCATGTATCGATTGTATGACTAGTCCTTAGACTTGAGGTCCTTACAATCTTATGTGGGGATCAAATGACTTTGACATTCTCCTTCCCCGATTCAAAAGATTTGGTCATAAGGGTATGATTGGGTCATTTGTTGAAACACATGAAGTTTGAAAAGATACAACAGAGAATCGCCACTCTCTCGTATAATATTGACTTATAAGAGTAGTATTCCATTTCGCGGGTTGATATGTGTGATCAGTGCTTGAGACTGTGGCTGCAGCGAAAGAATCATGTGAGATTCTTGGGTTAGCACGATTCATGACACTATTAACATCATACATTTGACTATATGGGTAGACATTTTCCATATCCTAGGTCAAACGGTGGGGATACAATGAGTTGAGGGACCGTATCATATGTAAATCGCATACAGAATGGGTATATATTTTTCCTTCTCATTTGGGGGCCTTGGCATGTTGCTAGATGTCAACCTTGGTCATCGGAGGATAATTTATGTTTGATTAAATTATCACGATTCATTTCATGTCCAACTTGAGGGGAACCCAAAAGGTCACACACAACAAAGTCGAAATCAATGGTTGACAGTGCACAGTACAAATTTAACAGCATATATGATTGTTGTAGGAATTGTTCATAAATGGTTCAAAGTGTTTAATTATTGAACAGATCATTTATGAGGTTCCAAAGTGGCTTAGGGATTGGTGACTGATGATAAGGGCTCTTTGGGAATTGAAAAAATGAATAAGAAAATAAATAAATAAATAAAAATTAATCTGTTTTTTTATTTGTTTTGAATTCCAATTCGGCCCAAACTCTTATTAGGGTTTTATAATCTCATTAAACCACTATATTAAGATCCAATGGCTAAGATTTAATTAGCATTTATCCCACATCGGATTCTTAATTAATTTTGTTATCTTTGGAGCACCTATATAAACCCAATGAATTCTTTACAAATTTTTACACCAAAACCTTTCATATCTTGGGTTTATATAAGTGAGCAACTCTAAAGTTTAAGAGTAAGCCACTGATTTTGAGGATCCTTAAGTCTAATTGACTAGAGGAATCTCAAGTTAAAAGTTTTGAGGTATTTGTTTAGGCTAGCACCAAGGGCAAAATACCCGTGCACTCAAGGCGTAGTCTTGCCATTGAGTTTTTGCTTTGGTGTGTGCACCTTTGGAGGCCACACACTTGGGTGGCTCTTTGGAATGTGGAAGAGCTTGCTGAGTTCGAGAAAAGCTTGTAGATTGGAGGGAGGACTGGAGGAGTCTTCGGTTCAAGTAAGTCTTTTTCTTTCTTAATTTTAATTAGAGTTCTTATGATAGTTAGCATGTTTAGGTTTATATTATTTGCATGTTTTATGAGTTTTTATGCTTAGAATATATATTAACATGCCTAGGCTTGTAGAATAATCAAAACAAATGGGTCTTGGGCAATGGGATAGCGGCATCATAATTTTAATTTTCCGCTGCGCACTCGCGGCCGCTTCCCAACAGTGGTATCAGCGCGCCGTTTTTGTTTTAATTAGTTCTCTCTTATTTGAACTCTAAATTGAGTGTGTAAAAGCTCGTTGGAAAGCTAACACCCTGAACTTACTTTTAGGCACAAGTTTGGCATCATTTGGTTAAGATTGGAATTGTGAAATTATATTTAAATTGCACGCATCTGTAAAAAAACATGAATAGTAGATTTATTTGATTAAAATAAAATGCAATATCATAATAAATATTAATCAAAGTTATTTAATGCCTAAAATAATTCCAACATATTAAAACTCATATGCTTGATGATTCTATGTATGATTAGAATTGGCATGATTATTTTAAGGTGCAAGCATCTAGAGACTTTCTAAGGAAATAGAGAGTGTATTGCTTATCCCTTAGCTAAGTAATTATTCCGTGATGAACTTAGAAATTTATTACCTTTAAGGCTAATAAATATAAATCACTTGTTTATAATAAAAGACATTATAAAAGATACAAGTGGGGTGGGACCAATGCGTTAATAAAACTTTCCAAACTAAAGTTAATTTAACCAAAAGTATTACTAGAGTTAGATAATGATTTGGTGTCTTCCTTCACTCACTACCATTTTATAGCCAAAAGGAAAAGCTGTGAAGACATCTAGATAATCATTTACTCAAAGCTTACCTTAAAGCATATTTAAACTGTTGGACTAATTTGGAGGATCTATTGTTTATTCCTGTCACCAAGGCAATAAGAGCCTAAGAGGTAATGGTATTTAAGAGAGTTTGCTCCACCCTCCATCTGGAGAATTTTCAATGGAGGAATCCATTTGAAAGTTATTCACTTAAACTTGCTAAAATCCTCAATAATAATTTAAGTCTAAAATTTGCCTCCCATTGTAAAGTATAGACCCAAAGGGCTTAAACCGTATTGGCATGACTAGGCTTTACCGGACTGACCAATACCAATTTGTCCCTAAATCGTACTATTGATAATGGTTTGACTTTTCTGAGTCATAAGACGCAGCGACCCTTAGGCGTGGTCTTATAACTTAGTGGCAAAGATTGGGTGTCCATAAAGACTAGCATAAGCTATGGCATGTTTGATTGCCCAACCCAATGATCAAGGAATTATGATTTATATCATAAATTGGTTGGGAACCTACCTAATTATCGTATTTTATAATGACCGGCCCTAATTAGAGTTGTGAAATGATGATAATGGGATCCTTGCCCACAAGAAATCCATCATATTGGGGTTGATGCGATTTGCTTAAAATTTTAAAACAATTGAGTGGGAGCAACTTCATAATATTAAAAGCCCATGTTATTATGAAACATTAATGAAAACATATTCCTAATTTTAACATTCTATCTTAACAGGTGGGTTAAAATATTTCACAAACATTCAAATGGCAAACAGAATATCACTTCGTTCCATCCTTGATGAGCATAAGCTCAAATGGGACAACTACAATGACTGGTTTAGAAACCTTAAAATTATCTTACGACAAGAAAATATTTTCTATGTTCTTGAAAGACCATTTCCCCCTGAACCTGCAGAAGATGCGGACCAAAATACATTTGATGCTTGGAAGAAACACGTCGATGATGATGAGAAAGCAGTTTGCATAATGCTTGGCTCTATGTCGGACGAACTTCAAAAAGCTCACGAAGATATGGATGCTCAAACCATCATCTTTCACTTGAAGGAGTTGTATGCAACTTCCGTTCATACCGTGAGATTCCAAGTGTCATGTGCCTTATTCCAAATAAGGTATAAGGAAGGATCTGTTAGTGGACATGTGCTTAAGATGATTGGCCACATTGAAAAATTGGCCAACCTCGGGTTCATCATGGTTCATGAGATAGGTCACGATCTAATTCTTCAGTCCTTACCAAAAGACTTCTCTAACTTTATTATGCAGTTTCATCTGTCAAATAAAGAAGCTACATTAGCAGAATTGCATAATCTGATAAAGCAAGCAGAGAAGGACTTGAAATCGGAGCTTAAAACCTCCGTCATGCTTACGGGTACGGACCTGAAGCCACGAGGCCCAAAGAAAAATAAGGGCAAGGCCAAGGCTCCAGAACACCTAAAGCCCAATGGTAAGGTGGAGAAGAAAAAGGGAAAAGGGGAAATGTTTCTTTTGTGGAAAGAATGGTCATTGGAAGAAAGACTGCAGATCCTTGAAAGCCAAGGAAGCTAGGGAAGCCCAAGAGGCCAAGAAGCCCAATGCTTCAGGTATGTTGTATATGATAGAACTATATTCTTAAAACTCTGAACCTTCTACTTGGGTGCTTGACACCGGTTATGGGACTCACTTGTGTAACAATGTGTAGGGCCTGAGAAACAGTAGGAGACTCCGTCATGGGGAGGTTGACTTACGCATGGGTAATGGAGCAAAACTAGCTTCATTCTGCGTGGGACTTATTCATTAGTTTTTCCGAATGGTTTAGTTTTAGACTTAGAAGATTGTGTTTATGTACTTTCTTTAGTAAATAACATCATTTCAATTTCTTCTTTATGTAATAAAGGCTTTTCATGCCTAATAAGTTATAATGAATGTTCTATTTATTTCAATGAAATAAAATATGGAGATGGTATTTTGAATAATGGTATCTATGTCTTACAAACTAACAGAGAATGTTCAACCTCTAATATATACAGCGTTAACTCGAATAATCTCAATGAATCACTTCTATGGCACAGTCGCTTAGGTCATATCAATGAAACAAGATTAACTAAGCTACATAAGGATGGGTATTTCAGACCCTTCAAATATGAACCTTATGGAACTTGTGAGTCTTGTTTACTTGGTAAAATGACCAAATTACCCTTCAAAGGTAAATGACAGCGTGCAGCGGAGACATTA
Organism: Zanthoxylum bungeanum; assembly: GCA_019454045.1. NCBI lineage: Eukaryota > Viridiplantae > Streptophyta > Magnoliopsida > Sapindales > Rutaceae > Zanthoxylum > Zanthoxylum bungeanum. The sequence goes on along the minus strand of SKCR01024892.1, from coordinate 76,068 downwards.
GAACTCATACACTCTGATGTATGCGGACCAATGTCAGTCACCGCTAAAGGTGGATTCTCCTACTTCATTACCTTTATCGATGATCACTCACGATATGGGTATGTGTACCTTATGCGGTACAAATCTGAAGCCTTTGAGAAATTCAAAGACTTCAAAGCTGAATTAGAAAATCAGCTTAATAAAAGTATTAAGTCACTAAGGTCTGACCGAGGTGGTGAATACTTAAGCGACGCATTTCAAGATTACTTGAGAGAAAATGGCATTGTTTCCCAGTGGACTCCTCTAGGAAATCCACAGCATAATGGTCCGAAAGGAGAAATCAGACATTATTAGATATGGTCCGATCAATGATGCCAGACACGGATCTACCTCTTTCATTTTTGGGTCTTGCTTTAGAAACTGCAACACTACTACTAAACCAAGTTCCTTCCAAGACTTTTAGTCAAACACCATATGAGTTATGGTCTTGGAAACATCCTAGTCTTAGTTATCTAAGAGTTTGGGGATGTGACGCATATGTTAAGCTCACACAAACTAAAAAATTGGATGATAGGGCAGTTAAATGTAAGTTTGTAGGATATTCTTGAACTCAAGAACATACGTGTTCTACTTCCCAAATGAACAAAGAACATTTATCTCACGAAATGCTAAATTTCTAGAGAATGAATTCCTTCTCAAGAAATATAGTGGGAGTAGACTTGACCTTGATGAGGTACGAGAAGAACAAACTAACATAGAACTAAACCCCATGCCCCTCAAAAGGGCAGTGACGGAACAACCACAAGGTTATGAACTTAGAAGGTCTGGAAGGGAAAGATATGAGCCTGAAAGATATGGTTTCCATATTGATAAGGAACATGATCAGGTCATTGATAATGATGATCCCACCAGTTATGACGAAGCAATGCGTGACATTGATTCAGTCAAATGGCTTGAGGCCATGAAATCCGAAATAGACTCTATGTATCAGAATCAAGTCTGGGACTTGGTGGATGCACCTAAAGGGATAAAACCCATAGGCTGCAAGTGGATTTACAAGCGTAAAACTGATGCAGAAGGCAACATCCAAACCTATAAGGCTAGGTTGGTGGCGAAAGGTTATAGACAAATCCAATGAATTGACTATGACAAAACCTTCTCGCCAGTTGCAATGATAAAGTCCATTCAAATTTTACTAGCACTAGCTGCACACTTTGATTATGAGATTTGGCAGATGGATGTCAAAACAGCTTTCCTTAATGGGAACCTCGTAGAGGAAGTCTATATGACACAACCTGATGGGTTTGCATCTAAGGATGATCATAATAAAGTATGCAAGCTTAAACGATCCATTTATGGACTCAAGCAAGCCTCCAGAAGTTGGAATATACGATTTGATGAGACAATCAAAGAATTTGACTTCATCAAAAATGTAGACGAGCCTTGTGTTTACAGGAAAAGTAGTGGGAATGCTGTTATATTTCTTGTATTATATGTCGATGACATATTAATCATCGTGAATGATATTCCCATGATGCAAGCCACCAAGCAATGGTTATCTCAAAATTTCTCCATGAAAGATTTGGGAGAAGTAGCCTACATCCTCGGCATTAAGATCTACCGTAATAGATCTAAGAGGTTGTTAGGACTTTCTCAATCTACGTACATAGATAAAGTTTTGAAAAGATTCAAAATGGAAGATTCCAAAAGAGGTAATTTACCTACTTGTCATGGAATCAAATTATCTAAGGAGCAATGTCCACATACTCATTCAGATAGAGAGCGTATGAGTAGGATCCCTTATGCTTCAGAAATAGGATCGATCATGTACGCCATGCTATGTACAAGACCTGATGTCTCTTATGCTCTTAGCATAACGAGCAGGTATCAGGCAAATCCTGGTGAGCAACACTGGGCAGCTGTCAAAACAATCCTCAAGTATCTGAGAAGAACTAAGGATGTGTTTTTGACATACGGAGATTTTTCTGAGATGAAAGTCATTGGTTACTGTGATGCGAGCTTTCAGACCGATAGGGATGACAGCAGATCGCAAACAAGATATCTATTTACTTTGAATGGCGGAGCTGTCAGTTGGAAAAGCTCAAAGCAGTCAACTATAGCGGACTCCACCACTGAAGCTGAGTATATTACAGCATCTGAGGCAGCTAAAGAAGCAGTCTGGATAAAGAAGTTCATCACAGATCTGGATGTGGTTCCCACGATAAAGATGTTGGAGTTTGCTAAGGTCCCAATGATCAATAAACAAGCATGAAACATAAGTGAATACAACGAGGAGTTGCGGAATGCTCACATCGATCGGTTGAGCGACGTGGGAGGCAACAAAAATTTCCTTTTTCTACCCACTGGACTGCTCGGCAGTTCACTGCTTTCCTCTCCAAGATTCGGCTTTGATTCTTCAAGAATCCAAGCTCCAAGCTTCATCAAACGATTCCCGGCTCATGGGTGGACTTCCCTATCACCTTCGCATGTCTTCGTAGTGTGCTAGCACTCTTGATTTTGCAACAAAATCATGACTCTTATTCTTCCCATTGCTCTCGGTTTTTCTGGGCAGAAAACCAGTGAAGAACAGCCCTTGTGGGCGTGAGGAAGAAGAGAGAAAAGAGAAGAGAGAGAGATGGAATTGTGTAATATTTTTAATTGATTTCCAAAATCAATAACATATACCAAAACTTAAAATAATGGTATTAGTCATTCAAGCTTTCAAAAGCTTTTCAACAACTCCCATCAAGTCACATCTATCAATCAAGTTATCAAGTCACATAACTCAAAGTGACAAATGATTTGACGCTTGATGCGACTAATGATTTGACGCTTGATTTGACTTGCGTGCCGCACTCGAATTCAAAATGCGAATGCGCTCGCAAAAAATCCCGGGCTCGAGTTCCCTAATTCCAAATTAACGAATTTCCGTTGTGACGCAATTAAATGATTACGCCTAGCGAAGTCACTATTCACGTCGCTAACGAATTAATTCTAAATTAATTCGTTCGCCCGAATTAAAATCTAATTGTAATTCCACGTCGAAATCCAATTTCGTTTAATATATCGAATATATTAATTTGTCGATTAATTCCAAATTAATCGTTCTCTCTCTTTAAATGATATTTTATCCGAGATAAAATATCTCCGCAATTAATCCCAGATTAATTTTCTCTCTCTTCTAATTGATCCCAGATTAATTTAGAGTGCGAGTCATACGTCATCGGTGAGTCTTCGGGAAGCGACCCATGAGATCCCCGGATATGTTGGCAGTAAATTCGGTCGTCGGACTATCCGAACACGTAAGTACCTCGTACTATATTTATACCGATTTACAAGACAAGGTTGGCTTCTAGCAAAGCGCCATGCCTACCCAATTCTCCATAAATATCCTTACAGGAATAAAGGATCTATATCAGGCGTAGTATACGTAGTATTGAGTATTTCGATCCAGTATCGGATGATCACATGCAAGGCCTGGGGCTGGTACAGTGTCTGCCCCGTACGAAGCATATATCGGATGACGAGCAACTAGTCTCTTAATTATCGGATAATCATGACCAAGTCATATTATCCCGACGGTTGCAACCGTTTTAGAGAAAAAGTTCTGTATCTCTGCGCGATCATCAACTCCATATGACTGGAGTGACACTTCCGTCTTGACATCACACCCAACACACTACGATTCTCGATATACCCAGAAGAGGCGTACACAGAAACCGATTAAAGCCTTGGACGATCAAAACCAAAGTATATTGATTGTCGTAAGTATTAGTGGTGCAAGTCTCAGGTTAAGACCAAATACACCTACCCTGATTTCGGATTCCATAGACACATAGTCATACTACCAATGGAATTCCGAGGGGGTCTATCCAGAGCGAAGCTGTTTCCCGTACCATCGGTAAAACACAACCTCCTATTACACTTGCATGAGTATCCTATACCCAAACATATAAGAACTATGTCGTTGTGCCCTCACAACACGCACAAGTGTAATACTAGTCTTTTACGTATTTATCGATGTCCAATCTCGATAATACTCTGACTAGGGATATTTAATGATTTATCCTTCGTGGATTGATACTGTCTCATATCATTCTCAATCCAGGAACAAATCATAGGGACCTCCTATCATTTATACATCTAGGTGATCTAATCACAAATGATAAGAGTTCAATCTCCTTTGTCACATAGTTAATTTGTACAACAATACCGTGATCTGTACAAATAGTGACGCTATGAGTCATAATTGTCCAAGAAAAGAATGGCGTCACGATGTACTGTGACAACACGGGCGCCATTGCTCAATCAAAGGAACCAAGGTCCCACAAGAAATCCAAGCGTGTACTCAAGCTATTTCATCTCATCAGGGAGATTGTTGAGAGAAAAGAAGTTATTATAGATAAAATACCCACAAAAGATAATCTTGCAGATTCTCTCACTAAAGGACTGACTCAACAAAAGCATGATAGGCACACCCGAGAGTATGGTGTCCAGATTCATACAAGTTGGCTATAGTGCAAGTGGGAGATTGTTAGGGATATGCCATATACCCAACTTGTGGATGGGCTATATGTACATGTATTTACAATATTTTCATTAATTAATAAAATGGAAATCTTTATTATACGTGTCTTACATAAATTATATGAATCATCAAACATTGTAATAAAGCTCTTGGAGTAATAAGATGATGGCTTCCACGCCTTATGAGAATCATTACTCTCAAACTTTCATAGTCATAGTTTTGTGAATAATCTGGGCGTTCACAAAGCGAAGAGACTAGCATGATGATATGATCCGCCCTTAAGTGGGGTAGCCGATCTCATAGGCTACTAGCGGAGATCCGTCCGCTTGGTGTATCACATGGATGCATGAGTTGCTCGTGTCCATCGAACTGACTGCCGAAAGTTTTCACATGGAGTGTTTATCCCATGTGTCTGTGAGAACTTTCATGTATCGATTGTATGACTAGTCCTTAGACTTGAGGTCTTTACAATCTTATGTGCGGATCAAATGACTTTGACATTCTCCTTCCCCGGTTCAAAAGATCCGGTCATAAGGGTATGATTGGGTCATTTGTTGAAACACATGAAGTTTGTAAAGATACAACAGAGAATCGCCACTCTCTCGTATAATATTGTCCTATAAGAGTAGTATTCCAGTTCGCGGGTTGATATGTGTGATCAGTGCTTGAGACTGTGGCTGCAGCGAAAGAATCATGTGAGATTCTTGGGTTAGCACGATTCATGACACTATCAACATCATACCTTTGACTATATGGGTAGACACTTTCCATACCCTAGGCCAAACAGTGGGGATACAGTGAGGCGAGTGACCGTATCATATGTAAATCGCATACAGTGGGTATATATCTTTCCTTCTCATTTGGGGGCCTTGGCATATTGCTAGATGTCAACCTTGGTCATTGAAATCGAACGACCATCTGATCGGAGGATAATTTATGTTCGATTAAATTATCACGATTCATTTTATATCCAACTTGAGGGGAACCCAAAAGGTCACACACAATAAAGTTGAAATCAATGGTTAACAGTGCACAATACAAATTTAACAACATAATGATTGCTGTAGGAATTGTTCATAAATGGTTCAATGTGTTAAATTATTGAACAGATCATTTATGAGGTTCCAAAGTGGCTTAGGGATTGGTGAATGACGATAGGGGCACTTTGAGAATTGGAAAAATGAATAAGAAAATAAAAAAAATATGCATTTTTTTATTTATTTTTTTATTTTGAATTCCAATTCGGCCCAAACTCTTATTAGGGTTTTATAATCTCATTAAACCACTATATTAAGATCCAATGGCTAAGATTTAATTAGCATTTATCCCACATCGGATTCTTAATTAATTTTGTTGTCTTTGGAGCACCTATATAAACCCAAAGAATTCTTTACAAATTTTTACACCAAAACCTTTCATATCTTGGGTTTATATAAGTGAGCAACTCTAAAGTTTAAGAGTAAGCCACTGATTTTGAGGATCCTTAAGTCTAATTGACTAGAGGAATCTCAAGTTAAAAGTTTTGAGGTATTTGCCTAGGCTAGCACCAATGGCAAAATACCCGTGCACTCATGGCGTATTCTTGCCGTTGAGTTTTGGCTTTGGTGTGTGCACCTTTGGAGGCCACACACTTGGGTGGCTCTTTGGAACGTGGAAGAGCTTGCTGAGTTCGAGAAAAGCTTGTAGATTGGAGGGAGGACTGGAGGAGTCTTCGGCTCAAGTAAGTCTTTTTCTTTCTTTATTTTAATTAGAGTTCTTATGATAGTTAGCATGTTTAGGATTATTTTCTTTGTATGTTTTATGAGTTTTTATGCTTAGAATATATAGTAACATGCCTAGGCTTGTAGAATAATCAAAACAAATGGGTCTTGGGCAAAGGGATAGCGGCATCATAATTTTAATTTTCCACTGCGCACTTGCGGCCGCTTCCCAACTGTGTCATAATCCCAGTGCTGCCGACACTACACGTCATTACTTACATCATCATCGCGACGCGCACAACTTCACGTGTCGCGACACCGAGCCAATAATTCAGCTGCCGACGAAGCACGTGCCATGTGTCATCATCTTAGGAAGCCACAGACACACGTCATAAATCAACGGCGCGTCACGCAGGCCGAAATTTTACCTATAAAGTCAACTCGATTTCTTTTCAAATTTTCATACCTTCCTGAAATTCCTAATAGGGGATTTAAGTATTGTATCTTATTTGTTTATTTTTTGTAACTTATATTATGCATTTTTATTTTCAGTAATAGTAGTAGTTTATTTACTTTATTTTTCTTTTATGTTTAGTAGTTAATTTTCTGCTAGGGGAAGAGTGAAGCGTTTATTATTATAGTTTAGATTAATCTCCCTTAATTATAATATATAAATTATTTTAAAACCTGACTTAATTGGATACCACATTTATAGTCGGTTGGACTTAATTAAATTTATTTTAACCTGACTAGACTAGACACCGCCTTTATGGTCGGTTGGAATTAATTCAAAATCTAACTTAATCAAGATACCGCATATATGGTCGGTTGGTAATATCATGCTAAATTTATATATTATAATAAGGGAGATTTCTAAATTAGAAATGGTAAAAGTGAATCCCCTAACCCTATCATTTTATTTTTATTCTAGGTATAAATTAGTTTGTTTATTAAATCTTAAGATTAATGCTTCTTGTTGCCTCATCACCAATAAGATTGATGGGATAAACTTAAAATGAACTTGGAAAAGGGATTTTAGGTTTCAGCCTTAGATTTCAATAACTCACGATCTCACATTGAGACATGGTGACCCTTATGTAGATTTCCTTCCAGGATAGACATATACCTGTCGGGCGGGGGTAGCCATAATTGGAACTTGAACTTAATGAATTCATGTAACTTGGTTAACATAGACATATGATTAATTGGGTTATTTTGGGTGTTTGCATCTGACCATCGAAAAAGGCTTTTGCATATCTTCGTGTTCCAGGTTAGCAAATTGATTTATTACACATATATAAGAGAGTCAATTCATCATTAGAATAATATTGTGTTGAATCATAACCCTAGATGTTTGTGTCTTTTATTTATTTTCCTTAGTATTTTCTTTTATTTATTTCCTTAATAATATTTTGTGGAATCAATATTTAATAACAACAATAGAAATTAAGTCATCGTGGGATCGATATTTTTATACTACTTGAGCGATACGTGCGCTTGCGTTACGTGTGTGATTTCACCTATCAACGACCCATTTTTTTCAAAAAAAAAAAACCAAAATAAAATTAATTTGAACAACAATATTATAGAATAAAAGAAAGAAAGAACCTCACTCATTTTATATATCACCATGTTTTAGAAACTGTTAACAATAAAATAATTTCAACACAATTAGAACAGTTCAGGACCAATTTGTTACAGGAGCCCATTTTAGAATCAAGTAGGAAATTATGAAGTGTCCAAGCATTTCTTCCACCAACGCACACCCTTCCTAAATTGCAAGAAATTGAGAAGTAATTGGAGGAAGTTGACAGGAAATACAGGAACTTGGAGGATGGGTGGAGGAAGTTAGCAGGACATGCAGGAAGTTGAGAAGCATTTTGAGGAAGTTATGTTAACGAGCTATAAGAGCCGAACATGAGCTAAGAAAAAACTCTCGAACACATCGATCAAAAACTAAACATGTCAATTTTCACTAGTTATGCTTTATAGTTAATCTTCCATTAAAGTCTTCATTTATAGTTATAGTTTATTCCAATTCCAGTAAAGTCTAGTTTCACAACCTCTGTAATTTTAGATTCCAATTGTAGTAAAATTTTCATTCCATTAACTTTTATTCTTAGTTTTTTTATTAGCATCCTAATATATTCCAATTATTTATCCCTTGCAAGATTTGGAGAACTCATAGTTTTTACAATCACTCGATTAGAAGTCAGTTTGTAACATTGAGGCTTCTTCGGCATGCTCGCGCACAACACAATTTTGGAGCCAACTGTGTTCTTGGCACACCCGGTAGGATCCACTAGCAGGATACCCCAAAGACAAGAAGTAATGTTGGAAAAGATACTGCTGCATTTGATGTTGAGGTTGCTCCTATAATAATAGGGCAAGGACAATAATGAATTGTTCCACACCTAGTGGACCAAATTGAGAGGAATCTGGCTCATCTTGAAATTCATAGTAAGAAATATCAGACTCCAACAAGACCTATTGTTGGAGCCTCAGATGATTCAGTTTTACCTACTAATTCAAGTGCTGACTTGGTAAATTTTTCATATATAATAGTAAGGAGGATGAAAGTGAGCCATGAAATAATCATGCGAACTTTAGAAAGGATTGAACAACACATGTCTGGCCAAACATCATGGAATGAGAGGAATGAAGGTCATGAAGTAATTTCTATGCCAGTTAGGTAGAAGGAACTCAGGGGGAAATCCTCTGGAGGATTTCATGAAACATATGGCTTATCATGTCCTTATATGTCTAATCCCCACCCTCTTCATCCTCCAGTGGAATACAGATACCAACCTCCTCACATGAGAGAAGAACTTAGAGGATTTACCAGGATTCCTACTACCAATGGTCACCATTTTGGTAATGGCAGGCTTGTGGCTCCTCAATAATTTTTCGGAGCCACGAGTCTAAACAACCATCATGCAGTTTATGAAGAGGGGCACATACAGGAATGGGCCTTGGGGGCAATCATCCATTGTTCAATAGAGGAAACCATCCTCTAGTGAATATTCCCCAATACGTGGATGCGGAAATAGTAAGAGAAGTGGTGTAAGAACTTTATGGACCAGGGCTGAGGCAAATTGGTCTTCCCGAATTTCAAAAATTAAATCCCGATGTTGTTGTAGGAAACGATTCCCTACACGGCGGAAGCGTGTTAGGCATCATGATCAACCTTGAAATTTTTTTCTGCTTTCCCCTTAATTGCTGAAACTTTCCAGCCCTATTAGACACGTTTTGCTTCTGTTTTTGATGGTTGTTACAGCCCCAAACATCCCCCGAATAGCTGCCAAAACTAGACTATTTTGCACACCGAAAGTTCCTTATACGCTTACACAGCTCATTGTTTTAGTTGTCGTTGTGTATTGAGTTTTTTACCACAGTTTTGGACAAAATAACCACACCAAAACAGTCCCAAAAATCCACAAAATAGCTCTATGTGTTACCAAAATGTTATGTGTAAAAACACACCACAAACGACTCACAAATAACTATTAAAAGTGGCGGCAGTGAGTGGAATTTTCTGCTAACTGCCGTGAGTCCAAGAGAAGGGAAGAAAAAGATTTCGTTTCAAGTTCCAAATGATCTTCCATCCTATGAATCGTCACCAACAAATGGAAGTGTGAGTTTTACTCACAAAACCAAATCCCTAAATATTTTAGAGATTAGAGTTGTCACACATAATTTTCCTTCACTTTTCTACTCTTAAGAGAAAAAGAGAAGAAGATGAAAGGTGGGGTTTCAAAATTGAGAGTGTACATAAAAAAAATTATTTTTCTTTTTATACTTAGGTTTTTTAAGTTATCAAAAATAACACAAACCCTAAGCCTTCCCTTAGTGCATTTTCGGCCATAAGGCCTTGTAAAAAGGAAATATTTAATTTTTTAAATATCTTCATAAAGACATAATCAATTTCCCAAAAGAAAACTTGTAACTTCCATCTTAATAAAGATATGAATTTAAAATCCAATTTAAAATCCATTTTGTTTCCAAAACTTAAATTGTATACAATATATAATTTAATAATTATAAGATTTAAAAATATAAAATGTTAAGTGATTATTTTATAATCATTAACATTTATCTTATATCAAAATTAATATAAGTTCCATGTATGACAAATATATTAATAATCATATTAATAATATATATGATTTTTTAATTGGACTATCCAATTATATTTTATTTGTTACAGTATATCAAGCTAGCACTGAGACCAAATTAACCTACAATTTCGAACTCTAATAATCCCGAAATATTAATTAAACTTTTAATTTAAATATTTCGAATTATTAACTTTAGGTTATTCCACTAGAAATTCAAAGTTTCACTTTCGTTACCGTAGATATATTATATGAGCCGAACTACGTTGGTGTCCATCGATATAGTCATTACATAAGGATTGACCCTTAAGGAGTATCTCATAATCCCTCTAATTATTTTTACATTAAGTACCATTCTCTAATGAATGATTTATTCATAAGTATTATGAATATAAATCTTTCTATCCGCAATAGAAAGACTTGAGCGCTTTAATCGTTCAAGTACCGAATCAACCATTAATGAAGATACTCCTATAATTCTTGCAAGAAGGAGTGAACTCCATATTTATGTAGAACGTCCCCAGCTACACAGCAAACCATGTCCCCAACGTACGTAGCTATTGGTCGAGGTTTTTACACCAACCTCATATTTGTAAATCAAATGACATAGCTTGTAATGCATAAGTTTGTAGTACACTCAGGATTCGTATCAATTTATATAAGACCATCTAGTATATTTAAAAGAATTTCTTTATTTAATAGATATTATAAGAAATTCATTTCTATCTGGGTCCAGTCCTTTAAGATCACATCATATAAGGTGCCTCTATTCTCATGTCTCCAAATGGACGATCACGGATCAAGGTCGTCATACATTTATAGAATGGACCACAGCTATAGATAAACAAAAAAAAAATACCCGCTTTGTTTGCTCTCTATGAATTTTTTTAGATTTCTAACTTAAAACTTAAATCCTCTTGTGTATGACACTTATACACTAAGTCTGAAGGCACAAAAGTAATCAATGGTAAACTAGACAATTTATAACATACGATTTAAATCAAAATAATTGATAAATGAACAATGTATTTTTTTATTTTAAACAAATAATTCCGTTTATAAATTACATGAAGATCTAGAGCATATATTCCAACAATCTCCAACTTGCACAAGTACAAATGAGATATGTCACGTAATCCTAGACCCTCTATGTGACCTTCAAATATTTTAGCTGACAAGGTCTTTGTAAACGGATCAGCCAGGTTCTCTGCGGATGCAATCTTCGTGATAGATACGTATCCTCTCTGCACTATCTCCCTGATGAGATAGCATTTCCTCTCTATATGCTTTCCCCTTTTGTGGCTTCTTGGTTCTTTGGAGTTCGCCACTGCACCACTATTATCGCAATAAAGTGTGAGTGGTTTACCCATATCTGGAACAACTTCCAGATCTCCTAATAATTTCTGGAGCCAGACAGCTTCCTTAACTGCTTCGCAAGTTGCAATATACTCAGCCTCTATAGTGGAGTCAACAATACAAGATTGCTTTATGATCCTCTATAAAATGGCCCCACCACCTAGGGTAAAAACTGATCCAGATGTTGATTTCCTAGAATCGACATTCATTTGAAAATCAGAGTCTGTATATCCTCTGAGGATCATATCCTCACCAGAATACACAAGCATATAATTTCTCGCTCTCTTAAGAAACTTGAGAATGTGTTTCACAACCACCGAATGATATAATCCTGGGTTAGAATGAAACTTACTGACTATTCCCAGTGCAAAAAAAAATGTTCGATTTCGTGCATAACATAGAATCAATGAGACTACCAACTGGTGAAGCATATGAGATATGTCTAATTTCCTCAACTCCTTGAAGTGTCTTAGAAGACAATTTATTTGACAAATGAATTCCATGTCCGAAAGGCAAATTGTCTTTCTTGGAATTCTGCATCCCAAATCGCACAAGGATCTTGTCGATATAGGAAGCCTAAGACATAGCTAACAGTCATCTCTTACGATCCCGAAGAATCTGGATCCCAAATACATAATTGGCCTCTCCCAAATCTTTCATTTGGAATTGGTTAGCTAGCTAGGATTTCACATCCGATAATATTTTTACATCATTCCCAATGATTAAAATATTATCGACATACAAAACGAGAAAAACCACATTACCGTCAATGACGAGATAGTATGCACAAGGCTCATCGACGTTTTGCTTAAAATCATAAGACTTGATCGTGGTATCAAATATTATGTTCCAAGATCGAGATGCTTGCTTGAATCCATAGGTGGACCTTTGCAGCTTGCAAACCTTTTGCTATTGACCTTAGGCTATGAACCCTTCTGGTTATACTATATAGATTCACTCATCAAGATTGTCATTCAAGAATATAGTCTTGACGTCCATTTGCCAAATATCATAGTCATAATATGCGGCAATGGAGAGAAAAGTGAGAATGGATTTGAGCATGGATACTGGCGAGAAAGTCTCTTCATAGTCGACTCTCTCTTTCCAGGTATAACCCTTGGCCACTAGCCTAGCCTTGAAGGTTTGTACCTTCCCATCCGCTCCTCTATTTCTTTTGTAGATCCACTTGCAACTTATTAATTTAACCCCATCAGGTTGGTCTACAAGTTCATAGACTGAGTTAGAGTACATCGACTCCATCTCGAGGTTCATGGCTTTGAGCCAATCCTTTTTATCAGATCATCCATTGCACTACGATAGGTCAATAGATCATCTACGCCATCACTGTATGTGATAACTTGTGCCTCTCTAACTCAAAGATAGAGATCAGGTTGTCATACAACCCTCACACTACATCTAAGTGGTAAATCATTCTGATATACTTGTATCTGACGCTCAGATATCGAAGGTGTTATGCTTTTGTCAACTATTATTGATAGTGGCATGCTGGTTGAACCATCAAGTCACTCATTAAGTAACATTTTACTTCGAGGTTTGAACTCTCTCATATAATCATCTTCAAGAAATGTAGCGTTTGTCAATACAAACACTTTATTATCTTTCGGACTATAGAAGAACCAACCCCTAGTTTCCTTAGGATAGCCTACAAATAGGCACACTTGAGAACGTGACTCTAACTTTATAGTCTTATTCTTCAGCACATAAACTGGACACCTCTATATGCGGAAATATCATAAACTAGCTTTACGACCACTCTATAACTCTAAGGGAGTCTTAGGAACAAAATAGATGGAACTACATTAATGATATATATTATTTTTTACAATGCATATCCCCAGAATGCATTGGATAGTGAACTGTAACTAAATATAGATCTTATCATATCTAGTAGAGTTCGATTTATCCTCTCTGCAACATCATTCTACTGTGGTGTTTCAGGTGCTGTGAACTGGGACATTATCCCATATTCAACCAGAAATTCCTTAAAATCACTATCTTCTCCTCCACGATCTGATCATAGAGTTTTGATCTCCATACCTAATTGGTTCTCAACCTCAGCACAATACTCTTTGAAATTTTCAAAGGTATCTGAATTGTGCTGTATTCGGTAAACATATCCATATCTCGAATCATCGTCAATAAATATAAAGAAGTATTCATAACCATCACGGGCTCTTACATTCATTGGTCCATAAATGTCTGAATGTATTAACTCAAGTGGTTGACTGGCTCTTATACCTTTTCTAGTAAAAGGCTTATTCTAGAAAATATTCACAGACTGGTAAAATTTCAAGTTTTAACTAGTTTAAAGCTCCATACTTTATCAACTAATATCTCCGGTCAAGCTAATATGACCAAGTATAAGATGCCAAAGAAATGTGTCATCGTGAGAAATGTTTTAGCGTTTTATTCAGTGTTGAGCAGTGAACTATACGTTAACAGTTTAAGACATATAAGTTGTTCTCTGATTTTCATGTGCTTATAGTTAATCCATTTCTAAAAATAATAACTAAATTATTTTTAAATGAAATTGAAAAACCATTATCCAAAAGTTTTGAAACAGAAATCAAATTCATACGAAAATCAGGAATAAATAACATATTGTTGAAATTTTAATAACTATTATTTAAAAAATTTAAACTGGAAACTCCCACTGCTCTAGCTAAAGTAGCATTCCCTATCCTGACCCTCATGATATAGTCACCTTCCGCAAGGTCCCTCCATGAGTCAAGTAGCTGCAAAGAAGAACAAACGTGGTTAGTGGCTCTAGAATAAAAAATCCATGCGGATTTATCATCCTCCATTAATAAAGATTCAATTACAAGTAAATCATATTTACTTATGGCATTTTTCTTCTTCAACTCAGTAAGGTATTTCAGGTAATTCATTTTCCAATGCCCATCCTTGTTGCAATGGAAACAATTTCCTTTAGGCTTGCCGTCCTTAGAGCTTCTCTTGTTCTTCTTCTTTGCAGATTTAAAAGATTCTATAACATTTACCTCTCTACTGGGCTTACAAGGATCCACCAACATATACTCCTAATGAGTGAGCTTATTAAGCAGCTAGGTCAAAGTAAAAGTCAACTTGTTCATAACATTAGTGCTTTTAAATTTCTAGAAACTCTTCGGAAGAGTTTCCATGATCATGGCACCTGGCTTCGCTCGTCAAAACAAGCTCCATGAGTTTCAGTCGTGTTGAGGTAGGTCATCTTCCTCAAGACATGCTCTCAGACTTATGTCCATTCCTTCATCCTTGCGGTCATCGCTGAGACCACAACCTCATGACATTGCAGCTTTGAAGGCTGACTGAACATGTCCTACAATGACTCCATCATCAAAGATGCTGTAGCAATTGGCTCATGCTTTGCAGTAAGAACCCTGGACATCCTGTTAGCAAGTAACAACGGGCTTTTTCATTAACCACGACCTATTTTTAGTAGGCATCACACATAACTTGGCCAGAATTTATGACCGGCTCGGGAGGATATTCCTCCACCAGGACAAACTTAAGGTCTTCACAGACGAAGATGGTGTTCATGTTACTTTTCCATTTAACATAGTTTTTCCTGGTTAACTTATCATTTGAGAGGAAGAGAATGATTTGAGAAACCATGGCTGAAAATAAAACAAGAATGCATTTTAACATTCATTCATCGCATATTAAAATCGTAAAGAATGTTTAGGAATAAATTTAAACATGATGCATGTACCATGTATAATGTATCAGAAACCTAAAAACAATTACTAAACTTGTTGTGATATTTTATATCATACCGTAAGTGTACGGTGTCAAGTTTTAATAAAGATGAGTGAAAGAGTTTCGAACCCACATGGATTGTATTCAACTCACACTAAGTACTGCAATTGATAATCTTAACTTTATTCAGAAAACAACTAAATTAAGATTAAACTAATATTAAAACTAAAATCTAAAGAAACGAGACATTAAAACGTTTGATAAAGATAATCCAAAGAATATAGAGATTCTAGAGTCTGATTTCACCTAACTATCCCCTATGTATTTGTCATGCCATTCAATTCTTATTCAAATGCATTGTTTATAAGTCAAGAATCCTAAAGTATTCCACTCCCTCTCCCGAGCAATAGTGAAAATATTATTAATTACCGACTTCGATATCCCTATAAAAATCTAGTAATCAACAATTCATTACGTTCTGTGATTCTTTATTAACGGCTTCAAAGGAATTATAGATTCTTCTGAACTCTATAAGGCTCCTAGGTTATATTCTCTAGATCCTATTCAAAATATCTCTCTCCCGAGCAGTAGATTCTAAACATTGATCATCTCAATTTGTGGCCAACAAATAAGAAGCATTAAACATAAGAGAATATAAATAACTAAATTACAACTTCATAAAACTCAAATTGGCAAACAATACATAGGTTCAAGCATTACGTTACATCATCCTCTAGAATAATGGAGTTAGTTCATGACTAAAGATAATAACAATGGAAGTAATGTCATGAACTTATTAGAAATCATTAGAGTTTAAAGAAAGAAACTGGAGAATTAAACCTGAATCGAATCCCTTCGTCTTTGGACATCACCGCCTTCGTCTCATATTGTCGCTCTTCAATATTCCTCCTTGGATCTTTATAAAAGTATGTATTTTGATTCTTGATTTTTGTATTAGCCTCCTCTTTAGGGTTTTGGATGAGCTTCTATATTTATAGAAAAATCTTGGAGTCATTGTGCATGTAAAACCCTAAAAATTGGTGTTTATGGGCGACTGCCGCAACGTCGCGACATCGAAAAGTGGCATTGCGACACCCAACTCTTTGGATTTTACTATGTGAGATGCTAAGGGGCGTTGTGACGTTAGGAAAAATTTTTGGTTGCTGTTTTTCTGTGCTTTCCGCTCTTCCCGCGTGCTTTCGTTGCGTCCGTAAGGTCCCAAAAACACGTACAATTGCCCCAACATCCATGTTTCAATGCTTCTTATCAATAAAACATAAAGTCTAATAAAATAGTAAGTTATGAATGTAGGAATAAGTGAGTATAAACCGCACTTATCAAACACCCCCAAACTTAAGATTTTGCTAGTCCCGAGCAAAAGTCTAAATACAAACTAAATAAAAATAGACAAAAAAAATAAAAAAAATTAACTAGGCCACTTTGATAGGAATCACGATTGCATTTAGCATATGCAACAAGCCTTTAAACCCCTAGGCGGCCGTAGTGGAAGAGTTATAGTCTCGTGAGGGCTTGCAGCGACAACACCCACAAACATCATTCAAACATATGCAATCATGTAAAAATATAATAATAATAAAATCAAAGAAAATAATCCTGGTAGTTACACATATTATTGTCCTCAAAGAATGCTTATCAATGAAATCAGAGAACCTTCAAAGTACTCAATGCAACTAAAATTCAAGTTCTTGAATAAATCATCTGAGCCAGACTCACAATGTGTGTGTGTAAAGGTTCATTCACAGATCGACGCTTAGGTAAGCCAACTCAATGATTTCGTCTCAAAAATTGGGATCTGATGGGTCAAACCAACCTAGATATCTCAAAAGTACTATGTATTTGCCTTATTTTGTGCTCAGTATGGTACAATTTTTTTTCTTCCTTTTTCCTTTTCATTTTTTTTCAACACACCTACCCTTTAAGGTAGTATTTTTCTTCATGGCGGTCCTAACACTCGCCCATGGGAAGCTTCATACTTATCGGTTATAGGTGGTTTAACTCTTTTTTCTTTCTTTTCTTATGCTTTCATTCTTTTTCAATCAATTTTTTTTTTCTTTTGTTTTTAACCTTGCTATACATCATAACACCAGTAAATCGAGATAGACATCTAAGCAAACGATCATTCATCAGCAAATAATTTCTTCAACTAGTCATTTTGCCAACTACCCAGGTTCTTACTGCTAAAGACCTATTATTAAGTGCTTACGAGATTCACTTAGATCACCTACTCAAGGCATCAGATAAAAGTCAATTGGGAACTTACCATTTCTAAAATTTCATTTTAAAGCAAACAAAATTCATCATTAGACTTATGCTTTACTATCAAGGAATAAAAACAAAAAATAAAAAAAATTAATTTTATTTAATAGCAGGAACTATCACTACATGACTATCACTACATGCACACACCCCCAAACTTAAGATTTTGCTAGTCCCGAGCAAAAGTCTAAATACAAACTAAATAAAAATAGACAAAAAAAATAAAAAAAATTAACTAGGCCACTTTCATAGGAATCACGATTGCATTTAGCATATGCAACAAGCCTTTAAACCCCTAGGCGGCCGTAGTGGAAGAGTTATAGTCTCGTGAGGGCTTGCAGCGACAACACCCACAAACATCATTCAAACATATGCAATCATGTAAAAATATAATAATAATAAAATCAAAGAAAATAATCCTGGTAGTTACACATATTATTGTCCTCAAAGAATGCTTATCAATGAAATCAGAGAACCTTCAAAGTACTCAATGCAACTAAAATTCAAGTTCTTGAATAAATCATCTGAGCCAGACTCACAATGTGTGTGTGTAAAGGTTCATTCACAGATCGACGCTTAGGTAAGCCAACTCAATGATTTCGTCTCAAAAATTGGGATCTGATGGGTCAAACCAACCTAGATATCTCAAAAGTACTATGTATTTGCCTTATTTTGTGCTCAGTATGGTACAATTTTTTTTCTTCCTTTTTCCTTTTCATTTTTTTTCAACACACCTACCCTTTAAGGTAGTATTTTTCTTCATGGCGGTCCTAACACTCGCCCATGGGAAGCTTCATACTTATCGGTTATAGGTGGTTTAACTCTTTTTTCTTTCTTTTCTTATGCTTTCATTCTTTTTCAATCAATTTTTTTTTTCTTTTGTTTTTAACCTTGCTATACATCATAACACCAGTAAATCGAGATAGACATCTAAGCAAACGATCATTCATCAGCAAATAATTTCTTCAACTAGTCATTTTGCCAACTACCCAGGTTCTTACTGCTAAAGACCTATTATTAAGTGCTTACGAGATTCACTTAGATCACCTACTCAAGGCATCAGATAAAAGTCAATTGGGAACTTACCATTTCTAAAATTTCATTTTAAAGCAAACAAAATTCATCATTAGACTTATGCTTTACTATCAAGGAATAAAAACAAAAAATAAAAAAATTAATTTTATTTAATAGCAGGAACTATCACTACATGACTATCACTACATGCACACACCCCCAAACTTAAACCTTGCATTGTCCTCAATGTAAGATAAACATAAAGAAACAAAAATAAGGTACAACACTACCGTGCATGGAGTTGATCAGACTCCTGTTGGTCAGAATTTGGTTGCGCAGGCTGTGTGGGTTGCACTAATACTTGCATAAATAACATGAAAACTAATAACAAACAAATAACACAACAAAAATAAAAATAAAAATAAAAGTAAAGTAAAGGAAATAAAAATAAATAAATGCAAAGGTTGCCTCCCCGTTAGCGCTAAGTTTAACGTCTTCAGCCAGACGCAACCACCCAAGTGATCATGGTGGCTTATTCTTTTGTATCAACCGGCTGTTGTGACATGAAAAAGATAGCTTGGTAGGCTGTGGTATTTTATCCATGGATGGTCCTCCAGGGTCTACTAATGGTTGAAACGTTTGACTGCACATGTGACAAAATTGGCTCGACCACTTTTTGAGCATCCTATTAATCATCTTCAGGTGAGCACTTACTATTTTTTTTTTTTTTGTGTTTTGGGGTCGATTTCAGGATTGGCTGCAGAGAATCTTCTTTTATGCACGACTTCACTATGCTCGTAGGGTGCTAAAATACTGATTCACCCTGCATGTTTGCAACTCCCTTCTCTACAATATCTACCCTGTGACATTCCGTATCACCTTGAGGACTCGATATGGCTTTGAAAATATTGAAGGTTACTTCTTCATCTTGAACTCTCATATTCAATTCATCTTTCTACACATCAATGGCGCTCTTCCGATTGCCAAGAAAGGTCTCCCAAGGATGATTGGGACGCCATGGTCCTCTTCAATATCAAGAACAAAGAAGTCAGTAGGAAAATAGAACTTATCCACCTTAATCAATACATCCTTTACTATTCCTCGTGGGTATGTGTGAGATCTATCTGCTAGATGCAATGTAACAGTGGTTGGCTTTGCCTCACCTCTGCCCAACTGTTTGTAGATTAATAAGGGCATGAGATTGATACTTGCCTCCAAATCGCATAGTGCCTTACCAAAATATCGATTCCATTAGTGAACAATATGGTAATGTTGCCAGGATCCTTCAGTTTTGGAGGGAGCTTCCTCTGTATGATATCACTACACTCATTTGAAAGTGCTATTGTTTCAAAATCTCCCAGCTTCCTCTTCTTTGACATTATCTCATTCATAAACTTCACATAGTTAGGAATATGTTCTAATACATATGCGAAGGGGATATTGATATAGATCTTTTTGAAGATGTCAAGGAATTTTGCAAATTGAGCATCAAACTTCTTCTTTTGAAAGCGCTAAGGGTATGTCAAATGTGTTTTCGGGATGGGTGGTGGCGTATATGGAGGATCTGCTGTATTGTTCTCTTCTTTTATTTCTGTATCCTCTTGAATTATCGCTTATTTGACTTGACTACCTTGGTCTTTAGAGGTATCTTTAATCTCTTTCCCACTCCTAAGGGTAATATCTTGACATTGCTCCTTAGGATTGACTTCGATATTACTCGGGAATGCCCCTTTCTATTGATTAGCCATGGAAGCAAGTTGTGTTAGTGTTCCTAGAACATGCCAATATCGTCTAAGAGTGATTTGTGTGTGAATAAACAAAGAAGTTGCGGAAAAATACTTACAATGAGTGGATGAGTTTCAAAACTTTCCATGGATGTAGGTGGAAGCTCCAAGCTTTCTTTGTGTTCCAAACTCATGGGTGAGTTTCTCTATCACATTCTTTTGACTCTAAATGTGCTAGCAAGCTTGAATTTTTGAAACAAAAATTCCATGGAGAGAGCTTGAAGTTTCGGCCAAGAGAGGTGAGGAAGAGAGAAGTTATGTTGTGTTATTTTGTTTCTAAAACAAAATTATTACACAAGTTGACTTGTCAAAAATGTGTATATGCTTTTTCAAAAGCAAAGAAAAAATAAAGTGTGTTGGAGAAGCTATCATAAAAGCTCTCAACCACTTCCATCAACTTGAATGACAAGTGATGTAAGTTGGTGGGTCCCACTTTAAATTCAAAATTTAAGTCGGACAATCCAACACACAACTTTACTTGGGCCCGGGTTCGTTTAATTCCGAATTAAATGAATTTGCCGTTACGACATAATTAAATCCAATTTAAAAAATAATTATGCCTTTCAAAATTATTATGAAAGTCGCTTGCGAATTAATTCTAAATTAATTCGTTCGCTTGAATTAAAATCCAATTTTAATTCCACGTTGAAATCTAATTTCAATTAATATATCTGATATATTATTTTAGCCCAATTAAATAAATTAAATAGAAAAGTCTAATTTAACTATTAAATTTATTTTACCGATTAATTCCAAATTAATCGCGTTCTCTCTTCTCGACGAATTTAATCCCAGATAAATTCTTGACGCAATTAATCCCAGATTAATTCTTTCTCAGATAACGAATTCCCAGATTAATTATTTCCGTGATTAATCCCAGATTAATTTTCTCTCTCATAATTAATCCCAGATTAATTCTGTTCGAGTCAAATCTCATAGGTGAATCTTTGGGAAGCGACCCAAGAGATCCCTGGATATGTTGGCAGTAAATATGGTCATCGGACTATCCGAATATGTGCATATCTAGTACCACGTTCTTACCGATTTACAAGACATGATTGGCTTCTAGCAAAACACCATGCCTACCCAATTCTCCAGAAATATTCTTTAAAGGAATATATAATCTTTATCAGGCATAACATACTATGTATTGCGTATTACGATCCAGTATCGAATGTCACATGCTAGGACTGGGGCTGGAATTGTGTCTGCCCCGTACGAAGCATATATCGGATCACTGGCAACTAGTCTCTATAATTGGATAATCATGACCTAGTCATATTATCCCGATAACTGCAGTACTTAAGAGTACCAGTTCCGTATCCCTGCATGATCACCATATCCATATGACTGAAGTGATACTTCCATCTTGACATCACGCCCAATACACAACGATTCTCAGTATACCCAGAAGAGGCGTACACAGAACCTGTTAACGCCCCGGACGACCAAAACTAAAGTATACTGATTGTTGCAAGTATTAGCGATGCAAGTCTCAAGTTAAGACCAAATACACCTACCCTGATTCGGATTCCCACAGACACATAGTCATACTGCCAATGGGATTCCGAGGGGTCTATCCAGAGCGAAGCTGTTCCCGTACCATCAGTAAACAGAACCTCCTATCACACTTGCATAAGTATCCTATACTTAAATATATGAGAACTATGCCGTTAAGCTTCCATAACGCGCACAAGTGTAATACTAGCCTATTCCGCATTATCGATGTCCAGTCTCGATAATACTACGACTAGGGATATTTAATGATTAAACCTTTCATGGATTAATACTGTCTCATATCTTATTAATCCAGTACTAATCATATGGACTTTTATTATTTATATATCTAAGTAATCTAATTACAAATAATAAAATAGCAATATCCTTTGTCACATAATTAATTTTGTACAAGAACACCATGTCCTTTACAAAATAGTGATGTTATGGTCATAATTGTCCAACAATCTCCCATTTGGCCTATAGCCAATCACTCAAGTTTCTAACACCTGAACTATGTACGGGTCGCTCATGCTTATGCTGAGATATCGCTCTTGCCAGCGAGTTTACAAGGTTATCATCTGATGCGATTTATTCGATCATCAAATCGCCATGATGTATGATCTCACGAATCAGATAAAACCGTCGAAGTACATACTTGGATCGTTGATGAGACTGCGATTCTTTTTCATGTGCTGTAGCCTAGCTCAGCTGCTAACAGAACTACTCCTAATCTAATTAGGAATTTTATGGATCCACAATATTTCTTCTGCTGCCTCAGCTACAGCAATGTTTTCCGCTTTTATGGTTGAATCGACAACAGTATCTTGCTTGGAAGATTTCCAGCTCACTGTTTCGTTGTTCAAACAAAATTATGTACCCTTATGGCGACTTACAGTCGCCATTATCGGTTAGGAAACTTGCAACGGTGAACCTAGTCATCTCAAGTTCTCATTCTCCATAACTTAAGAAAGCATCCTTAGTTCGTCTAAGATATTTAAGGATATTCTTAACATCAATCCAGTGACCATCACGTGGATCGGCCTGATTGTGACTCCAAATGCTCAAAGAATATGAGACACCGGGTCGCATACATGTCTTTCAATGTACGAGTTCTCGGAGAGTGCCAACAACTTTTAGATCTATCCCAGTAGATCTTTATTCCTAGAATAAAGGTTGCCTCTCTCAAGTATTCTATGGAGAATTTAATGAAAGCCAAGCTTTCACCGTTGTTTTATTGGAATGTCATTGCTAAGAAGCAATACATCATCAATGTATAGGACAGTGATTGTCAGTGCGCTCCCACTAACCCTCTTATATACACAAGAATTATCTTCGTTTTGAATGAAACCATATACCATTATGATCTCATCAAAATGTTGGTTCCAAGAACACAATGATTGCTTCAATCCATAAATGGATCGATTTAACTTGCAATCCTTGTTTGCATGTTTCGGCATGAAAAAACCGTCAGGATGTTATAAACATCCTCCAAAAGGTTTCCGTTTAAGGAAAATAGTTTTTGACGTTCAGCTGCCATATTTCATAAACGAAATATGCAGCACTTGCAAGCATTACCCGAATGGATTTAATCATGGCAACATGTAAAAGGTTTCGTCGTAATCGACACCATGTTGATGACAATACCCTTTCGTTACAAGCCTAGCTTTGTACGTTTGTATGTTGCAATCCATGTTTGTCTTCACCATGAAGACCCATTTACCACCAATAGGCACAATGCCTTCTGTGGATCAACTAGTATCCAAACTTGGTTGATATACATGGAATCCATCTCGGACTTCATGGCACTTTGCCATATAGTGGAGTCGATACCTTGTATCGCTACCTCATACGTAGCCGGCTCATTATCCTCAATAAGATTAATATATTTATAAGGTGAGATCAGAAACCCATACCTCTAAGGTTGTTTTCTGACTCTCTCCGACCTATCCGGTTCTTGTGTATTCGAAGATTTTGGCACAGATTCATCCCTGATGAACTGTTCGTGTTTCGTTAAGGGATCAGTGCCAGAAACAGTATTACTCTGATTTTCATCAAATTCTACTTTCCTCCCACTTACCACTGCATATAGGAATTCCTTTTCGAGGAAAACCGCATGGAGAGCAACAAATACATTGTTCTCTTATGAGTTGTATAAGTACTATACTTTTGTTTTCCTAGGATAACCAATTACAAATGTGCACTTATCTAATTTGGGTTGTAGTTTGGTATCATCCAAACATATGCCTAGCATTCCCAAATCTTCAGGAATGAGAAACCCGGTTTATTTCCTGTTCATATCTAATATGAAGCATGTCTAACATATTTTGATGGAACCTTATTCAAAATAAGTATTGCACTGTTCAATGCGTATCCTTAGAAGGAAATTGGTAGCTCAGTGCGACTCATCATTAACCTTACCGATTGAGGTGTTCCGGGAGGAGTCCACTATGAAAGAATACCATACTCTTTCAAGTAATCGAGAAACTTTTTGCTCAAGTATTTTCCACTACGGTCCAACCGTAATATCTTAATACTTTTGCCCGTCTGTTTTTCTACTTCGTGTCGAAACTCTTTGAATTTATCAAAAGTTTCCGATTTGTGTTTCATAAGATACACATAACCATAACGCGATGCAACATCCATAAAGGTTACGAAGTATTCAAATCCACCTCTAGCCTGGCTAGACATGGGCCCACTTAAGTCACCACGAACAAGGGCTAACAGCTCGGTGGCATGTACACCTTTACCGTTAAAAGGCGTTTTAAGCATTTTGCCTAATAAACTAGATTCACAGACGTCATTTGAATTAGGATCAAATCTGTCCAAGTATCCACTCTTCGAAAGTGTGGATATACGAGTCTTGTTTAATATGTCCCATACAAGAATGCCACAAATAAGTCTAATATGATTAATTCAGTTTAGGCCATTTGTTTGTCATGTTATATGTTTGAGATTTGTTTATATTCAAAATATAAGTAATGTCATTCACATCTAATGTGTATATCTCAATATCATCTTTATAAACAAAAATCTCAGTGTTCTGGAACATAAAGGTTTACCCGCAACGGATTGAACTAGATATAAAGAT
This sequence comes from Zanthoxylum bungeanum, assembly GCA_019454045.1. Lineage (NCBI taxonomy): Eukaryota > Viridiplantae > Streptophyta > Magnoliopsida > Sapindales > Rutaceae > Zanthoxylum > Zanthoxylum bungeanum. The sequence goes on along the minus strand of SKCR01024892.1, from coordinate 51,010 downwards.
AATGTTTCTAGTCAAACTAGGTATATTATAACACTTTCCTAATTTAAGTACATGCCCAAAGGGCAGTTCCAAAACTTAGGTTCCCACAGCCAAAACAACGACTCTCGTCCCGTTTCTGACTCGCAGGTCGATCTCACCTAAAACCAGTCTCATACTTATCAGCAGATTACGCACATCAGTATATATGTATGTACCACATCCAATATTAAAAATCCAATTTTAAAACCAGTAGTGGACATGTTTATAACAAATATACCTAAACCCGGAGCCTTGCCCATCTTCACTTCATTCATGTCTGCCTTATCCATACGGCAGTCACAATGTAGGCAGACATCTTGGGATATGTCATTTGTCTTCATAGACGACTGTGACGATTTTGCCTTTGCCCATTTTCTTTACACCCTTAGAAGCCTTCGGCCAAGCCTTGGCCTTCTGGGATGTCGAAGTAAGATGCGTCTTGCGCTTCTTGCCCTTTTGGAAGTTCTGGCTTTGCTTCCTTTTGTATAGCCATTAACTCTCCAAAAGTTTTCTCTTAGTTCATAATGAACCCGTCCCAGCATTCGGGCAGAGACTATAAGATCATATCTATGGAAGTCTCGACCTCGTAGGTAATGCCCAGTTAACCTAGCTGTTCGATGTCAGCAATCATCTGTGAAACCTAGTACTCGACAGATGTACCCTCTGACATACGCGTGCGAAAGAGCTTCTTTTGCAATTTATACTTCTGAGATCTAAGGTTAGATCTGTGAAGATCCTTCAATTTCAACATCATACTATAATGATCCAATCCTTTGTTCTGACAAAGAAATTAAGGAGTCATTGCGGTAAGCATGACAGATTGAGCACTAAAGTTATCATCACAATGAGTCTTCCAAAGCTCATGCTCTACTATTTGCTCAACTCCGGGCTCAGGCCCAAGAAGGTTATCTATTATATAGAGTAACTTCTTAGCTTCCAGGACTATCATGAGATTCAATTCCCAATTTGAAAATTTACGCCGTTGAAGACATCTTCACCTAGGATTATGTTCTTTTACGCTAATCTTTCAGCCATCTCGATTGCAATAGTCCAACTATTCAATCAACGATTTTGGGTACACTCAAAATGTAATGGTTACTATAGTCCAACTATATGACCAACTACAAGTGGAGTAGTGTCTTGTACAGTCTAACTGTTCAAAGAAAGCAATATTAAATATTAGTCCAACTAATATATTTATAACAACGATAAATTAAAATAAAAGAGCGCGTATTGGCAAGTATTTAAACGAAATTGTAAATTTAATATTTGTCTCCCACTATTTTTCGGAGAGCCTCTAATCCTATGTGGAGTACTCGGGAAACCTAGTTTCCTAGTGGGCTAGGATCCCATTCAATAACACACAACCTTGACTTTGGCCAACAAGTTGTATGAAACTTAACTAGGTAGATCTCTAAGATCAATTGGATCCCATCCATTTCCTAGATCCAGTAGGTGGACCTCCAAGTCTGAAATATATATCCAATATATGTAAATATATCTAATATATTTCCTAACCTTTTTCCACTAAATCAACTAAGCTTTGGCTTTGGCTCAACAAGCTTAATGATTCTAGTTAAGCGCGACCCATTGACAGTGGGAAAGCTTCGTAATCGAGGTCGATGAACAAGAAGTGACGTTGACTTTGGCAAAAAAATCACAACTTGCCAAGACGTACGATATGGAACAAAGCTTACGCAGTTTCAACACATCCGCGATGTACAGAGTTCTTGACTTTGGCCAACAAACCAATGCCAATCTTGGATCTTGAGAGAGAACCACTCAATGAAAGGAAAAACGCTTAATATTGTTTGATGGTTTTTCGCATAAATTGGCAACCAATTTATTATCTTTGATTAGGTCTCATCATACACCCTTAAGCATGCATTCTAAAAGCATAATAAGGCCCGAAATAAATTAATAATGATATGCGGATGGATATATAAAAAATTTATTCCTAGAACAAATCTCTCTATTTCCTCTCTCCCGCTAGCATTATTCATACTTCTACCCAATTAAATAATACTTCTAAAGAAACCTCATTTACATTGAGGGGAATTGGTGAGAAGAGAAATACAATGAGAATAGAGGTAATAGGCTGGACACGCAGGTCCAATTTAATAAATTTTAAATTTATTACAATAATTTCCAAAATTACCCTCACCCTTCTAATATCCATCTGGTATACATTATTCATTCATACATCCAAGTATTCACACAAAGCATGTTATTCAATCAATCTAATTCAATTAATTAATCTTTGAATTAATGACCATCCAATGTTCAAACAACGATTTGATTTGCGCGAGTCCAACTCGTTTAAGAATAAATACTCAAAGTACGTATTCTTGAATTATATCGAACTACAATTTTAAATCCAATTTAAATTATATTCAATACTAATTCATATTTAATTCCAAATTAAATAATTACACTTTTAAAAGTGCCTTTTAGACTTGGATTCCAAATCCAATCTACATAGGTCTCAAAGGCCTAATTAGTATCCAATATTTTAATTAAAGTCCAATGGGCTTTTAATTAATTCTTTAGGCATGGGCTTTGGCCATTATGGATCAAACCCAAGATGCCAAGGCCCAATAAGGAATCACTCTTATGCCATAAAATCAATTTTGGCCCATTAGGCCCAATTAAATTTTTAAAGGCCAAAATATCATATTTGGACTTTATGGAAATGGTTTTAGGGCTAATTGGATCCAACTCAATTGTCCAAAACCAAACTTAGCCCAACCAAGCCCATTAAGCCCAATTACAACAAATTAAATTAACACATTATACCAAATTACATATTAATTTAAATAAAGTGCAATTAATCAATTAATCTAACATTTCCAAAATACTAATTAATTCAATTAATCATACTCAACATTTCCAATTCATGTCCAACACAAATTGAAGCAAAACAATTCATCACAACATGTTTATAGCTCACGGTTTTGACAAGAAATTATCATACAATTTTATTTCAATCCAATTAAATCAACATCTAAAATACATTTCATGCCAACAACACATCCAATTGTCAAATTTTCAAAAAATCACCATGAGCAACCTAGGGGTAATTTTCGGCCATGATAAGAAATTGGGGATTTTTGATCTAATAAAATTTTCTCAATTCCAACAATGCACAAATCCAATTGAACATCATATAAACATAACCCAACAATCAATTTAGGCATTTTCAAACTTCAAGCAAAAATCCCAAATTTAAGTCCATAAACCATAGAATTCAAATCAAATTTAGTATGGCTCTAGATACCATTGTTAGTGTTCCTAGAACATGCCAAGATCGTCTAAGAGTGATTTTTGTGTGAATAAACAAAGAAGTTGCGGAAAAATACTTACAATGAGTGGATGAGTTTCAAAACTTTCCATGGATGTAGGTGGAAGCTCCAAGCTTTCTTTGTGTTCCAAACTCATGGGTGAGTTTCCCTATCACCTTCTTTTGACTCTAAATGTGCTAGCAAGCTTGAATTTTTGAAACAAAAATTTCATGGAGAGAGCTTGAAGTTTCGGCCAAGAGAGGTGAGGAAGAGAGAAGTTATGTTGTGTTATTTTGTTTCTAAAACAAAAGTATTACACAAGTTGACTTGTCAAAAATGTGTATATGCTTTTTCAAAAGCAAAGAAAAAACAAAGTGTGTTGGAGAAGCTATCATAAAAGCTCTCAACCATTTCCATCAACTTGAATGACAAGTGATGTAAGTTGGTGGGTCCCACTTTAAATTCCAAATTTAAGTCGGACAATCCAACACGAAACTTCGTTTGGGCCCGGGTTCGTTTAATTCCGAATTAAACGAATTTGCCGTTACGACATAATTAAATCCAATTTAATTAAATAATTATGCCTTGCAAAATTATTATGAAAGTCGCTTGCGAATTAATTCTAAATTAATTCGTTCGCTTGAATTAAAATCCAATTTTAATTCCGCGTTGAAATCTAATTTCAATTAATATATCTGATATATTATTTTAGCCCAATTAAATAAATTAAATAGAAAAGTCTAATTTAACTATTAAATTTATTTTGCCGATTATTTCCAAATTAATCGTGTTCTCTCTTCTCGACGAATTTAATCCCATATAAATTCTCGACGCAATTAATCCCAGATTAATTATTTCTCAGATAATTAATTCCCAGATTAATTATTGCCGTGATTAATCCCAGATTAATTTTATCTCTCATAATTAATCCCAGATTAATTCTGTTCGAGTCAAATCTCATCGGTGAATCTTTGGGAAGTGACCTAAGAGATCCCTAGATATGTTGGCAGTAAATATGGTCATCGGACTATCCGAATACGTGCGTACCTAGTACCACGTTCACCGTGCCTACCCAATTCTCCAGAAATATTCTTTAAAGGAATATATAATCTTTATCAGATATAGCATACTATGTATTTCGTATTACGATCCAGTATCGAATGTCACATGCTAGGCCTGGGGCTGGAATTGTGTCTGCCCCGTACGAAGCATATATTGGATCACTGACAACTATTCTCTATAATCGGATAATCATGACCTAGTCATATTATCCCGATGACTGCAATACTTAAGAGTACCAGTTTCGTATCCCTACGTGATCATCATCTCCATATGACTGAAGTGATACTTCCATATTGACATCACACCCAATACACTACGATTCTCAGTATACCCAGAAGAGGTGTACACATAACCTGTTAGAGCCCCGGACGACCAAAACCAAAGTATACTGATTGTCCCAAGTATTAGCGATGCAAGTCTCAGGTTAAGACCAAATACACTTACCCTGATTCAGATTCTCATAGACACATAGTCATACTACTAATGGGATTCCGAGGGGTCTATCTAGAGCGAAGCTGTTCCCGTACCATCAGTAAACAGAACCTCCTATCACACTTGCATAAGTATCATATACTTAAATATATGAGAACTATGCCGTTAAGCTTCCATAACGCGCACAAGTGTAATACTAGCCTATTCCATATTATCGATGTCCAGTCTCGATAGTACTACGACTAGGGATATTTAATGATTAAACCTTTCGTGGATTAATATTGTCTCATATCTTATTAATCTGGTACTAATCATATGGACTTTTATCATTTATATATCTAAGTAATCTAATTACAAATGATAAAAGAGCAATTTCCTTTGTCACATAGTTAATTTTGTACAAGAACACCATGTCTTTTACAAAATAGTGATGCTATGGGTCATAATTGTCCAATAAGCTGCCTAATTTTCACTTCAAAAGATTTCATTGTTGCCCCTATATTGCCCATATGTGTTGCGATGTTTTTCATCCTCGACTCATTCTTCTCAAACCTCTCTGAAGTTTTAGCTACAAACTTGCTAATGAGGTCTTCTAAGGATGGTTTTTGTTCAGCTATTTCATTATTAAAGCCATGAGAAGGTTGCGAGACGTTGTCTATATTAGCATATGTTAAGTTCGGATGATAGAAGTTAGACATAGGACTCTCTCTATAGTTTTTGAAGTTTCGATTGTTCACATGCTATACTTGCGCAAAACCTGCTCCTCTATTGGGTAAGAGCATCCCATTCGCAGAAGTAGCTTCAATAGACAGTTGAACCCTTTGATTTGTCAGTGCTGCTAGATTAGTCGTGAGGGATGATACATGAGCTGTCAGTGCAACAATAGGATTTTGCATTGCTTCTTTTCCAACTCTCATTTCACGAAAGAAAAGAAAAAAAATATAAAAATTAAAAATTAAAAAAATATAAATATAAATTAAAGCTAATGTTACTTCGTAATAGTATTAATGTGAATTAAATTAAAAATCCCTGGCAACGGCGCCAAAAACCTATTGTGATATTTTATATCGTACCACAAGTGTACGGTGTCAAATTTTAGTAAAGATGAGTGAAAGAGTGTCGAATCCACATGGATTGTATTCAACTCACATTGAGTACTACAATTGATAATTCTAACTTTATACATAAAACAACTAAATTAAGATTAAACTAATATTAAAACTAAAAACTAAAGAAATGAGATATTAAAACATTTGATAAAGATAATCCAATGAATAGAGAGATTCTAGAGTCTGATTTCACCTAGCTATCCCCTATGTATTTGTCATGCCATTCAATTCTTATTCAGTTGAATTTTTATAAGTCAAGAATCCTAAAGTATTCCATTTCTTCTCCCAAGTAATAGTGAAAAGATTATTAATTACCGACTTCGATATCCCTATAAAAATCTAGTAATCAACAATTCATTACGTTATGTGATTCTTTATTAACGACTTCAAAGGAATTATAGATTCTCTCGAACTCTATAAGACTCATAGGTTATATTCTCTAGATCATATTCAAAATCCCTCTCTCCCGAGCGATAGATTCTAAACATTGATCATCTCAATTTGTGGCCAACAAATAAGAAGCATTAAAAACAAGAGAATATAAATAACCAAATTACAACTTCATAAAACTCAATTTGGCAAACAATACATAGGTTCAAGCATTAGGTTACATCATCTTCTAGAATAATAGAGTTAGTTCATTACTAAAGATAATAACAATGAAATTAATGTCATGAACTTATTAGAAATCATTAGAGTTTAAAGAAGGAAACTAGAAGATTAAACCCGAATCGAATCCATTCGTCTTCGGACGTCACCGTCTTCGTCTCCTCTTGTCGCTCTTCAATCTTCCTTCTTGGATCTCTCTAAAAATATGTGTTTTGAGTCTTAATTTGTGTATTAGCCTCCTTTTTAGGACGAGCTTCTATATTTATAGAAAAGTCTTAGAGTCTTTGTGCATGTAAAACCCTAAAATTAGTGTTTCTGGGTGACTGCCGCAGTGTCACAACGTCGGAAAGTGGCGTCGCGACGTCAAACTCTATGGATTTTACTTGTGAGGTGCTGGAGGGGCGTCGCGATGCCAGGCAAAATTTCTGTTTGCTATTTTTCTGCACTTTCCGCTCTTCCCTCGTGCTTCTGTTGCTTCTGTAGGGTCCCAAAACACGTTCAATTGCCCCAAGATACATGTTTCAATGCTTCATATCAATAAAACATAAAACAAACTACAAAATACATTAAATGATACAGAATCTAACAAAATATTAAGTTAAGAATTCATGAATAAGTGGGTATAAATCGAATTCATTACTATGTCATGAAAATCTATCATGGCACGAAAATCTATCATTCCACCAATAAGTGTCGCCATAGAGTAGGTCAAGTATTTACATGATAGATCGAGACAATCTCAATTGGTTAATATATGTGGGAATAACTCTTATTCCTATATTAATCAACCATCGTTTGATTTGATTAAGGAATTTGGATTAACATTTAATCATTCCTCTGTGAGTGTAATCCGTTGTTTCGGAACCCTTGGACTTAACTAATGAAGTGCCATCGTATGATAGGTCAGTTCATTAGATACATCTAGAATTCCTATTGATGAGTGGTAAATGTATCACTATTTCCCACTCATTTGACTTAATATATTGAATCGTTTCTTGAGTTTTGTGAATATTTTGATGTGTTTTGTGTTGTTTTGTAGATAAATAAAGTTTCAGGACTCTCTTGAAGCAATTCAGGGCCAAAACAGTGAAAAACGAACAAAAAAGGCAAAACTGTCATTTGGGCGTCGCGACCGCTAACATGCGCCGGATTCTGCTAACGTGTGCCGGGACACGTTGACCAATCAGAGAAGTTTTGCTAAAATGTGTCGTCTGCTAACGTGTGCAGAATCTGCTAACGTGTATCTGCCATGTGTCAACATCACAGCAAATCATGCTAACGTGCACCGGACACGAGTCATCATCACATGCTGCCGACAATCATCATCGCCACATCATCAATAACGTCAGCATAATAATTCAGTCAGCGCCACGTCAGCAGAAATATTGAGTAATCATTCAGCCGTGCCACATGTCACCATCTCCGTAACCCACGTGCCACGCGTCCTTCATCAACGGTGCGTCGCGAAGCAAGAACAAAATTGTGCGTCGCGACGTGCAAAGCTAATTTTTACCTATAAATAGAAAGCAGAATTTTATATTTGAATTCATGTTTTCTTCTATGTAATTCCTTAAGAATACTAAGAAGATTGTATCTTGTTTGTTTATTTACAGCTTTCAGTAATTAATTTCCGCATTTTCACTTTCTTTTCTTTACTTTTCAGTCTTTACTTTCTGCAATTTATTTTTACGCACAATACTTTCCTTTCTTTCCTTTCAGTTTTTACTTTTCAGTAATGAGGAGGTAACTCCCCCTTGCTGGGGTAGAAGGTAAAGCTTTTATTACTAATATTTAGATTAATCTCCCTTAATTATAATATATAAACTATTTAAAACCTGACTTAATGAGGATACCGCCTTATGGTCGGTTGGACTTAATTTATAAATTGGTTTTAACCTGACTAAGCTTGGATACCGCCTATATGGTAGGTTGGTAATTAATTATAAATTTGACTTAATCAGGTTATCGCCTAAATGGCTAGTTGGTAATTATCACACAAAGTTTACATATTATAATAAGGGAAATATCTAAAATAGTAGTGATAAAAGTGGATCATTTTACTCCAGCATTTTCTTTTATTGTACTTTTACATTTTTAATTTCTAGCATTTACTTTTCAGCATTTACTTTTCAGTATTTACTTTTCAGTATTTACTTTTCAGCATTTACTTTTCAATATTTACTTTTCCACATTTACTTTCCAGCATTTACATTATGTCTTTTATTTTATTTAAGCTTTTCTTAGCCTTAGATATGTGGCGTAACTAAGCCCATTATCTGGGGTTGTGATGAATTCCAATATCACCGGTTTATAAGGGGTTAATTTACAGTTTGGGTAATATAAAGGTTTATTTATTGAGTCTTAAGCTTAATGCTTTTTTTTAACTGGCCATTAATAAGATTGATTTGGTAAACTTAAAATGAACTTGGAAAATGGATTTTAGGTTTAAACCCTAGACTCAATAGCCTACGATCTTCCTTGAGGATAGATAACCCTTTAATAGATTTCCTTACATGATAGGAATATACCTGTCGGGCGGGGGTAGCCATAATTGGAACTTAATCTTAATGAATTCAGGTAACTTGGTTGACATAGGAATATGATTAATTAAGATACACTGGGTATTTGTATCAGACCATTGGAAGAGGCTTTTGCATAATTTCGTGTTCCAGGTTAATAAACTCATATATTACACAAACGTAGAATAACCACTTCATCTTTAAAAAGATTTTGGAATGATTCACAACCCTGGATAGTTTATTAATACTGAATTTTCCTCAATTACTTTCACGCTATTTCTTTTACTTATTTTAATTTTAAAGTCACCACCCAATCAAACAATCAATCCATTAGATACTTGTAAAAATTTGGCTTCATTAATTAATAGCTTAGGTATTAAGTCCTCGTGGGATCGATTCTTTTTATACTACTTGAATGATACGTGTGTTTACGTTATACGCGTGTGATTACACACCGGTCACCTATCCTCTCGAAATCTAAACTTGATATTGACCCAAAAGGACACCATCCGTAGGGGAACGGAAATAAAGCCGTCTTGAGGCGCATTTTGAATCTCACATTTTTGGACTAACAACATGTAACATCCCATTCCGGGGAAGCTACCGGCAGGGAATAGGCCGTACAATCCCCCTGAGCCTCTGACTTTTGACTCTGAACAACACTACCGATTCTATATCAAACAAAACTCATATGTGGGTCCATTGCCGACTCAATAATCACTATAAAAGAGGTAATACAAATTTCATCACTGTTTACTCATAATTACTTTTATGTACAATTCTGTCCCTGGAAACCCTGGAGACATTGACTCATTATATAGAAAATCTCAATTAAACTGAATGTATTACACATAAATTTTCTTAGACTATAACTGAAATACAACTCTAACTCGACCTGGTGGACTCAATCCCTCCAATGACTGCCATCAGTATCCATCCTCTCGAGCTCGTCCTCTAAGTATACCTATAAAACAAGAAACTATGAGTGGGGGGTTAGATTGTTTGAACGACATTGTGAGTGGACAGTTTAAATAAAAACTAATTCTTTATGAAAATTCATGGTTCTAAAAACCGAAATCCTCCCAGAAAAAAAATATTTTCTAAAATCTATTTCTTATGTGAAAAATCCACTCTTTCGGAAAATCTTTTCTGAAAGCTCTTTTATAAAACTCATCTTTTCTGAAGAATCTGTTTCTGGAAATCCATTTCTAAAATTCTGCTTCTAAAAAATCTACGTTTGAAAAATCTGTATCTGAGAATCTGGCGCATTGAAGCGTTACGTATCACCATCCCATACTAAAATCTGGCGCTAAGGGGCGTCCCCTCATACACAAATATCTGGTGGTCTTGGGGGGTTACGTCTCGCCGTCCCCCAAACCATAAATCTGGAGCCGGGGTGCGGATCATGCTACCCTCCTAACTCAAAATCTGGGATCTATGGGCATCAATCATCCTTAGTCCTGAACTGCGTGTGCACACGATATCTGTGTCCGTCAATTCCATATCCGAGTCAAGTTACATACTGAGGTGGGTTTTTCCCCCATGCATGGAAATCATAAAACTCAAGCTTTTTGAAAACAATCTTTCTAAAACATCATCAATCATAAAATAACTGAAATCAAACTTTGGCTAACGTCCTATGTGCTTTTAAATGTAAGTATTACTTCAAAAATATTTAAATAAAACCAGATTGAGAAAATGGTGCACTCATAGATTAACAACTATTGCCAATGATCCTGAACGCGACTGAAGAGGTTATTGCGGAAAACTAGCCCATCCTGTAATCGAGTATGGTTAGCATATATGAACTAGAAGCTATTCATGTTCATGGATAGGGTGAATGTTCATGAGTGCTAAATACAGAACCTTAGGGTTGCTCCTAACGTCTCATGATAAAATTAGAAATGATAAAGATTTGATCCTGAGAAGAGTCATGTGTCGCGACGCCAGGCATAGCGCGTCGCAACGCTCATACCAGCAGACCGAGGTAGAAATTATTTCAAGATTTGTGTCACCATGCAAAGGACTGGGCATCGTGACGTTGCTCCTACGTTGCGACTGGCTACTACAGCGTCGCGATGCCCTCAAGTCTAAAATTAAAGCAAAGGGCACCTCAAAGCTCGGCGTCACAATGCTAGCCATACGCGTCATGACGCTGGCTTGATTCTAGGCCTACACTCACATCTCCATAGCCAATTCACAAAGTGCAAATCCAACACTATCATTACTTATTATTTAAAATCACAACAATCAATCCCCACACTTACATCATGAATTGGCCAAAGGCCTATCTTTCCACTTGAACTATCAAACTTAACAAAACTAGAATCATGCTTAAACATCAATCCAACACTTGAACTAACATCATTCAATCATCAATGGAAACAAGAACAACCACCTCCTTAACTAGGTGAAATTCGGCCCTCATGCCCATTTTATATCTTAATCATAATTTAACCAAAACTTAAGCATAATTTACTCTAATCAACCTCATAAAAATGTACTGATGCTTGGATTATGCTCAAACTTCTCAAATCACAAAGCCCCAATTCTTAGGGTTCCTAAATATGAACATTTAAGTGAAGAATGAATGATTTCTATCTTGAATAAGGAGAAGAAAGAAGAAAAATGACTTACTTGACCAAGAATAGCTTGGAAATTCACTACCATTACTCCAAAATTTGAAGAAGTTGAAGAAAATTTGGGGAACCTTTGGAGCTCATAGTGTTGGGAAATCTCTAAGTCCCGAGGATCGATTATCAAGCAAGAAATAATATGTGAATACACGAAGAAGTTGCGGAATACTTACATCGAGCGGTTGAGCGATGCGACGAAGAACAAAACTCTTTTCTACCCTCCTTGGAAGTCTCGACAGTCCACTGTTTTGGCTCCTCCATTTTTGGTCCAAGCTCCAAGCTTTTGGGTGGTGATTCCAAGCTCACATGTTGGTTTCCCTATCACCTTCGCAAGACTCAAATGGTGTGCTAGCATTTAGGAATTTTTGCCATTAAAATCCCTTATTTTCTCCTTGTGTTTCACGGTAAAACCAGAAGAAAAACAGAAGGAAAAACAGCCATGAGGCCGTGAGAGAGAGGAAGAAAAAGTGAGAGAGAGAGTTGTTATATGTTGGTTGATGGATTGTGTATCTAATACACAATTGAATTATTAAAATTCATTTACCAAAAATTGTATAAGCCTTTCCAAAAGTCAACAAGTTTTGGAGCCAAAATTTGGCAATTAATTGCTTCCAACAACTCAAATCAACTATTCATATCACTCAATCAATCAAGTGACAAGTTGTCACATCACACAAAGTGACTAATGATTTGACGCTTGATGTGACTAGTGATTTGAAGCTTGATGTGACTTGCATGCCACACTCAAATTCGAAATGCGAATGCGCTCGCAAACACTCCCAGGCTCGGGTTCGCTAATTCCAAATTAACGAATTTTTCGTTGCGACGTAATTAAATGATTATGCCTAGCGAAATCACTTTTCACGTCGCTAACGAATTAATTCTAAATTAACTCGTTCGCCCGAATTAAAATCTAATTTTAATTCCGCGTCGAAATCCAATTTTGTATAATATATCGAATATATTATTTTATCAATTAATTCCTAATTAATCGTTCTCTCTCTTTAAATGATATTTTATCCCAGATAAAATATCTCCGCAATTAATCCTAGATTAATTTTCTCTCTCATCTAATTAATCCCAGATTAATAAAGTGCGAGTCATACGTCATCGGTGAATCTTCGGGAAGCGACCCATGAGATCCCCTGATATGTTGGCAGTAAATTCGGTCGTTGGACTATCCGAACACGTAAGTACCTAGTACTACGTTTGTACCGATTTACAAGACAAGGTTGGCTTCTAGCAAAGCGCCATGCCTACCTAATTCTCCAAAAACATCCTTATAGGAATATGTGATCTATATCAGGCGTAGTATACGTAGTATTGCGTATTTCGATCCAGTATCGGATGTCACATGCTAGGCCTGGGGCTGGAATTGTGTCTGTCCCGTACGAAGCACATATCGGATCTCTGGTAACTAGTCTCTACAATCAGATAAACATGACCTAGTCATAATATCTCGATAACTGCAGCATATAAAAGAACGAGTTCCATATCCTACGTGACCATCATCTCCACTATGACTGGAGTGATACTTCCGTCTCAACATCACACCATCACACTACGATTCTCAATATACCAAGTAGAGGCGTACACAGAACCTGTTAAAGCCCTGGATGACCTAAAACTAAAGCATATTGATTTTCGCAAGTATTAGCGGTGCAAGTCTCAGGTTAAGACCAAATACACCTACCCTGATTTCGGACTTCCATAGACACATAGTCATACTACCAATGGAATTACGAGGGGTCTATCCAGAGCGAAGCTGTTTTCTGTACCATCGGTAAACACAACCTCCTATTACACTTGCGTGAGTATCATATACCCAAATATATGAGAACTATGCCGTTATGCCCTCACAACGCGCACAAGTGTAATACTAGTCTTTTACGCATTATCGATGTCTAATCTCGATAATTGATGAGTGGTAAATCTATCACTATTTCCCACTCATTTAACCTAATATTTTGTATAGTTTCTTGAGTTTTGTGAATATTTTGATGTGTTTTGTGTTATTTTGTAGATAAATAAAGTTTCAGGACATTATGGAGGTGATTTGGGCCAAAACAGTGAAAATTGGACGAAAAGGGGATTTTGGTAAATTCCCGCGTCGCGACGCCAAGACCTTCAGCGTCGCGACGTCTAACATGCGCCGAACAGTGCTAACGTGCGCCGGGTCCAGAAATCAGAATCTGAGAAAAGTTTGACTTTGCTAAAATGCGCCGTGCCACGTGTCACCATCATAGCCGATCTGCTAACATGCGCCGTGCGATGTGTCAGCATCCTACGGTGCCGACAGTCGCCATCGCCACGTGTGCCACGTGTCACTCCACGTCATTGCCACGTCAGAAAGTCAACAAGTCAACATTGCCACATGTCGTGCCACATCATCATCAACCAATCAGGAAGTGCCACGTGTCGCAATCCTACGGTGCCGACAGTCTCTTTCCTGTTAGGTTTATATCTAGGTCCCAAGATCAAACAAGCAATGAAAATCATGTGTGAATACATCAACGGAGGTAGCGGAATACTCACATCGATCGGTTGAGACGATTTGAAGACGAATGAAGCCACTTTGCTCACTGCCAAGGACGCCCACTGCTAGCAGTTCACTGCCCTCCATTTCAGAATTTTGAGCTGCAAAACGGAGCTCCAAGCTTCGTCGGACGGTTCCCGGCTCATGGGTGAACCTCCCTAACACCTTCGCAAGTCTCGTAAGTGTGCTAGCACTTGCGTTTTTGCATCAAAAACACACTCATGCTTCCCTTGAAGCTCACGGCAGTGAGCTGTGAAGAAGAGGAGAAAACAGCCCCTTGGGCGTGTGATGATGGAGAGAAAAAGGAGAGGAAGTGTTATGGTTGAGTTGTTAATTGATTTACACAAATGCTTTATATATTTTTCCAAAAAATTTAAGCATTTTCCATTTAAAATTATCAAATAAAATCAAATGGAAATGGCTTTCTCAACCACCAACACTATTCCAACAACTTACATCAACTATTCATTGTCACTTTAATAAAGTGATTTGATGTAAGTCAATCCATCAATCAATCAATCACATCCATCAATCAATCAATCACTCAAAGTGACTTTTGATTTGACGCTTGATGTGACGAATGATTTGACGCTTGATGTGACTTGCGTCGCCGCACTCGAATTCAAAATACGAATGCGCTCGCAATCACACTCGGGCTCGGGTTCGCTAATTCCCAATTAGCGATTTTTCCGTTGCGTCGTAATTAAATGATTACGCCTAGCGAATTCACTATTCACGTCGTTAACGAATTAATTCTAAATTAATTCGTTCGCCCGAATTAAAATCTAATTTTAATTCCGCGTCGAAATCTAATTTCATTTAATATATCGAATATATTAATTTACCGATTAATTCCAAATTAATCATTCTCTCTCTTTTCTCTCGACGATATTTTATCCTAGATAAAATATCTCTGTAATTAATCCTAGATTAATTTTCTCTCTCTTCTATATAATCCCAGATTATTAATGAGTGCGAGTTATGCGTCATCGGTGCATTATCGGGAAGCGACCCATGAGATCCCCGGATAATTCGGCAGTAAATACGGTCGTCGGAGTATCCGAATCACGTACGTACCAAGTACGTACCTACTACTCAATATACTTAGACGAGACAGATCGGCTTCTAGCAAAGCACGAAGTCTACCCAATTCTCCGGTCATATTCATCTAAGAATATTTAAGATCTATATCAAGCGTAGTATACCAAGTATTGTGTATATCGGCCCAGTATCGGATAGTCACGTGCTAGGGCTGGGGCTGGATAAGTGTCTGCCCCGTCCGAAGCACATGTCGGATGTCTGGTAACTAGTCTCTATAATCGGATATACATGACCTTGTCATAATATCCCGATGGCCGGCCAGCACTTAAGAGCACTAATACCGTATCCTGCGTGACATCATCTCCACTATGACTGGAGTGATACTTCCGTCTTGACATCACACCCAATACTCTACGATTCTCAATATACCCAGCATTGGCGTACAGAGAACCGGTTAGAGTCTTAGACGACCTCAACTAAAGTATATTTATTGTCGTAAGCATTAGCGGTGCAAGTCTCAGGTTAAGACCAAATACACCTACCCTGATGTCGGACTCCCATAGACACATAGTCATAATACCAATGGGATTCCGAGGAGTCTATCCAGAGCGAAGCTGTTTCCCGTACCATCGGTGAAACAGAACCTCCTATTGCACTTACATGAGTATCCAATACCCAAATATATGAGAACTATGCTGTTGTGCCCTCACAACGTGCACAAGTGCAATACTAGCCTATTCCGCATTATCGATGTCCAGTCTCGATAATACTTCGGCTAGGGATTTTTAATGATTAATCCTTCGTGGACTGATACTGTCTCATATCATCTAATCCAGGAACTAATCATATGGACCTCTCTCTCATTTATATATCTCAAGTGATCTAATCACAAATGATGAGAGTGCAATTTCCTTGTCACATAGTTAATTTGTACAACAACACTATGATCTGTACAAATAGTGACGCTATGGGTCATATTATCCAACAATCTCCTACTTGGCACATAGCCAGTCACTCAAGTGTCGTACACCCGAACTATGTACGGTTCGCTCAAATTGCTGAGAAAAAGGTTTTCGTCAGCAGATTTGCATGATTATCGTCTGACGCGATTTATACGATCACCAGATCACCATGATGTATGATCCGAACGAATCAGATGAATATAGAAGTATATATCTGGATCGTCGATGAGACCTTTAATTCTTTAGCCTTGTGCTGACGCCTAGTTCAGCTGCTAATAGAACTATATCTAATCTAATTAGATTTATTTTCGACCCAAATGGCTTCTATTGCTGCCTCAGCCGCAGCAATAATCCGCATTTGTTGTTTATTCGGCAACAGTATCTTGCTCGGAAGATTTCCAACTCACTGTCCCGTTATTCAAACTTTATAGTACCGCTGTATTTAACTGTTTGGAAACTTGCGGCAGTGATCTCAGTCACTTCAAGTTCTCCTTCTCCATAGCTTAAGACAACATCTTTAGTTCTCTGAGATACTAACAGATGTTCTTAACTTCAATCCAGTGACTATCACTTGGATTGTCCTGATTGTGACTCCATATGCTCAAAGCGTATGAGACACCATATCAAGTACATTTTAAATGTACAATTTCCCAGAGAGTGTTAACAACTCCAAATCTATCCCAATAGATCTTTATTCCTTGAATAAAGGTTGTTACTCCCCAGAATTCTACGGAGAATTTCTATGAAAGCCAAGCTTTCACCAATTGCTTTATGGGAATTTCATTATCAGTGCTCTCCCACTAACCTCCTTATATACACAAGAATCATTTCGTTTTGAGTCAAATCCTAAACCATTATGATTATTTCAAAACGACAGTTCCAAGAACCTTATGCTTGCTCCAATCCAAACATGGATCGAATAACCCGCAAACCTTATTTGTCGGTTATACAAAATCGTCAGGATGTTGTAAGCATCCTCCAAGAGGTTTCCTTTTCAGGAAAGCGATTTTGATCTATAACTGACATATTTCATAAATGAAATATGCAGTATCAACAAGCATCTTCAAAATGAATTTACCATGGCAACAGATAAAAGGTTGAATCGTTATTAACACAATGTTGATAACGATACCTTTCCGTCACAAGCCTAGCTTAGTACGTTGGTATGTTGCCATCCATGTATGTCTTCCTTGAAGACGTTTAATGTACCAATAGGCACAATGCATTGCGATACAACAACTAGTATCCAAAATAGTTGTTATACATGGAATCCATTTTGGACTCATGGCACTTTGCCATGATAGGGAGTCGATACCTTGTATCACTTCCTCAAAATGTAGTCGGTTGGCATACCTCCACAAGATTGATATCTTTATGAGGTGAGATCAGAAACCCATACCCTAGGTTGTTTTCTGACTCTCTCCGATCTACCCGGTTCTTGTGTATTCGAAGATTAACGGTATAGATTCATCATTGATGAACTGTTTGTGTTCCATTAAGGACTTCGTGCCTTGAACAGTATTACCCCGATTTTCATCGAGTTTTACTGTCCTCCCACTTACCACGGCATATCGGTATTCCTCTCAGGAAAACCGCATGGTGAGCAACAATCATATTGTTCCCATGTGAGATATATAAGTACTATACTTATGGTTTTCCCTAGGATAACCTATAATTGGCACTTATCCAATTTGGGTTCTAGTTTGGTATCATCCAAACGTTATGCCTGGCATACCCAAATTATTAGGAATGAGAAACCCTGTTTGTTTCCTGTTCATATCCTATATGACATCTGTCAAACAGATTTATATGGAACCTTATTCTAAATAAGTTTTGCATTGTAAATACATATCCGTTGAAGGAAATGGTAGCTCAGAGCGACTCGTGATAAACCTTATCATGTCCAACAAAATTCGATTTTTAGTTTGGACACACCGTCAAACTGACATGTCTCGGGAGGAGTCCTCATCTGAAAGAATACTATACTCTTTCATGTATATTTGAAACTTACTGCTTAAGTATTTTCCATTACGGTCTTACCGTGACGGCATAATACTATAGTCGATCTGTTAATCTACTTCGTGTCGAAACTCTAATAGTTTCCGATCTGTGTTCTTCAAAAGAAACACATAACCATAACGTGATGCCACATCCGTTAAGGTCACGAAATATTCATGTTCACATCTAGCCTAGCTAGATATGGGCCCACTAACTTCACCATGAATAGGGCTAACAGATCGGTGGCACTTACACTATTACCAAGTAAATAGTGTTTTAGGTACTTTACCTAATAAACTAGATTCGTAGACTTTATTTGAATAGTCAAATCAGTCCTAGTACCCACTCTTCAAAAGTGTGGATATACGAGTCTTGTATAATTCTGTCCTAGACAACAATGCCACAAATAAGTCTCTACTTGATCAAATCAATTTGAGCTATTTATTTGTCATTTTATATGTTTTGAGATTTTAATTATATTCAAAATATAAATTCTGTTATTCACATCTAATGTGTTTATCTCAGTATCATCTTTATATAATGAAACACTTAGTGTTCTAGAATATAAAGGTTTATCCACAATGGATTAAACACTGATATAGAGATAATGTCTCTAGTCAAACTAGTTACATTATAACAGTTCCTAATTTAAGTACACACCCGAAGGGTAGTTCCTAAACTTAAGTATCTACGGTCGAAACAATGACTTTCGTCCCGTTTCCGATTCGCAGAGTAATCTCAGCTTGAAGTCAGTATCCTGCTCAAAGCAATTTCTGAACATCAATACATATATTTTATGTACCACACTAAGTATTTAAAATCTAATTTCAATACTAGTTGTGAACATAACTTTGACAAACATTTTTAAAGTAAGAGCCTTGCCCTTTCTTTAATTCCTTCGTGTCTGCCATATCCAAATGATAGTCACTTTGGGATATGTCAATTATCCTTTTCAATATTTCATGAACCTTAGGCCAAGCCTTGGGTTTTTAGAATATCGAAACGATGTGCACCTCGTGCTACATGCCCAATTGCAAACTTTGACTTTATCTCCTCTAGAATAGTCAATTAATTCTCCAAGAATTATAAATTGCAATTTTAATACTTCTTAAATCTAAAATTAGATTTATGACAAGTATATTAAATTAAGCACTAAAGTCATCATCACATAAATCTTCCAAAGATTTTAAGCTCTACTTTATTTTGCTTAATTTTGGGCTTAAGGTATAATAAGTTATTTTATCAAATAAAGTAACCTATTATTTATTCCCAATTTGAAAATTAAATCATTTAAAATATTTTAATCCCAGATTATATTTTAAATATCCAACTTTTCAATTCTTTCGTGATTTCAATAGTCCAACTATTTAATCAATGATTAGTGGTACTATATTTTATAATGATTATAATAGTCCAACTATATAATCAAATATAATCCAAATTAATTAACCTCAATTACATTGATTACTATAATCCAATTATAAAATCAACTGTAAATTGAAATTAATTAATTCATATATATTGATTAATATAATCCAATTATATATAATCAACTATAATACAGTCCAACTGTTTATTAAAACAACAATTTAGATATTAGTCCAACTAACATTTAATATATGACGAGTGATATTTGTTTGAGCGCGTATGGCGAGTAATTGAACGAATATTGCAAATTCAATTCTTGCCTCCCACTATTTTTCGTCGAGCCTCTAACCCTCTGTCGAGTACTCGGGAAACCGTATTTCCTAGTGGGCTAGGATCCCGTTAAATATCACACAATCTTGACTTTGGCCAACAAATTGTATGATAATTAACTAGGTAGATCTCGAAGATCAATTGGATCTCATCCAACTCCTAGATCCAGTAGGTGGACATCCAAGTCCGAAACATATATCTTATATATGCCTATATATCTAATATATACCCTAACCTTTTTCCTCTGAATCAACTAGGCCTTGGCTTTGGCACAACAAACCTAATGATCCCAGTCAAGCGCGGACCCATTGACCATGGAAGCTTCGTAATCAATGTCGATGGACAAGAAGTGGTATTGACTTTGGCCAACAAACCACAACTTGGACAAGACACCAATATGGAACAAAGCCTCATGATTCAAACACATCTTCGACGGACAAGGGCTTGACTTTGGCCAACAACCCATGCCAATCTAGGATCTTGAGCAAGAATCACTCAATGGAAGAAAAGACGCATGATATTTGATGAGGGCTTTTCGCGTGCAAATTGGCTACCAATTTCATTATCTTTGTTAAGGTCTCATCATCATACACCCTTAAACATGCATTCTAAATACATAATAAAGCGAGTATGAAAATAAATAATAATGATATGCGGATGGATACTTTACATTGATCCTAGATCAAATCTCTCCCTTTCTCACTCAAGCTAGCACTTGTACTTTCTACCCGTTACACTACACTTCTAAAGACCTCATTTTACATTGAGGGGAATAGGTGAGAAGAGAGAATACAAGAATAGAGGTGATAAGGCTGGACACGCAGGTCCAATTTAATAAATCGAATTTATTACAACAATTTCCAAAATTGCCCCACCCGACTAATATCCATCCGATATACATTATTAATTCATCACAACCACGTATTCACACATAAGCATGCTATCAATCAATCTATCAAATTAATTAATCTGATAATTATGTGATCATCCAATGTTCAAACAACGATTTGATTTTGCTCGAGTCAAACTCGTTTTTGCGAATAAGTACTCAAAGTACGAATTCATGAATTAAATTAAACTACATAATTAAATCCAATTTAACATGTATTTAATACTAATTCACTATTGAATTCCAAATTAAATATTACACTTTATTTAATAAACCTTTTCGACTTAAATTCCAAATTTAATCGCGTCGGGACTCAAAGCCCGATTAACGTCCAACGTCAATTCAATTCAAGTCTAATGGGCTTTAATTAATTTCTATAAGGCGTGGGCTTCGGCAACCAAAGCCCAATCAAGGAGTAACCCCATAAGCCCAGAAATCAATTTAGGCCCATTAGGCCCAATTAAACTTTAAAGGTTTATAAGTTGCATTTGGGCTTTATGGTAGTGGTTTTGGGCCCAATTGGATCCAATCCATTTGGCCTAAACCCAACTTGATAAAATCAAGCTCAATAAGCCCAATTACAACATATTAAGCCCAAATCCAATTTAAAGGCCTAATTCATTAAATTACACAAATCCAATTTCGCAATTTAATTACCTAAAGTGTATTACATGATTAATCACCCAAATCAATATTTCCAAAACATGAAATTAGTCCAATTAATCATGTTCATTATCATCATCACATGTCCAACACATAAATGAAAAAATCAAACCCATCTACATGCTTCTTAGTCTCGGCCAAGGAGGGATTTTGTGTCCGATTTGGTTTCAATCCAATCGAACCCACAATCGACATTAAATCAACATCCTAAATGATTTCCAACACATCCAATTGTTCAAAATCAAAATTACCAAGACATTAAAAGGGCATATGGAATTCGGCCAACATATACATTTTGGGGATTTATGTTCAATTCAAAATTCAATCTAATTGACTTCAAATTAACATCATCCTACATGATTCTAACTCATCCAATGAATCAAAATCAAAAAATTCCAAGAATCCAAAATTCACATTACATTCGGCCAACACTCCAAATTTGGGGAAAATTGTTCCAAACACATTTTCTTGAAATTGATCAAATAATCTTCAATACAACATATATTAAGCATGCTTAAACATCCAATTTTATAAAATCATGCTCAAACAAAGTTCCCAATTTTAAGCCCTACAATTTCATGCTTGAACCTATAGCTCTTGATGCCATTGTTAGGTTTATATCTAGGTCCCAAGATCAAACAAGCAATGAAAATCATGTGTGAATACATCAACGGAGGTAGCGGAATACTCACATCGATCGGTTGAGACGATTTGAAGACGAATGAAGCCACTTTGCTCACTGCCAAGGACGCCCACTGCTAGCAGTTCACTGCCCTCCATTTCAGAATTTTGAGCTGTGAAACAGAGCTCCAAGCTTCGTCGGACGGATCCCGACTCATGGGTGAACCTCCCTAACACCTTCGCAAGTCTCGTAAGTGTGCTAGCACTTGCGTTTTTGCATCAAAAACACACTCATGCTTCCCTTGAAGCTCACGGCAGTGAGCTGTGAAGAAGAGGAGAAAACAGCCCCTTGGGCGTGTGATGATAGAGAGAAAAAGGAGAGGAGGTGTTATGGTTGAGTTGTTAATTGATTTACACAAATGCTTTATATATTTTTCCAAAAAATACTAAGCATTTTCCATTTAAAATTATCAAATAAAATCAAATGGAAATGGCTTTCTCAACCACCAACACTATTCCAACAACTTACATCAACTATTCATTGTCACTTTAATAAAGTGATTTGATGTAAGTCAATCCATCAATCAATCAATCACATCCATCAATCAATCAATCACTCAAAGTGACTTTTGATTTGACGTTTGATGTGACGAATGATTTGACGCTTGATGTGACTTGCGTCGCCGTACTCGAATTCGAAATACGAATGCGCTCGCAATCACACTCGGGCTCGGGTTCGCTAATTCCCAATTAGCGAGTTTTCCGTTGCGTCGTAATTAAATGATTACGCCTAGCGAATTCACTATTCACGTTGTTAACGAATTAATTCTAAATTAATTCGTTCGCCCGAATTAAAATCTAATTTTAATTCCGCGTCGAAATCTAATTTCATTTAATATATCGAATATATTAATTTACCGATTAATTCCAAATTAATCATTCTCTCTCTTTTAGACGATATTTTATCCTAGAAAAAATATCTCCGTAATTAATCCTAGATTAATTTTCTCTCTCTTCTATATAATCCCAGATTATTAATGAGTGCGAGTTATGCGTCATCGGTGCATTATCGGGAAGCAACCCATGAGATCCCCGGATAACTCGGCAGTAAATACGGTCGTCGGAGTATCCAAATCACGTACGTACCAAGTACTACGTTCTACCGATTGTTGGGGTTGGTGCTCAGAGCGCCAATTCTCGGTTGTATTTCTGTTAAATACTTCTGTAAAATATTATTATTATGAATAATATATTTGCAGTTTCTATAATAAATCTATCTTTCTATATGGTAAAGACGTAATGACCCTAGAATGATTAGTTATGATACAGTTGCAAACCGTCGCAACGGACATTGAGATGTATCATGACGTTGTCATTCTCAGACAGTTCCTGGTCAAGGTTTACACTACTTGGTCAGTAAAGTAAACCCGTTGAGACCGGTACATGTCGTATACTGGAATATATGATTCCAATGGTTTCTCAATGAACCATTAGTCTTGGAGACTGGTATAGACGTGTAGGTGTTTATAGCGGATAAACACTGAATGACTCACCGAAGATTCTTAATGGATGGTACACCAACGTCAATAAGAATCTTGTCGGGTTGAGTAGCACTTGTGATTCTTAGACTTGAGATGCCATTGTGGCACATGAGACATCTTCTACACTTAGATGGAAGTCACGTCACCGATCTATTTAGATCAGACCTCCGCCTGTTCATTGGGTGTAGATAGATCCTCAGGGTGTCCTATGTGTATCAAGATAGGATCCGTCAGTTCTGTGTACCAGAGCATAGGTAGTCCACATGATTAGCAATCAGATAAAACCATGGGCCCGTGGTAAAGTTTAGAAGCTAGTTCTAAACATTCTTTTAGACATTGCTAATAGAATAGTCGACTGGATAATCCTTATAGAGATTTGACGTTTACATCTATATCTCTGGGATTTATCCGGATACCTGTGACGGAGGAATTATACATTTGCCATGACCTCGACCTGTATGATTCAGCAAGAATATTCGTGATCGTCATAATTTACGGGTGGATAAATTATGGACACAAAATTGGATTTCGTGACGGATATGCCTGAATCTAGAGAGTCTCACTAATGAAATATACTCGTAGAGCACTAGGGCAACTTATATAAATAATATTGATTATTTATAAAGTCGTTTAAAAGGTTAAACGCAAAATACATGTGATGGGACCCGATAGTCATTTCCTAATTTTTATGTATTTGTATTTAATACTTGATTAATTCAAATGCACATTAATTAATTGTCAAAATGAGATTTTTGACTAATATCATAAATGAATATATGTATTTAATATTTAATGTAAATATTATACATATATTAATATATTTGTATTTAACTAATTAATTGATTATTTAATTGTTAAATGATTAAATTAATTAAAGTATAGATATTTTAAAGTTATGATATTTTTTTTAATGGCTAAGTTGAAATTGTTGACTTGGTTGAATTTATCATTAAATTGTAATGATCATTTAATCAAGTTGCAAGTTGAAATTCAAATGAAATTAAAACAAATTTCTTGTTAATTTCCTTAGGCAATTTTCGGCCAAGGCAAAATGTGAGCAAGTATATATTGTTTTGTTTCATTTAGGGTTTCTCTAACCTTTTCACACTTTACCTAAAACTCCATTGAAAGAAGACATAGAATCTTGAGAGAAAGAAAAGCAAAAACAAGGAAAAGCTTGGAATTTAGTAAGTATTTCCAACTTGCCATTAGAGAGAAAAATGTTCCTCTTGTTGTGGTCTTCATCTTGTGATGTTCTTATGTTTTTCTATTCTTTATTCTATGTATTTTTGGAGAATGGAAGTTTTTGGAAAGGGTTGAGCATGTATAAAGATCATAGAATGTTACTAATGAGTTAATAAGCATTCTATTGATGGTTTAAGAATAGTTGCCATTCTAGAGTTATTGACCCACTCTTAGATAACCTAGAATTGTTCTATAGTTATTTCATTATGGTGAGACTATAAAATGGTGTTTTAGAAACTTGATTTAAGTGTTGGTTTCAAGTTTCTGACCATGTACCACCTTTTGGCTTTTCATTTATGTTGAGTATTTGGATTTGTATATGATGCATGTAAAATACTCTTCTGTTTGACTGTGGTCGGCACTTATGTGGTCGAACCTCGTCTGGTCGGACCTAATGTGGTCGGCACTTATGTGGTCGGACCTCGTCTGGTCGGACTTAATGTGGTCGGCACTTATGTGGTCGGACCTCGTCTGGTCAGACCTAATGTGGTCGCTACCCATATGGTCGGCACTAATGTGGTCGGCACTAATGTGGTCGGCACTAATGTGGTCGGACCTAATGTGGTCGGACAAAGGGCATTTAGTGGTCGGATTATTACTTCATCTGATTAGATCATACACATGAGTAATTCATTTTGGGTTTAGGTGAAATCCGAACAGATTATTCATATTAGATATTGAATAATCTACTCGGTATTTTGAAAAAGTTTTGAAATACCGTTTCCGCTGCGTTACCGGATTCACCCCCTAAAAACCCCTACAAAATGGTATCAGAGCGAGTCTGATTCTAGGCCACCTAATATGATTAGCCTTCATTGAATCAATGTTTAATCATGTTCTCTTGACTTTATGCATGCTTATTAGGATCTAAATTGGTTAGATTTAGGGTGTATGACACTTAGCGGAAAATCCCTAATTAATAAGGTTTGAATGTAATATGTATTTGATGCATGTTATATGGTCCGTCTTGTTAATACGGATTATGAATACTTCTGTGACTACATCCGAGACCGTGCCTCTGCTGTGAGGATGTAGCCGATAAAGATTTATTTATACCGGATGTATATTAGATACTAGGTAATTCAAGTAAAAGCGGAATTCTGAACGTGCCCTAGCTGTCAGGATTACGTAAGTAACTTGAGTTTATCATTGACGAGTTTAACCTTGGTACGTCTCCTTGTGGGCCTGCCTTCGCAGCGACAACGAGAAAACGGCCAGGACCGGGTACTTAGGAGTCATTAGTGAATGATCGACAAATGAGTTGTCTACCTGATAAATATACGTAGGCGAGATCGTGCCTCTGCTGTGAGCCGAAATATATTCACGGGATCCACTTTTCACTATTATTATTATTTAATTTAATTATTAAATATTTGTATTCTGTTTTGGGATTACAGTATTGCATGATTTAGTGGGAGGGGCATATTAGATTAAAAATCCATGATCTAGTTTATGCTTTTGATATTATATGAAACTGCTTAATTTCTTCTAACCGTTTTTCGTGATCTATATGATAGATAGGCGATGGCGGCACAATCCACAAATCAGTTTGCGCGTATGCTTGATGCGAACAAACTGAAAGGCGCTGAGAACTTTGCAGACTGGGAATTGGATTTGAGGATTGTCCTCGATTCCGAGAAGCTGGGTTATGTTCTTGAGGGTCCGTTGCCCCTTGCAGTGGGCGAGGATGCTTCGGAGGAGGAGGCCAAGTTTTTGAAACTTGGAAGGATGATGATTTAAGGGTTAAATCATACATCCTTAGTTCACTGTCTCCGAAACTCAAGCAACAGTACTATGGTATGTTAGATTCCTATAGTATGATGACGCGATTGAGACAATCTTTTGAGAACCAGGAACAAGTTATTGTTCACAAAGTCACCATGGAACTGTTCCATGCGCGTCTGGATGAGGGGCAGAGTGTCAGCCCACATGTTCTTCAGATGATCGATTTGATCGATCAATTGAGGCAACATAATCTCATCTTGAATGACATTCTCAGTAGGAGTGTCATTCTTGGTTCACTGCCAGCTTCATTTCGCCAGTTCGTGATGTACTTCAACATGCACGAGACTGTCTGTACCTACCAGGAGCTACATAGGATGTTGCTCACGGCAGAAGAGGACCTTAAGAAGGGAGTACCGACTCGCCCTCCTCGAACTACTTCTCTTTCGGCTTCTTCCCAAGGATGGTCCAAGGGAAAGAACAAGAAATCCAACATTTCCCACGTGTCACCACCTCACCGCCACCTCATCGCCACCTCATCGCCACGTCAGCATCAATCATTGAGTATTTAATCCTTATCTGACATGTGGCGGATAAGAATCTCATTGACCAATCAGAAGCCGCCACGTGTCACAATAATTGAAGCCCAACTACCTAGCCATGTGTCACCTTATCAGCTTATCCAGAATCTTCAAACCGGTGAACCAGAGCGTGCCACGTCGACAAAAGCTGGCGTAGCGACGCTGAAGGCCCTGGCGTCGCGACGCTGGAAGCCTACCGAGGCCTATAAATTGAGCTCGAGATTTCAGAATTCATTGCACCACTCTCTCTCTTATATTCTATCTAAAGAGAGAGTTTCTCTCTCTACTTTCTTTTAGTTTTTAGTTTTTTTAGTTTTTAGTTTTGTAATTAATTTTAATTACGTGTTGTTAATATAGTAATTTATTTTTTTACTTTTTACAGTTTTACTATTTACCATTAGGAGGTAACTTCCCCAGCTAGGGTGAAAGGTAATTCTTTTACTGTTACTATTTAGATTAATCTCCCTTAAAAATAATATATTCACTATTTAAAATATTGACTTAAAAAGGATACCGCCAGAGTGGTCGGTTGGTAATTTATTTTAATCTGGTTTAAACCTGACTAATAAAGGATACCGCCAGATTGGTCGGTTGGTAATTTTATTTTGGTTCCGCCTTTATGGCTGGTTTATAGACAAATACTACCGCCTTAATGGCTGGTTGGACTTAATTTGACTTAATCAGGATACCGCCAGATTGGTCGGTTGGTAATATTATCACAAGTTTATATATTATTTTATGAGAGATATCTAAATTTTTAGTAGTAAAAGTAATTCCTTTTACCTTAGCATTTTATTTTATTGTAATTTACTTTTCAGTATTTACTTTACCGCATTTTTACTTTATGTCTTTTATTTTCAAGTTTTTACTCGCCCTAGTTATGTGTTGTAACTAAATTAGTTATCTGGGGTTGTGATGACTTTTAATATCACCGTTTTATAAGGGGTTAGATTATAGCTTGGGTAATATAAAGATTTATTTATTGAGTCTTAATCTTAATGCTTTATCATTAACTGGCCATTAATAAAATTGATCTGGTAAATCTAAAATGAACTAGACATAGGGATTTTAGGTTTCAGCCTTAGATTCAATAGCCCACGATCTTCCCTGAGGATATATAACCCTTTAATAGATTTCCTTACAGGATAGGAATATACCTGTTGGGCGGGGGTAGCCATAATTGGGACTTAAACTTAATGAATCCAGATAATTTGGTTGACATAGACATATGGTTCAATTGGGTTAAACTTGGTATTTGTGTCTGACCATCGACAAAGGCTTATACATAATTTAGTGTTCCGGGTTAATAAATCAATATATTACCCAACTTTAAGATAACCACTTCATCTTTAAAATAATATTGGAAGAAATCACAACCCTAGATAGTTTTTAATATTGAATTTTCTTAAAACCTATTTTCGACAATTTTATTTACTTGCTTTTAAATTTAGAATCGTCACCATTTCAAATCAATCAATCAATCGGTTAGATACTAGTAATCATTTGACCTCATAAAATTAATAGATTAGATATTAAGTCCTCGTGGGATCGATATTTTTATACTACTTGAACGATACGTGCGCTTGCGTTATACGTGTGTGTTTAAGCTCCGATCAATAATACTCTGACTAGGGAAATTTAATGATTAAACCTTCATGGATTGATATTGTCTCATATCATCTCAATCCAGGAACTAATCATAAGGACCTCCTATCATTTATACATCTTGGTGATCAAATCACAAATGATAAGAGAGCAATTTCCTTGGTCACATAGTTAATTTGTACAACAACACCATGATATGTACAAATAGTGACGCTATGGGTCCTAACTGTCCAACAATCTCCCACTTGGCCTATAGCCAGTCACTCGAGTGTCCTACACCCGAACTATGTACGGTTCGCTCAAACTTCTGCTGAGAAATGCTTTCTTCAGTGGATTTGCATGATTATCATCTGATGCGATTTATTCGATCATCACATCACCACGATGTATGATCCGAACGAATCAGATGAATATCGAAGTATATATCTGGATCGTTGATGAGACCATTAATTCTTTAGCCTGCGTTGTAGCCTAGCTCAGCTGCTAACATAATTGTATCTAATCTAATTAGATTTATTATCAATCCAGAAGGCTTCTATTGCTGCCTCAGCTGCAGCAATAATCAACTTTTGTTGTTTATTCGGTAATAGTATCTTGCTTGGAAGATTTCCAGCTCACTGTTCCGTTATTCAAATATTATAGTTCCGTTGTTACGACTTATACTCATTTTTATCGGTTAGGAAACTTGCAGCAGTGATCCCATTCACTTCAAGTTCTCCTTCTCCATAGTATAAGACAATATCCTTAGTTCCTCTAAGATACTAAAGGATGTTCTTAACATCAATCCAATGACTATCACTTGGATTGGCCCGATTGTGAATCCATATGCTCAAAGCGTATGAGACACCAGGTCACGTATATTTTTCAATGTACGAGTTCTCGGAGAGTATCAACAACTTTAAATCTATCCCAGTAGATCTTTATTCCTAGAATAAAGGTTGTTTCTCCCAAGAATTCAACGGAGAATTTTCTCGAAAGCCAAGCTTTCACCTATTGTATTATGGGAATATCATTTCCAAGAAAAGACATATTATCATTATTTAGGACTTTCAATATCAGTGCGCTCCCACTAACCTCCTGATATACACAAGAATCATTTTTGTTTTGAATTAAATCATATTCCATTATGATTACATCAAAACGATAATTCCAAGAACGCAATGCTTGCTTCAATCCATACATGGATTGAATAACCTGCAAACCTTGTTTGCTAGTTTTTGGTACGAAAAAACCGTCAGGATGTTGTAAACATCCTCCAAAATGTTTCCTTTAAGGAAAGCGGTTTTGGCATTACAGTTGCCATATTTCATGAATGAAACATGCAACATCAGCAAGCATTATCCGAATGGATTTACTGTGGCAACAAATAAAAGGTTTCGTCGTAATCGACACAATGTTGATAACGATACCTTTTCGCTACAAGCCTAGCTTAGTACGTTGGTATGTTCCCATCCATGTATGTCTTCCTTGAAGACTTATACAGTACCAATAGGCACAATGCCTTTTGGTACATCAACTAGTATCCAAACTAAGTTGATATACATGGAATCCAATTCGGACATCATGGCACTTTGCCATAATAGGGAGTCGATACCTTGTACCACTTCCTCATACGTAGTCAGTTCGTATTCCTCAATAAGATTGACATCTTTATGAGGTGAGATCAGAAACTCATACCCCAGGTTGTTTTCTGACTCTCTCCGACTTACGTGGTTCTTGTGTATTCGAAGATTATGGTTTAGTTTCATCCTTGATGAACTATTTGTGTTCCATTAAGGAATCGGTGCCTGGAATAGTATTACTCTGATTTTCATCGAGTTTTACTTTCCTCCCACTTACCACTGCATATCGGTATTCCTCTTAGGAAAAACGCATGGTGAGCAACAATTACATTGTTCTCTTGTGAGTTGTATAAGTACTATACTTTGGTTTCCCTATGACAACCACAACTTAGGCACTTATCCGATTTGGGTTTTAGTTTGGTATCATCCAAACATATGCCCATCATCCCAAATCTACAGGAATGAGAAAACATAGTTTCTTTCCTGTTCATATCTAATATGAAGTCTGTCAAATAAATTTTTATGGAACCTTATTCCAAATAAGTTCTGCACTATTAATGCGTATCCGTTGAAGGAAATGGTAGCTCAAAGCGACTCATGATTAACCTTATCATGTCCAACAAAACTCGATTTTTCCGTTTGGACACACCGTCAAATTGACGTGTTCCGGGAGGAGTCCTCATTGGAAGAATACTATACTCTTTCAAGTATATGAGAAACTTATCGTTTAAGTATTTTCATCATGATCTAACCGTGATGGTTTTATACTTTAGCCGATCTGTTTGTCTATTTCGTGTCGAAACTCTAAAAGTTTCCGATTTGTGTTTCAAAAGAAACACATATAACCATAACGCGATGCCACATCCGTGTAGGTCACGAAATATTCATATCCACTTTTAGCCTAGCTAGACATGGGCCCACTTGCTTCACTATGAACTAGGGCTAACAGATCGGTGGCACTTACACTTTTACCAAGTAAATAGTGTTACAGGACTTTACCTAATAAACTAGATTCGTAGACTTTATTTGAATAGAATCAAATTTGTCCTAGTATCCACTCTTCAAAAGTGTGGATATACGAGTCTTGTTTAATTGTGTCCCAGACAACAATGCCACAATTAAGTCTCTCTTGATCAAATCAGTTTGAGCTATTTGTTTGTCATGTCATATGTCTGAGATTTATTTATATTCAAAATATAAATACTGTTAATCACATCTAATGTGTTTATCTCAATATCATCTTTATAAAATGAAACACTTTAGTGTTCTAGAATATAAAGGTAAATCCGCAACGGATTAAACACTGATATAAAGATAATGTTTCTAGTCAAACTAGTTACATTATAACAGTTTCCTAATTTAAGTACACACCCGAAGGGTAGTTCCTAAACTTAGGTATCTACGGTCAAAACAACGAATTTCGTCCCGTTTCTGATTCGAAGATAAATCTCAACTGAAGTCAGTATCCTGCTCATAGCAGATTCTGCACACCAGTACATATTTATGTACCACACTAAGTATTTAAAATCCAATTTTAATACTAGTAGTGAACATATTTATGACAAATATATTTGAAGTCAGAGCCTTGCTCGTCTTCAATTCCTTCATGTCTGCCTTGCCCAAATGGCAGTCACGCTTCCGCGATCCCGTTTGCCATATTTAGGCAGACATTTTGGGATATGTCATTTATCTTCCCAGAAGATTTTAATGATTTTGCCTTTACCCCTTTCACACCCCAGAAGCCATTGGGCAAACCTTGGCCTCCTAGAATGTTGAAGTAAGATGCGCGCCTTGCGCTTCTTGCCATATTACAAAATTTTGGCTTTGACTCCTTGAGTATAGCCATTAACTCTCCAAGAGTTTACTATTGCAATTTAGTACTTCTAAGATCTAAGAATATATCTATGAAGTTCCTTCAATTTCTTTATCATACTTTAATGATCTAATCCTTAGTTCTGTATAAGAAATTAAGGAGTCTATTTGGAAGCATAATGGATTAAGCACTAGAGTTATCATCACATGAATATTCCAAATATCATGCTATACTATTTGCTCAACTCCGGGCTTAGGCCTAATATGTTATTTTATCAAATAAAGTAACTTATTAGTTTCCAGGACCATCATGAAATTTTTCCCAATTTGAAAATTAAAATCGTTTAAATACATTTTCCCCAGGATTATGTTTTAAACACTAATCTTTCAATTTATCTTGATTCTAATAGTCCAACTATTTAATCAACGATTTAGGTACTATTTATTATAATGATTACTATAGTCCAACTATATAATCAACTATAATTTAATTGGTTAAATTCAATTATATTTATTACTATAATCCAATTATAAAATCAATTATTAATTGAAATTAGTTTGAATATAGTCCAACTGTTTTAATTAAAACAACAATTAAATATTTTTCTAACTAATAAATAATTTATTTGATGACGTATTGATATTGAGCGCGTATGACAAGTTATTAAACGAATATTGCAAATTCAATACTTGCCTCCCACTATTTTTCGGCGAGCCTCTAACCCTCTGTCGAGTACTCGGGAAACTGTGTTTCCTAGTGGGCTAGGATCCCGTTAAATGTCACATAATCATGACTTTTGCCAACAAATTGTATGATAATTAACTAGGTAGATCTCTAAGATCAATTGGATCTCATCCAATTCCTAGATCCAGTAGGGGGACATCCAAGTCCGAAACATATATCTTATATATGCCAATATATCCAATATATTGCCTAACCTTTTTCCTCTGAATCAACTAAGCCTTGGCTTTGGCACAACAAACTTAGTGATCCCAGTTAAGCGGAACCCATTGACCATGGACAGCTTCGTAATCAATGTCGATGGACAAGAAGTGGTCTTGACTTTGGCCAACAAACCACAACTTGGACAAGACACCAATATGGAACAAAGCTCTCGTGATTCAAACACATCCTCGATGGACAAAGGTCTTGACTTTGGCCAACAAACCAATGCCAGTCTTGGATCTTGAGTAAGAATCACTCAATGGAAGGAAAAACGCTTAATATTTTGTGAGGGTTTTTCGCATGCAAATTGGCAACCAATTTATTATCTTTATTAAGGTATCATCATCATACACCCTTAAACATGCATTCTAAACACATAATAAGGCGCGTAAATAAATATAATAATGATATGCGGATGGATACTTAACACATTGATCCTAGATTAAATATCTCCATTTCCTCTCTCCCGCTAGCACAAGTATTACTTCTACCCGTTACATAACACTTCTAAAGAAACCTCATTTACATTGAGGGGAATAGGTGAGAAGAGAAATACATAGAGTATGAAGGTAATAGGTTGGACACGCAGGTCCAATTAATAAATTCTAAATTTATTACAACAATTTCCAAAATTACCCCACCCATCTAATATCCATCTGATATACATTATTCATGCATCGCAATCATGTATTCACACAAGCATGTTATCAATCAATCTAATCAAATTAATTAATCTGATAATTAATGACCATCCAATGTTCAAACAACGATTTGATTTTGCTCGAGTTCGACTCGTTTTTCGAATAAGTACTCATAGTACGAATTCTTGAATTAAATTAAACTACAATATTAAATCCAATTTAACTTGTATTTAATACTAATTCGCTATTTAATACCAAATTAAATATTACACTTTATTAACGAACCTTTACGACTTAAATTCCAAATTTAATCGTTACGGGTCTCAAAGCCCGATTAACGTCCAATGTTAATTTAATTAAAGTCCAATGGGCTTTCAATTAATTTCATTAAGGCATGGACTTTTGGTCAACTTGGGTCAAACCCAATAACCAAAGCCCAATCAAGGAATAACCCCATAAGCCTAGAAATCAATTTAGGCCCAATTAAATTAATTAAAGGTCCATTAGTCGCATTTGGGCTATATGGAAACGGTTTTGGGCCCAATTGGATCCAACCAATTTAGCCTAAACCCATCTTTGTACAACCAAGCCCATTTAAGCCCATTTACGACTTTACAAGCCCAAATCCAATTTAAGCCCAATTAATTAAACTACAAAAATTCCAAATTTCATATTTAATTAACCTAAAGTGTATAGCATAATTAATTACCCAAATCAATATTTCCAAAACACCAATTAGCCTAATTAATCATGCTTATTTAACAACAATTAGTGTCCAACACAATTGATCAAAAATCAAACCCAATTAACATGCTATAAGTCTCGGCTATGGTGGGATTTTGTCCCATTTCAAATTCAATCCAATTAATTCTCAAATCAACAATTCCCCATTGATCTCAACTCATCCAATGAATCAAAAAATCAAAAATACCAAGACATTAGGGCTTATAGTGTATTCGGCCAAGCCTCACATTTTGGGGAAAATTGTTCCAAACCAATTTTTATGAAATTGATCCAATCATACTTCAATTCAACATCATTTAAGCACACTTAATCATCCAATTTCATCAAATCATGCTCAAACACATTTTACCCAATTTTAACCCTAAATCCAAGTTTCATGTTTTTAACTCGCTCTGATACCATTGTTGGGAAATCTCTAAGTCCCGAGGATCGATTATCAAGCAAGAAAACAATATGTGAATACACGAAGAAGTTGCAGAATACTTACATTGAGCGGTTGAGCGATGCGACGAAGAACAAAACTCTTTTCTCTGCCCTCCTTGGAAGTCTCGACAGTCCACTGTTTTGGCTCCTCCATTTTCGGTCCAAGCTCTAAGCTTTTGGGTGGTGATTCCAAGCTCACAAGTTGGTTTCCCTATCACCTTCGCAAGACTCAAATGGTGTGCGCTAGCACTTAGGAATTTTTGCCACAAAAATCCCTTATTTTCTCCTTGTGTTTCACGGTAACAGAAGAAAAACAGAAGGAAAAACAACCATGAGGCCGTGAGAGAGAGGAAGAAAAAGTGAGAGAGAGAGTTGTTATGTGTTGGTTGATGGATTGTGTATCTAATACACAATTGAATTATTAAAATTCATTTACCAAAAATTGTATAAGCCTTTCCAAAAGTCAACAAGTTTTGGAGCCAAAATTTGGCAATTAATTGCTTCCAACAACTCACATCAACTATTCACATCACTCAATCAATCAAGTGACAAGTTGTCACATCACTCAAAGTGACTAATGATTTGACGCTGATGTGACTAGCGATTTGACGCTTGATGTCACTTGCGTGCCGCACTCAAATCTGAAATGCGAATGCGCTCGCAAACACTCACAGGCTCGGGTTCGCTAATTCCAAATTAACGATTTTTTGTTGCGACGTAATTAAATGATTATGCCAAGCGAAATCACTTTTCACATCGCTAACGAATTAATTCTAAATTAACTCGTTCGCCCGAATTAAAATCTAATTTTAATTCCGCGTCGAAATCCAATTTCTTATATATATCGAATATATTATTTTATCGATTAATTCCAAATTAATCGTTCTCTCTCTTTAATGATATTTTATCCCAGATAAAATATCTCCGCAATTAATCCCAGATAAAATATCTCCAAAATTAATCCTAGATTAATTTTCTCTCTCATCTAATTAATCCCAGATTAATAAAGTGCGAGTCATACGTCATCGGTGAATCTTCGGGAAGCGACCCATGAGATCCCCGGATATGTTGGCAGTAAATTCGGTCTTCGGACTATCCGAACACCTAAGTACCTAGTACTACGTTTGTACCGATTTACAAGATAAGGTTGGCTTCTAGCAAAGTGTCATGCCTACCCAATTCTCCAGAAACATCCTTACAGGAATATGTGATCTATATCAGGCATAGTATACGTAGTATTGCGTATTTCGATCCAGTATCGGATGTCACATGCTAGGCCTGGGGCTGGAATTTTGTCTTCCCCGTATGAAGCACATATCAGATCTCTGGTAACTAGTCTCTACAATCAGATAAATATGACCTAGTCATAATATCCCGATAGCTGCAGCATATAAGAGAACGAGTTCCGTATCCTACGTGACCATCATCTCCACTATGACTGGAGTGATACTTCTGTCTCGACATCACACCCAACACACTAAGATTCTCAATTTACCCAGCAGAGGCGTACACAAAACTTGTTAAAGCCCTGGATGACCTAAATCCAAAGCATATTGATTGTCGCAAGTATTAGCGGTGCAAGTCTCAGGTTAAGACAAAATACACCTACCCTGATTTCGGACTTCCATAGACACATAGTCATACTACCAATATAATTCCGAGGGGTCTATCCAGAGCGAAACTATTTTCCGTACCATTGGTAAACACACCTCCTATTACACTTGCATGAGTATCCTATACCAAATATATGAGAAGTATGCCGTTATGCCCTCACAACATGTTGGTTATTATCTAGGTCCCAAGATCAAACAAGACATGAAATACATGTGTGAATACATCAACGGAGGTAGCGGAATACTCACATCGATCGGTTGAGTCGATTTGAAGACGAATCAAGGCCAAAATGCTCACTGCTTCATGCATGAACTGCAGCAGTCCACTGTCCACTGTCTTCTGTTTTGATCTGCGAAACAGAGCTCCAAGCCTCGTCTAACGGATCCCGGCTCATGGGCGAACCTCCCTACCACCTTCGCAAGACTCGTAAGTGTGCTAGCACTTGATTTCTCACCATGAAAAACCACTCTTGCTCCCCTATTTGTCACGCCAAACTGGTTCAAACCAGTGAAGAAACTCACTGTTTTGGCGTGAGGAGAAGAGAGAAATTGAGAGATACAAAAATGTGTTAAGTTATTACAAAAGTGGTATAACATTTGTTTATATATTTTCGAAAAATAATAAATGTTTTTACCATTTAATTTGCTTTCAAAAAACAAATTAAATCTATTGTAATGTCCTTGAGTGTTCCACACTCCAAAGTCAAAAGTCCATCACAAGTCCATCAAGTCACATCTACTTTAATAAAGTGACATGTTGTCATTTCACATCACTCAAAGTGACATTTGATTTGACGCTTGATGCGACTAATGATTTGACGCTTGACGTGACTTGCGTCACCGCACTCGAATTCGAAATACGAATGCGCTCGCAATCACACTCGGGCTCGGGTTCGTTAATTCCAAATTAACGATTTTTCCGTCGCGTCGTAATTAAATGATTACGCCTAGCGAATTCACTATTCATGTCGCTAATGAATTAATTCTAAATTAATTCGTTCGCCCGAATTAAAATCTAATTTTAATTCCGCGTCGAAATCTAATTTCGTTTAATATATCGAATATATTAATTTAATCGATTAATTCCAAATTAATCGTTATCTCTCTCTAGACGATATTTTATCCTAGATAAAATATCTCCGTAATTAATCCTAGATTAATTCTCTCTCTCTTCTATATAATCCCAGATTATTTAAGAGTGCGAGTTATGCGTCATCGGTGGATTATCGGGAAGCGACCCATGAGATCCCCGGATAAGTTGGCAGTAAATACGGTCGTCGGTGTATCTGAATCACGAACATGTTTAGATAAATCCGGGTAGGTACGGAGGGTTCAGGACCCTTCCAAAGCGTTTGCGGAAACTATTCCGGAAGAATTTCCAAAAACACGTAAATCGAGAATTTAGGTGAACTGGTCACTTGGAATAGTTTGTAATGGTGTTTAAGATTACTGAAATTGACAATATTGAAAACGGGCTTGATTTGGTTGCTTCGGAAAGATCCGGGATTTTTTCGTAGTTTGGTCGAGAACTTCATAAATCGCGATTCTGATAGCATTTCGCCATTTATTTTGACAAATATGACTAAAACTTGGAGTGCTCGCGAAGCTAGGTAAGTAACTCATGTGATGAGAGCTTAATGAATACTTTCATTTTTTGAATATACATATACATTTGTGTATAAATGATTGATATGTTAGGTTAAACAGAATATAGTTAAGAAGTAATTTGAAAAGGAGTTCAAGGTTATGTGTAGTTAAGCGAAACGACCATCGCTGGTATGGCTATTGTTATTATCATGACATGATATAAGAGGTTTAATGATATCAATGTCTATATGTATGAATTGATGTGTTTGAAGTGAAATGTTTGATAAGTTTAATGTCTATGTGTATGTATGAATGTACGTAAAGTTTTGAATCTGCAACGATATGAATTGTGTATGTGAATGAATATGAAAATATATAAGTATATGAGTATGTATTCGTATATGCATATGATGTTAAGATACTGTAGACACTGCATTTTTGTATAAAGCCCAATGATGAGCCTCGTATGGAGGCACTACCCGATAAGTTGCGGAAATCGCGGGAAACGGACGTCGGAAGGGAAAATTAAAAAACAATACATTATTAAGTTTAATTCATTTTTTTAGCCTCGGGTTCGCTTGATTGATCTCTGTTTTAAATGTTAGCCTCGGCCCAAAACCCCCGCAACCCATAAAAGCCCACATACTTATACACACCCATCCAAAACCCATGCAACCCTTCTAGGCCCACACGCCCAAGCCCAATCCAAGACATTTCAATCACATTTAATCACATGCCAAATCCCTCCCAAATCACCTTCTAAATTAGCCAATATTGGATCCTCCAAATTTGGAAAGAAAATTAAGGAAAAATTGAGGAAAAGGGGCGGCCACACACACACATGATAAAGTGAAACCCTAAACATACACAACCCTAACCCTAGCACACCATTATAAAAGGAGAACACTTCCAAAACCCTAGCTCCTCTCTTCTCATCAACATTCACTCGGCAATAACACAAAACTGACCAAATAAAAAACCCTAACTCTCGGCGACTCTCTACCTTCTCTTATCTCGGCTCCCTCTTCCTCTCACTCGGATTCACGACTTCTTCTCCACACTCTCCCTTCTCTCACATTCACTCGACAATCACAGCCAAAAGAAAACCCTAAACACTCTTACCCAGCTCTTTCGGCCGTATCTCTCTTTAACACACACACAAGACACACGACCACAACCAACCAAGAAACAAGAAGCCCTTCACCGATTAAACATCAACAGAAGTACTGCTCTCCACTAACCAAAACAAACAACATATTCACTCACACACACGGTAGTAGCACCCTTCAAACACTGCCACAAGACACACACGTCCCTTCTCTCTCATTCAACACACACACTCACCGATCAAATAAACAAAACCACAAACCCCCCTCGCTAACCAAATACGACTACAAAGAAACCATCCATTCTCATAAACCCATGAAGAACACACACCCACCGAACAAACAGTCAACTATCAGCCCTTCACTTATGACACTCGGCAAACAACAACACTCTCACTGAACGACAAACACAATGCCCTCCATATCACCAACCGAACCAAGGAAACAGACCAACCTACGAGCCACTGACCGACATAAAAAAACATCACCAAATTATCGAAAAACACCCCCTAAACCGAGACAAAAATAGTCCCAAAAATCACCCCAAACCAGTCCAAAAATCGCACCAAAACCAACCTTAAAACAGTGGCAAAAATGGAGAAAACTACAGCAAAAGCAGTGACCAAAAACAGCAGTAAAATAGAGAAAATAGCGGCTCAAAACAGTGAAGCAGTGAATAAAAATATTAAACCAGTGAACCAGAAAAGCCACGGAGTATTAACCATTCTGGCGACGGCGTAACGCACTTCCAAGAAGCAACTTAAAAGGTAAGACCTTAGGGCACCCTTTACTATTTATTATTTATCTTTTCGGTTTTTTATTGTTATTCCCTCACATGCATCATTACATTTCACGTCTATTTTTATTTACATTGGGTTAATGATTGCGTGCTATCCCTTGCGGTATATCGGATGAAAACCCAGACATAAATTCTGTAGCTGAATCCGAATGGACGGTAGTGCGGTCTGTACTTGGGATACAACTCCACATACCGCTTGAGAAACATTCACACACGTGTTTCAATTTTGTTACTTAATTTTTGTGTTCATTTATTGTTTGTGTTTAGTATTCCGCCATTTACTTTCCGCCTGTCACTTCATTATTTAATTATTTATGCATCGTTATTTAGTGTGCATGGGCTAATTACGTCGGATTATAGGTCCCCCCATTTGAGGGAAATGCCTGAGGGCAGCCTTTACCACAATATTTTGCCGCGCTAGATTAGGTACGCTTGGTTGGATGTGAAGTACGCCCAATCGGGCATACGAGGTCCCATATAGATGTCGGCCAAGTCTTTTGATCACATCTCTTTTCTTATTCCGTTATTTATTTCTTATTGTTTCTTTATTTATTTATTCATCGTTACTTAGTGCGTATGGGCTAATTACGTCGGATTAAAGGTCCCCTATTTGAGGGAAATGCCTGAGGCCAGCCTTTACCATGATATTTTGCTGCGCCGGACGAGGTATGCTTGGTTGGATAGGAAATACGTCCAACGGGTATACGAGATTCCATATAGATGTCGGCCAAGTCTCTTGGTCGCATCTATTTTCTTTTAATTCTGTTATTCACCTTTTTTGTTTGTTATTTTTTTTATCGCTTCGTATTCATTCTATTAGTTATCTCTATGTATTCTGCCGCATCACTTCACATCTATCTTCATGATTGTATTGTGTTAATGCTTGAGTGTTGCCTCTCGTGGTATATCGGATGGAAACCCAGACATAAATTTCATAACTGAATTCGAATAGATGGTAGTGTGGTCTGTACTTGGGATACAACTCCACGTATTGCTTGAGAAACATTCACGCATGTGTTTAAGTCATTATAGATGGTACTTTTGTAATCTCGTTCGAACGCGTTCCTGAACGCTAATCGAACGCATGCATTCAGCCTTACCCAATTCGAACGCGTTTCCGAATGCTACTCGAACGCATGCATTCTGTCTTGCCATACATAATATCCCATCCCGTTCGAACGCGTTCACTAACGCCACTCGAACGCGTACATTCTGTTTCACTATGCATCATATCCCACCCCGTTCGAACGCGTTCTCGAACGCTACACGAACGCGAACACAGTGGACATGCTCTTTCATCATATTTTATACACGTTTGACTCTTTGTTTATTTCTTTTGCATTATGTACTTAATTATCTCTCTCTACTATTAACATTTTTACTGTTATTATTTATTTATATCATCGCGTTTCTTTGTTTAATATACTTGTGGAATTATGCATTTGCTTTCGTTTTTATTTACGTTTATGGGTGTGCAAACTTGTGTGATATTTGAATTATCTTGCATGTGTTGCATAAGACTTGGTTACATCATTACGTAAACTCGTTCATTACAATTGTCATAAGTAAGGGACCATTCTGAACCCAACGGTTTTTGAGGTCTTCCCTTGCGAGGGGTGAGTGCGACCTTAAATCATTTCCCAGTTCA
This sequence comes from Zanthoxylum bungeanum, assembly GCA_019454045.1. NCBI lineage: Eukaryota > Viridiplantae > Streptophyta > Magnoliopsida > Sapindales > Rutaceae > Zanthoxylum > Zanthoxylum bungeanum. Next base: position 9,361 of record SKCR01024892.1, on the reverse strand, counting down.
CACTGGGTGGCGACTCATTTCCCATCTCTGTGCCTGTGTCTACAGTCTGGCGACTCCACTGGGGATAGAGAATCGGCCCCGAAATAATATCTTGTAATGTCTGTGGTTTTTGCTTTAGTTAACATTGTCTCATATATTTTGCATACCTTTTTTTTTACCTTGATGGTATCATGTATTGTGAAGTCACTTTCACTCGAAGCGGCAGATTGTTATATGGCATCATCACTCGTTGGCACGTACCTTAAGGTATAAAAAAGGTGCGCTCACTCGGTCGCTCGAACCTTTGAGTGAGGAGACCTAGTTGTGGGCAACCCTTCGCCGGCGGGAGCCTTTATCCATACCCCTATAAACCCACATATGAACCATAGTTGTATGTCCTATAGATGCCACCCTTTATACTTGTGCTTGGGACCAATCATCATTTTGATCCATTTAGACTCATTGTCATAAGATACAGACTTATTGGGCCATTTAAACTGGGACGAGTTTATATCTTATGATGGTTGGGTCAAAAGCTTTCAAAATGATGATGGGCCACCTTATGTTTGGGCCCCTATCATTTGATGTTGTTTAGCCTCCTTATCGCAAAAGTGTAAACCTGTTGGGCCTTTTCAACTAGGACAAGTTTGCTCCTCGCGATAATCTGATTGAATGCGTTAAAATGATAACGGGCCAACTTATATGAAAACCTTGATGGACTTAGAAGGTCCAAACATGATCCAAATATGCCAGAAGCGTGAGTCCGATATCCACACTAGCTTTCATCCAAGAAAGGATACGCCTTGTTATGTCATATTTTTATACTTTTGGATACCTCCAAGTTCATCCCCATGACCGTGATTACCGAAGGCCTAGTTCGTCGTTTATAGACAATTTCATGATTCCCATAATAGGCTTAATGGATACTGTAAATGGGCGATCTTTGTCTTTTACTGATGGAAATGGACTGAGGTAGCCAATGTTCACCCCTGTAGCATAGGAGAGAATGATTTTGTGTACCCACATCGATGTACAAAAAAAAACATACCTAGGGAAGAATTGGACTTACCACGAGTGTTGGAGGAATAAGGTCGGAAGGATATATGTTGTTTTGATAACCACTTGCATCTCATGCATCTCATGCATACACGCATCATGTTAACCCTGTGTCTTAAAAGCCATCATAGACATCCGTTGGGTTAGAGAAGAAGGACTTGTCAAGAAGAGTTTAACAAACATGGATATCGGGGAAAAGGAAGCTGAGAAACAGAAAAATTTACGGCAATGATGGAAAGACCATTGGGAGGCCTTCAACCAAAAAAAAAAAAAGAAAAAAAAATTTGTTTGTTTTTAGTCCTTAATAGTTAAACATAAGTCCGATGATGAAATTGTTTGCTTTAGGGTGAAACCTTAGAAACGATAAGTTCGTGATGTGCTTTTATCTGATACTTTGAGTAATTGATCTATGTTAGACTCGTAAGCACTTCATTATTGGTTCTTAGCAGTGAAAACCTGCGTAGTCGGCAAGATGACTAGTGGAAGAAATTACAGGTCGATGAATGACCGTTTGCTTAGATGTCTATCCTGATTTGCTTGTGTTATGATGTGTGGTATGGTTGAAAATAAAAGAAAAGTCTGGAAAAAAAAATTTAACCACCTATAACCGATAAGAGTGAAGCTATCCATGGGCGAGTATTAGGACCACCATGAGGAGAAATACTGCCTTAAAGGGTAGGTGTGTTGAAAAAAAAAGAAAAAAGAAAGAAAAAAAAAAAGACAAAAGAAAAAGAAAACCATACCATATTGAGCACGAAAAAGTAATTGCAGAGCATAATTGAGATATCTAGGTTGATTTGACCCATCAAACACAATTTTTGAACCAAAATCATTGAGTTGGATTACCTAGGAATCGAGCTATAAAAGAACCTTTGCACATACACACTTTGAGTCTGGCTTAGATCATTTAGTCAAAAAATCAGATTTGAGTTGCATCGAGTGCTTTGAAGGTTCTCTGGTCTCATTACTGAGCATTCTTAGAGGACAATAATATGTATAACTATTGGGACTATTTTGTAGCTAGTAATATAGTATGTTGATACGGAGTGACACATCACGTAGTCCACCTTGGCCTAATGCAAACAGCAGAGAGAAGAAAGCTAAACCAAGTCTGGGGTCGACCAGTCTACTACCTCACGAATCAGGGACATAACGAGATCTTGAGTCATGGGACCCAAGAAAACTGAGTAATCACCATAGTAGAATTGTAAGAAGGAAATTGTAAGCAGGCCCAGGGGATGACCGAAGACATTTGTAGGCAAAGGGCACTAAAGAGCACAAGGAAGGCCTAACCCATCAGAATAGGAAATACATCCATGCATACATGCATACGTGTCACATACATGCAATTTTTGTTTTGTGTTCACAAGTTTTTGAATAAAGCCCACTCTCAACATAATTTGGGAACAAAGCCCACTCTCAACATAATTTGGGAACAAAGGCCATAGAACAAGACCCTCAACTCAATTCGGGAACAAGACCCCCAACTCAATTCGGGAACAAAGCCCAGAGGTCAAAACGCCTCACCATCAACTCAACTAAGTAACGACTTTGAAGAAAATGAAAAAGCGGCGAAGACGAGCAAGCCGGGAATGGCATTCCGGGAATGGAGCATAACCTCGGGAATAGGGACAATCAACTCCTCGAGAATGAGGACGAGAAAGTCGGGAATGGCACACCGGGAATGGAGCATAACCTCGGGAATGAGGACAAGCAACTCCTCGGGAATGAGGACGAGCAAGCCGGGAATGGCACTCCGGGAATGGAGAACGGTTCTGTAATGAACCATCCCACCAGCAATATTTCGGGAATGAACCATCTCATTAGCAACGGTTCAGGAATGTACCACACCTCTCAAGTAACGGTTCAGGAATGAACCACCACTCAAGTAACGGTTTGGGAATGGACCATACCTCTCAAATAACGGTTCGGGAATGGACCACCTCTCAAGTAACAGTTCGGGAATGAACCACCTCTCAAGCAACGGTTCAGGAATGAACCACCTCTCAAGCAATGGTTTGGGAATGAACCATCTTATCAGTAACGGTTCAGGAATGGACCACCTCTCAAGTAACGGTTCGGGAATGGACCACCTCTCAAGTAACGGTTCAGGAATGAACCACCTCTCATGTAACGGTTTGGGAATGAACCATCTCATCAGTAATGGTTCGGAAATGGACCACCTCTCAAGTAACGGTTTGGGAATGAACCACCTCTTAAATAACGATTCGGGAATGAACCATCTCATCAGTAATGGTTCGGGAATGGAACACCTCTCAAGTAACGGTTCGGGAATGAACCCCCTATCAAAGTAATGGTTCGGGAATGAACCACCTCGCCATCAAATCAGCTTAATTCTGTAATGAATCCTAAAGATCGCAGCATCTTGTAGGGATGAACCTTAGGGGTTGCAGCACCTCACCACCAGATCAACTCAGTTCGAAGCATCTCGCAAAGCAGCAGGTAAGTACGACAGCCGACAAACTAGGTAAAAAAAATACATGCATAACTTTGATAGGGTTGTCACTATCATACACTGCACAAGGCCCATCAAAGTGGGGGCGACTGTAGACACTGTATTTTTGCATAAAGCCCAATGATGAGCCTCATATGGAGGCACTACCCGATAAGTTGCAGAAGTCACGGGAAACAGACGTCGGAAGGGAAAATTCAAAAATTAATACATTATCAAGTGTAATTCATTTGTTTAGCCTCGGGTTCGCTTGATTGATCTCTGTTTTAAATGTTAGCCTCGGCCCAAAACCCCCGCAACCCATAAAAGCCCACATACCTATACACACCCATCCAAAACCCATGCAACCCATGCAACCCTTCTAGGCCAACACGCCCAAGCCCAATCCAAGACATTTCAATCACATTTAATCACATGCCAAATCCTTCCCAAATGTCCTTCCAAATGAGCCAAGATTGGATCCTCCAAATTTGGAAAGAAAATCAAGGCAAAATTGAGGAAAGAGGCGGCCACACACACACACACATGATAAAGTGAAACCCTAAACATACACAACCCTAACCCTAGCACACCATTATAAAAGGAGAACACTTCCAAAACCCTAGCTCCTCTCTTCTCCCTAACAGTCACTCGGCAATAACACAAAACTGACCAAATAAAAAACCCTAACTTTCGGCCACTCTCTCTACCCTTTATCCTCTGGGTTCCCTCTTCCTCTCACTCGGATTCATGGCTTCTCCTCCACACTCTCCCTTCTCTCATATTCACTCGACAATCACAGCCAAAAGAAAACCCTAAACACTCTCACCCAGCTCTCTCAGCCGTCTCTCTCTTTAACACACATACAAGACACACGACCACAACCAGCCAAGAAACAAGAAGCCCTTCTCCGATTAAACATCAACAGAAGTACTACTCTCCACTAACCAAAACAAACAACATATTCACTCACACACACGGAAATAGCACCCTTCAAACACTGCCACAAGGACACATGTCCCTTGCTTCATTAATGGTAGTAGCACCCTTCAAACACTGCCACAAGAATCACACGTCCCTTCTCTCTCATTCAACACACACACTCACCAATCAAATAAGCAAAACCACAAACCCCCCCTCGCTAACCGAATACGACTACAAAGAAACCAGCCCTTTTCACAAACCCATGAAGAACACACATCCACCGAACAAACAGTCAACTATCAGCCCTTCACTCATGACACTTGGCAAACAACAACACTCTCACTGACCGAAAAACACATTGCCCTCCATATCACCAACCAAACCAAGGAAACAGACCAACCTACGAGCCACTGACCGACACAAAAAAAAAATCACCAAACTATCGAAAAACACCCTCTAAACCAAGACTAAAATAGTCATAAAAATCACCCCAAACCAGTCCAAAAATCACACCAAAAACGAACCTTAAAATAATCCAAAACAGCGGTAAAAAATGGAGAAAATTACAGCAAAAGTAGCGACCAAAAACAACAGCAAAAATAGAGAAAACAGTGGCTCAAAATAGCGAAGCAGTGAATAAAAATGTTGAACTAGTGAACCAGAAAAGCCACGGAGCATTAACCCTTCTGGAGATGGCGTAACGCACTTCCAAGAAGCAACATAAAAGGTAAGACCTGAGGGCACCCTTTACTATTTATTTTTTTTTATCTTTTCAGTTATTTATTGTTATTCCCTCACATACATCATTATATTTCACGTCTATTTTTATTTACATTAGGTTAATGATTGCGTGCTATCCCCCGCGGTATTTCGGATGGAAACCCATACATAAATTCCGTAGCCGAATCCGAATGGACGGTAGTGTGGTCTGTACTTGGGATACAACTCCACGTACCGCTTGAGAAACATTCACGCACGTGTTTCATTTTTGTTACTCAATTTTTGTGTTCATTTATTGTTTGCTTTTAGTATTCTGCCATTTACTTTCCGCATGTCACTTCATTATTTAATTATTTATGCATCGTTATTTAGTGCGCATGGGCTAATTATGTCAGATTAAAGGTCCCCAATTTGAGGGAAATGCCTGAGTGTTGGACAATTATGACCCATAGCGTCACTATTTGTACAGATCATGGTGTTGTTGTACAAATTAACTATGTCACAAAGGAGATTGAACTCTTATCATTTGTGATTAGATCACATAGATATATAAATGATAGGAGGTCCCTGTGATTTTTTCCTGGATTAAGAATGATATTAGGCAGTATCAGTCCACGAAGGATAAATCATTAAACATCCCTAGTCAGAGCATTATCGAGATTGGACATCGATGAATGCGTAAAAGACTAGTATTACACTTGTGCGCGTTGTGAGGGCACAACGACATAGTTCTCATATATTTGTGTATAGGATACTCATGCAAGTGTAATAGGAGGTTGTGTTTTACTGATGGTACGGGAAATAGCTTCGCTCTGGATAGACCCCCTCGAAATTCCATTGGTAGTATGACTATGTGTCTATGGAAGTCCGTAATCAGGGTAGGTGTATTTGGTCTTAACCTGAGACTTGCACCGCTAATACTTACGACAATCAATATACCTTGGTTGCGGTCGTGCATGACTTTAACAGGTTCTGTGTACGCCAATGCTGGGTATATTGAGAATCGTAGTATGTTGGGTGTGATGTCAAGACGGAAGTGTCACTCCAGTCATATGGAGATGATGATCACGTAGGGATACAGAACTGGTTCCCTATAAAGGTTGCAACCGTCGGGATAATATGACTTGGTCATGATTATCCGATAATAAAGAGACTAGTTGCTAGTTATCCGATATATGCTTCGTACGGGGCAGACACTATACCAGCGTTAGGCCTCGCATGTGATCATTCGATACTGGACAGAAATACGCAATACTACGTATACTACGCCTGATATAGATCCTTATATTCCTGTAAGGATATTTTCGGATAATTGGGTAGGCATGGCGCTTTGCTAGAAGCCAACCTTGTCTTGTAATTCGGTATAAACGTAATATGAGGTACTTACATGTTCAGATAGTCCGACGACCAAATTTACTACCAACATATCCGGGGATCTCATGGGTCGCTTCCCAAAGAGTCACCGATGACGTATGACTCGCACTTTTAATTAATATGGGTTTAATTAGATGAGAGAGAAAATTAATCTGGGATTAATAGTGGAGATATTTTATCTAGGATAAAGTATCATTGAAAGAGAGATAACAATTAATTTGGAATTAATCGGCAAATTAATATATTTGATATATTAAACGAAATTGGATTTCGACGCGGAATTAAAATTAGATTTTATTTCGGGCAAACGAATTAATTTAGAATTAATCCGTTAGCGACATGAATAGTGACTTCGCTAGGCATAATCATTTAATTACGACGCAACGGAAAATTCGTTAATTTAGAATTAGCGAACCTGAGCCCGAGATTATTTGCGAGTGCGGTACACAAGTCAAATCAAGCGTCAAATCATTAGTCGCATCAAGCGTCAAATCACTTGTCACTTTGAGTGATGTGACTTGACAACTTGATGGATTGATGTGACTTGATGTGTGTGGTTGGATTAGCTTTTATTGTTTGACTTTTAAAAGCAAATAGTTTTGGTATATGTTTTGTGAAATCAATTACCAAAACACAACACACATTTTTCATCTCTCTCTATCCTTTTCCCTCCTCTCATCTCACGGCATCACTGCCATTGGTCTTCTGGTTTGAAAAACCGAGCAGTGAAGGGGAAGCAAGTGCGATTTTGTGGCAAAATCGAGAGTGCTAGCACACTCCGGGATCATGCGAAGGTGATAGGGAAGTCTACCCATGAGCCGAGAATCAAATGACGAAGCTTGGAGCTTAGTTTCTCGTTGATGAAGGCCGAAACCAGTGAGGGAATTCAGCTCACTGCCGAGTAGTCCTAAGGTAGAAAGTTTGAGTTTTGTTGCCTCGCGCGTCGTTCAACCGCTCGATGTAAGTATTATGCGACTTCCTCGATTGTATTCACACATGTTCATGCTTGTTTTATTGATCTTGGGATGCTTAGAATCTCCAACAATGGTATCAAGAGCATGGTTAAAAGCATGAAAAAGTTTAGGGTTAAAATTTGGGTAAATTGATTTTGAGCATGTTTAAATGAAATTGGATGATTTTGTATGCTTAATTGATGTTGAATTGAAGTTTGATTGGATCAATTTCAAGAAATTGTGATTGGATCATTTTTTTCCCCAAATTGATATGTTGGCCGAATGGTCTAGCCCTAATATGTCTTGGGACTTTTGATTTTTGATCATTGGATGTGTTGGAAATCATTCGGGAATATGATTTAATGTCGATTGTGGAATTAATTGGATTGAATTCGAATCGGACGTTAAAAATTGGATAATTAATTGTGTAATGCACTTTAGGTTGGACATGTTTTAATGTTAATGGCATGATTAATTAGTGCTAATTGATGTTTTAGAAATGTTAATTGGATAATTAATTGTGTAATGCACTTTAGGTAATTAAATTGAGAATTTGGAATTTGGCAATTTAATTGAAATGGGCTAATTTTGGAAATTGGGCTTGAATTGTTGTTTTTGGGCTTATTGGGCTTAGTTGTACTAAGTTGGGTTTAGGAAAATTAGATTAGATCCAATTGGGCCCAAAACCGCATCCATAAAGCCCAAATGCGACTTAATGGACCTTTAAAGTTTAATTGGGCCTAATGGGCCAAGATTGATTTCTAGGCTTATGGGGTAACTCCCGGATTGGACTTTGGTTATCGGTTTGATCCGAGTTGACCAAAAGTCCACGCCTTAAGAAATTAATTAAAAGCCCATTGGACTTTAATTAAATTGACGTTGGACGTTAATCGGGCTTTGAGACCCATAAAGATTAAATTTGGAATTTAAGTCGTAAAAGGTTTATTAATAAAGTGTAATATTTAATTTGGAATTAAATTGTGAATTAGAATTGAATGTATATTAAATTGGATTTAATTATGTAGTTTAATTTAATTCAAGAATTCGTACTTTGAGTACTTATTCACAAAACGAGCTTGACTCGAACAAAATCAAATCGTTGTTTGAACATTGGATGGTCACTAATTATTAGATTAATTAATTTGATTAGATTGATTGATAACATGCTTGTGTGAATACATGGTTGCGATGCATGAATAATGTATATGGGATGGATATTAGAAGGGTGGGACAATTTTAGAAATTTTTTTAATAAATTTGATTTATTAATTGGACCTGCGCGTCTAGCCTTATTACCTCCATATTCTTTTTATTCTCTTCTCACCTATTCCCCTCAATGTAAATGAGGTTTCTTTAGAAGTGTAGTGTAACAGGTAGAAGTAAATACTTGTGCTAGCGGGAGAGAGAAAGGGAGAGATTTGATCTAGGATCAATGTGTAAAGTATCCATCCGTATATCATTATTACTTTATCATATGCGCTTTATTATGTGTTTAGAATGCATGTTTAAGGGTGTATGATGATGATACCTTAACAAAGATAATAAATTGGTTGCCAATTTGCACTCGAAAAACCCTCGCAAAATATTAAGCGTATTTCCTTCCATTGAGTGATTCTCACTCAAGATCCGAGACTGGCATTGGCTTGTTGGCCAAAGTCAAGGCCTTTGTCCGTCGAGGATGTGTTTGAATCATGAGAGCTTTGTTACATGTTAGTGTCTTGTCCAAGTTGTGGTTTGTTGGCCAAAGTCAAGACCACTTCTTATCCATCGACATTGATTACGAAGCTTTCCATGGTCAATGGGTCGCGCTTAACTGGGATCACTAAGTTTGTTGTGCCAAATCCAAGGCTTAGTTGGTTCAGAGGAAAAAGGTTAGGTAATACATTGGATGTATTGGCATATA